>WOVY01004671.1:0-53335 GCA_013436015.1 Rhipicephalus annulatus
TGTCGCAAATACGGGGATAGAATTATCAACGGGAAACTGAAATTAACGATTTAATGTCTGAAATATAAAACTGCTGAGCAAAATATATTTTTTTAATTTCCCAGCTTTAAGTAGCAACCTTTAAACTATTTTGCACTTAAATGATCTAAAATGCAACTTTATAGCGCCTTAGAAGTGTGGCAGCTTGGGCTAGTTGGTATGTCATGACGATAGTTATAGCGCGAGAACAGAACGATGACTCAGAGACAAGACTTCGTGTCCTCCTTTTCTTTGTATTTTAATGCATCCTTTTGTGTATGTCGCGATTTCTCCATATGCCACAGAATCGAGGACCTTTCAAAAATGTACTTCAGAACAACGTAACATGTTGTGTGCCACCTCTTGAGTGCGTACACATCAAATAAACAAAATTATTGAAGATACGTTTTACGTCACCAAGGCGAGAAAAAACGAAGAAGCGAAAGCTGTTGCACGCGCTTCGTGCTCTCGCCATCAGCTCCAAAACGATTGATTCTAGCTTAAAACCTTAGACGAGACAGCGCTAAATTTTTCATGCCGAATGCCACCTGCCACAAGAGTACTTGACAGCCGGAATTAAAGGTGGCACGCATGTTGTGACTTACTCGCTCGAAGTTTTTCAGTATGTCGCGAATTCGCGACATCCGCAGTAAAGGGTTAAAGAGGAGACATCGAAATTATGATAGCTTTGAGGTCAAGATAGATTGAGCAATAACCTCATCACTGCTGTCGAAGCAACTAAACGTGTGACATTCAGGGTTTAAATACTGTGCACCAGGTAGTATGCTGAGTTGTTCGCGTGCACCTGAGTAATTTGATCAACAACTGCCAAGGTACGTTTCTTGGCATTGTCGTCACTTTCCAAGGTATACGCTTATCTGATCGACTTTTGGTACAGTATTCTGGCAAATCACACTGTTCTGCTTCACTTTGTTTATCCGCCAGGTTGAGTCATTACACTGTCTACAAAAAAAAAAAAGCACTGTACACGTGGAGATGTCTTCGAAGAAATAAAAAAAACTGACATTTCTTCCCTCAACCTTGTTGAGTATTTACTATAGAGATAAAGCTGTGTCACAATATGATAAACCTGAACTCTATCTCACGTGAAGATTTTTTTATGTCGACGTGCAAGCTGAAATGCACATTTGTCAGTTCAGTGACACCAAGGGAATGATATCGTGAGAAACCACCTGTTGGAAACGTAGTGCTTCAAGAAGGGTCAACGCCAAGAAACTCAAATGCAAACAGCACACGAGATTATTCACAGCTGGTAATTTTCGCTAGAAGAATGGAAGTATCCAGCTGGCTTTTCTTTTTAATCGTATGGTTCCCAGCATTGTTGGTAAAAATGGATACTTAGTCGAGGCAAAGCCTCTGCTTTGTGTTTGATTTTGTTTCGGTTGATTCTAGGTTACTTTGTGTTTTGTTTTAGTGGTGACTCTAGGTTACTTGAAATAGTAATATTAAAGCGGCGTCCATCATAAAGAGTTCACACATACGATGATTATTGACAAACATCTGGGTTCAGCATGCACAAGGAAGTGATTATTGAATTTATTTTCCACACGCAACACGTGATTGCTTGAATGATTGATTCATTGATCGATTAATTAATATGAGGGGGTTTAACGTCCTAAAACCACCATGTGATTATGAGAGACACCGTACTGGAGGGTTCCAAACATTTCGACCTCCTGGGGTTCTTTAACGTACATTCAAATCTGAGAACACAGCATTTTCGCCTCCATCGAAAATGCAGTAGCTGAAGCCGAGATTTGGTCCCGCGATCGTCATAACTTCGGATGTCGCTACTCCAACGAATAAAGGGTTCGCTGCAATGGTCATTTAGTCCATGCAGCAACGTAGCCAGCGGGTAACGCACCAGCCCCCCCCCCCCCCCTTGGGACGTTTTTCGCCATGACATACAAAGTGAATAACAACCATCTTCCACCTCCCCCGCTCCCGTAAAAATACCACCTACGCCATCTAACCGTGTCCCATTCCCCATTCTCTTAGCAGAGGGTAACAAACCGGATGCTACAATTCTGGTTGACCTCCCAGCCGTTCTCTCAATTATTCTCTCTCTCTCGATCCATCACGACTGTACAAATTATTCAAGAGAGTTCACTCTTTCATGCTATTTAATATTACATGGGATCCTTATTATTAGGCGGCACAATATCTTTTGTCGCACACGCGATTAGCTTCCAATTTTCGTCAGAGGCAGCGGCTTGTCAATTAACGAAGGCCCGTCAACGTGTTTACAATGCGAAGAGTGAGCGATTTTAAGAATGTATATTGGGTCACAAAGAGAACATGCCTCATGCTTGATATTTGCAGCAATATATTAAATACATGTGTAGCACAGTTTTTTTAATCCTTCGGTCGCACACAGGGGAACAGGACACAAAAAATCTGAATAAGCCAGAAGTTCAGGAGTTCAGTTTTTCGTATTCGTGGTAAGTTGCCAGCCCTTGTAGAACACTGCTGCTTGTTAACTGTCGAAGCCTTAACGCCAGTGACACCACGTGTTTAAGAATTTGTTAGGGCACAAGAAAGGCCGACGAAAATACACACACAGACACATTACATATCGCTGCTATAAGCGCAGTGCGTCTGTCATCGCGTGCATTTTGTTGTGCCCTCTTTACGCTACTACTGGATAATAACATGTGCATAAATCTCATTTTCCGACTTCAATCGACAACTGTAGCGTTATTGCGCGTCTACGCAATCGCGCGGTCAAGGATTTTGTATATGTCGGCAAGGGATTGCTATTCTCGTCACGCGTCATCTCGGGCGGCCAGCAAACTGCGCGTCACGTGAAGTGGCCGATAACAGCGCGAGCAATTTGATGTGGCTCGGCTTCCACTCTTTTCCTCCTTTTGCATGCCTGATTGCAGGGCCTAGTACGCACCTCGGTCGCGGCTTGCTTAACGGAGGAGAAGGAAGCCTTATCGGGAACCACACTCTCCTGCTGGCCGCTTGCCACGAAAACATTTGCAGCACGCCTCGCTAGCGCAGATATTGCCGGAACATCGTCTTGGGGTACACAAACGTAACGTTGCCGCTGCATCTGTTGGTTGGATTCATGAGCGAATTGAAGTTCCATGCGAGTCAACAAGCTACAAGCACGTTGAATGTTACGATGTTACCACCCTGGGCTTGACGCTCGTACCTCCAGGAATGGCACCGGCCAGCCTCCACTTGGGGATCCAAGCTCTTGTTGACGCCATGCAAGGTCGACTCTTTCGCCGCATGTGTGTGCCAACGGCATTCAGATTTTCATGCAGCGTACAAAGGTAAGCCCCCGTCAGCACATTGATGTGGGATCACGTAAACGTGTAGATTTTGGTTGTTCATGTAGACAAGTCTTTAGAGGAAGTATCAGAAGTGTGGGGCCTGCAGAGCCTTCATATGCGTCCTGAAGCTGTTCGGGAGCTCGCTAACACGCCGCTAGCACTACCGTTGCCTCAAGCGCGTCGTAATGAGGTCATTGGCCACTAAGCAGTGCATGTATGACTCAGTGAGCAACGAAATACGCTTCTTTGAATTCAAGTGAAAATTCTGGGCTCTTGCGTGCCAAAGCCACGATGCAGCAATGAGTTGAGTCGTGGCGGGGGACCTTTGAGGAATATTGGTTATCTGGGGTTGAATCTTTCATGTGCGTCTAAACGTAACGCAGGCGTTGTCGCCACCCTCGAAGGCCTGTTGAACCTTCATGGGATTCGTTAATGGGTTGCATGGGTGCACATTAACCTGTCCTGATGTAGATGGTTTTACCGACATCCATTTTAATATTCGTATACCTCTTCTGTGTCTAAAGTAGCCTTGTACATTATATTTCTCAAGTATTTACGGCAATGGTAACTGTGGCCCCAATGACACTGTTTGCCATTGCAGAAGGAGTAGGCAGGTGTCGTTCCGCTTTAAACGGTAGTTCTCAGCCAGTTTTGTAACTGCTTCCCCTGTGTCCTTGTGTGTTTTGTGTACACAAATCAAATGAGGAGGGCGAAAGAAATAAGCGGAAGGACAGAGAGGTTAGCCAGTTCCTAGACCGGCTGGCTACCCTGTGTTGGGGAAAGAGGTGAGGGGAATAAGATATGATAGAAAAGAGATGTTAAAAGAGAGAGGGGGGATGACAAAAGATAGCGAAAAAGGAAAAGCAAAATCAAAGACATTACGATATTAAAGTCTGTCTCTAAAGCCAGTTGTCCGCAAAAAAACACATAAAGCTTTCAAAGTCTTCTGGGCTGAAGATGGACTCTGCCGATGACCCATAATTTATTGTTCCGACAAAGGCTGATCATCTATTGTATCTAGAGCTTCGGTAAGTTCTTGGGGTGTTGAAATGGGTACACTCACACAGAAGATGGGCGATTGTTTCTTCGCAGCTGCAGTAATTGCATGTAGAGGAGCTTGCCGTTCCAGTAAGAAAGGAGTATCCAAATCAAATAATAATATAGTTATTAGGTGCGAAGCATTCTACCACCCCGGCTTGACGGCGTCTAAGGTCGTCACTGTCACATGTGGCACGTAGTGATGGTTCATCACAACGGACATGCACCACAAAAAATTGTGTACCGTCCAACCACTCACCACCAGTTTACTGAGAAAGAAGGCACGAGTTGGTCACGCAAATGGCCATTGAAGTTCGTAGAGCTGAAACGTATGCCGTAGAGAACTGAAGTCGGGAATGGGGGGAAGAAAATGCTTAGGGCAAGCTGCATACCGACGCAGTTAAAGAACAACAGGCGGTCAAAATTTACCGGTGTCCTAGCTCCACTACGGCGTCTATCATGATCATGTAGACTTCTGAGAGGGTAGACCTCAAAAATTATTAATTATTATCACAGGGGAGATAGCCTTCCCTGTATGCCCACTTTCAGACTCGGCAACTAGTGCCTCGTCCGAAAAATCTCTCTCAAACACTACATGTTTTCCCCTCCACAGGTTTCAAGTCAGTGGAACTGAATCCCCTGCATGATTCGGCCTTTCCAATTTTTATTAGTAAACTACTGCATAACTTTGCACTTATAGGCTAAAAAAGGCAAGACAATCTAAATGTTTACAGATACTTACATCTCATTTTGCTCGATACTATGAGCAATACCAGTTAGGTATCAACAAACTCGTTTGCTTTGGTTCGAGGAAGGATATATCAGTGGCTTGGCAGCGTTTCCCATAAAATGTCACCACGTATCAATAACCATATTCTGCTTATTCGCGTTTGCAGGCCTATAAGCAGGTAAACTTGGATAGTATCTAGCTATGGTGCTCGTACGAAAGCGTATGCAGGGCAATCATTCCTCGATGGCAATGTTCCACCTTTGTCAGTAGTCGGGTCTAAGAGAATATGTTTGTGCGGATTGGGGAAGAAGTTATCTAGTTTGAAAATATTTTCACTTCCGAGTAACATATTTTGTTGGTTAGGAAATCGCACGTTGTGCGCCTTCAATGCAGAAAAAGAAACGGCGTTTCATTTTTGTTGCTTCAAAGGAGCGCTATACTTCTTCAAGAGCATGTAATCAAATACCCTGATGAGGTATTCAGTTGTTTGTGTGTTCTCATATCGAAAGGCTGTCACACGACAGTACAGATACCGAAATAAGTGCGCTGGAAACCTGAAATACATAGTTAAGGGAGTATTCTTGGATGATATGGCAAATTGGCGAAAAAGTATTTAGAAATACAGATCCTGTACATTTTTTTAAGGTGTATCGATGCTACCCAAAGACATTTCTTAGTGAAGCTTAACATTGTGATCAAAGTGGCAACTTATCGAAAGTTGATCCGAAGCTCGCGCGTACTATCCCGGCCGCGTCAGTCGAGTTTCGATGAAGGCGAAAAGCTTGAGCTCCGTGTACTGTCCTATGCTGGTGTACGTTATAGAAGACCAGATTGTCGAAAATTTCTGAGCCCTCGACTAGCGGGCCTCGTAATCTCACAAGTGCATTAGAAGGTAAAACCTCAGGTAGTATTGTTGTCGCAAATCAAGAGTGCCGCCCCGGCCGTTAACGACCATTAGGAAATTTTGAAGAAATTGTACGTTTTATGCAGAATATGTGTTTTGCGGAGACGGTTATAGTGTTAACCAACGTCACTACGATGGTGTTAACCGCACTTAAACTACAACAGCTTCTCAAGTAGGCTGTCTCTTAGAAGGCGCTGATGCAGCCTCAACTTAAGATTCAAGAACGAAAGGAGTTTTGTTATAAGTAATGAGCAGCGCTTTCATGACCACTGTAAAGAAATGAGACCGACGCCATGGCTGTTCCGTCTCCATCCATTTAATGGAACCCATAATTCCCCTGTTGTTGATACCTATCCCTCGATGTGGCCGTCGTTTTCTTCTGTATTCAACAACCACAATGTCCTGCTTGCAGAATGGTTATATTTATTCCCAGATCATCTAGGTATCGAATAAAGAAAAACTGTGGGGGTGTGACATTGGCCACGAGAGAGCGGCTTTTGTAGGCAGGGGCCAACAAGCACCACGCTACCTCCGCGATTTTGACATCAGTAATTTTGGTCGCTTCATCAAATTCTGCGCGTCGGGGGAACTGATCGCTGCCCCTCCGGTGTCGCGCATCAGTGGTGCTCCTTTGCTTGGCTCGGCACAGAAATATCTCCTCTCCTCTTAGAATATATGTCTGTCAATTTCCGACAAAAAAGTAACGAGATACCTGTCTCGTGAAACGTGTTACGGTACGTCGTAAAATAATTTCACTGTTGGGATAAAATACATTTTTCAAGTGTAATGAAAAAAGAAAGATATACAAGGGTGTGTATAACATACTTCGCTATACTGTTATATCGCAATACTGCCCAGTCCTGTCAAATAATATCCGGACACACCCTGTTCCTCCATAGGATCGGCGAATGATCGAGCATCTGCCGGCCGCTGTGTGTGGGCGGCTGAGAATTGCTGCCTGCGTGTATACCTGCAGGTAAACACAATAACAAGTGTAGATGCGCTCTCCACCTTGTGCACAGCAGAACAAAAATTCAAATTGGTTGCGAAGCAGCCCGCTCTGCGGGGGAACCTGACTACACGAGGTGATCAGTCCTGAAGATACGTTAATGAGCACCCGTCACGATAGTAGCGTTGAAACTCGAGGCGAATACTCAAAGAGCTGTGAGGCATTTTTTGTACGATTTGTTTTTCATTAGACTGTAATAGAAAAATTCGCGAGCTCTATGTCGTATCTTTCATATAGTGGCATGCGTTTGAAGCGGGAGCATGCCTACTACTACTACTACTACTACTACTACTACTACTACTACTACTACTACTACTACTACTACTACTACTACCCACTACTACTACTACTACTAGAAGTAGCGGTAGTAGTAGTACTCCTACTCCTACTGCTACTGCTACTACTAGTACTAGTAGTAGTAGTAGTAATAGTACTCCTACTAGTAGTAGTAGTAGTACTCCTACTACTACTAGTAGTAGTGGTACTCCTACTACTACTGCTACTGCTACTACTACTACTAGTAGTAGTAGTAGCAGTAGCATTGTGATTAGTAGTAATAGTAGTAATACTCCAACTACTGCTGCTACTGCTGCTACTACTACTACTATTACTACTACTAATACTACTACCACTACTAATACTAATAAGAATAATAATTTTAGGGTTCTTTAACGTGCAAATATATCTAAGCTTCTATCGAAATTCGAACGCCTCTGCGGGGACGCTATCCCGTGGCCTTCGGGCCAGCAGACGCGTACGATAACCACTATAGAACAGCGTGGCGTGCAGGAGCACGTTTAGTGTAAACATTGTCAGAAAGCATGGTCAGGCTACTTTGAAAGTACTGCCTTTACACACTTCTCTTATTTACAGAAGGACGTTGACGAAGCTAAGCTACTACCACCGCCCGGGAAGAGAGCGCCTATTTTCTTGCACCGTTGGCGACGTCATTGAGAAGACTGCAGACGTGCGGGGGGACAGTTTGGCGATCGTGTCCACTCACCAGTCCATCAGGAAGACGTACGCCGAGTATAAAAAAGATGTGAGCACAACGCGTAGTTTTGCTCTCCGTTGCTTTAACCGATGATTACAATCACAGACGGTTGGTGAATTTACGAACATAATTATTTGTAAATGGCGTCCCAAGTGCTTGCGAGATTTTTAGAAATTTGGGTTAACGTTACAGAATGAGAACCTCGAACATATTGTTCCTAGTACAGCGGTTTTTCTTTTAGTAATTTGGATGATAGATTACATTCAATTATATAAACACTCAAATATTCAGCCCCTTAAAAATAATAGTCAATGAGGTATTTTATGCATTTCCATGAAACACTGCTGTATGTTCAGTGGCGCAATATTTGTGAGCGAATTCTTACTGGCTGATAGAAAAAAGACCTTGAACTACAGGAATCTCCCCTTGAGCACCATATTTATTCTTCACTTTCTTCTTTCTTTAATCTTGGCTATATTTCACTGCGACCATATTTTTGCGGCTTTACTTTCTAGTGCTTGTTACTGTACAATCACGTTTTTGTTATTTATACGGCTTCTTTATAATCCCGTAAAAATTAGCGCACAAGCTTCAAGCTTAGGAAAAAAAAACTGTGTTAGATCTCCCTTAACTATGAATTCACATACATAATCCAGCCTTTCATAATTACGACAGTCATCCTCTAATTCAATATTTAACTATCAACAACCTAATGAATAATTGAACGCCATTGACTGAAAAAATACTTGCTTGAACTGAGATTTATGCTGCCAACATTATCTACAAAATTTTCTGTACCTAACAGAATCATAATTCACCCCCCCCCCCTCCTACCCGACACACAGACAATTTTTTTTTGTTCTCCTTGATATTTCAGTGCACTATAGTTGTGCTCACTGTTATGCAAAATATTAGCACACGAAATCAGGCCGTTTCATTGTGATATTTTTTTTTCTTTTCAGTTTTATGACAACTCAAACTAGAAACAGGAGGATAAATTTTAATGCATGAAACCTGGTAGCTGTCATCACACATTTTTTTTAGACTGCGAGTGATAACTAGAAACGGCGGAGATATTTATTAAACTGTGCAACAAACTTAACTGTTGCAAAACCTGTCTTTATTATTGTTATTTTCTTATATTTATTGGTCACACATACAGCCTTTCCTGCAGAGCAATGACCTCGTGATACTTTTCACTCTTTACCTCATTTACTCAAAAGGAGGTATGAAGATCATCGCTTATTTGAACAAAAGGTTGCTGTTTGTTACCCTGGTGGTGAAAATAATCCCATGTGGCAGAGTGCTTTTTACCGGCTACATTTTGACTTAATATAAAGCTGCTTGGGTCAGGAGAGGAAAGTGATATGGATATTTCAGTTCCATCTATTCGGAACAATTGAGAATACGCATACATTTACGGTTTAAAAACAATTGGTGGCTTGCTCGAGGCCCGCTGAGATCTATGGCTGTTGGCAATCACATTGTAGAAACGGCAATATTGTATAGACAAACGACATGTGTAGAATGTACGTATTCATTGACGAAAGGCAAGGTGTTTCTTGTGACAGCGAAGTCAGACCTAGAGAGAGATAGAGAAAAAAATTTGTGATTTGTAACTATACAAACGAAGCTAGAAAAACAGATAAATGCCGCAATGAAACAGATATCCTAAAAGTACGAAAGCAGCGAATGATAATAATTGTTGGGGTTTGACATACCGGAACCACGATGTGACTATAAGAGATGCCATAGTAGGGGGCTCCGGAAATTTTGACCACTCAGGGTTTTTAGACGGGCATCTGAATCTAAGTACACCGGACTCAAGCACGTTAGCCTCCATCCAAAATGCGGGCTGCCACGGCCGGGATTCGATCCCGCGACCTTCGGTAATCATACAGAAGTAGTGAACCATGATGTTACTTCAGTGAGGTTACAAAAATATTTCTGTGTTTCAATTCTAACTGTTAATAATACTAATAATTGGCAGTTTCACATCCCAAAACCACGATATTATGGGAGGCGCCCTAGTGGAGGGCTCCGGAACTTTATGCCATCTGGTGCTCTTCAATGTGCGCTGAAAGTGCGAAGCACAGTAGTCTAAACGACTTCGCCTCCACCGAAGTGCTGTCGCCGCAGCCTGGACCGAACCCGCGACCTTTGGGTTAGCAGCCTCAGAGCATCGTAGCCACTGATCCACCATGGCGAACACTTCTGATGGTTGGCTGTTACAAAGCAATGCTCCAGCGCCGGTGAATCCTGTCTCCACTTGTCCGCCCTTTATATTTTAAATTTTTCTCGGGAGAATAGTTTGCTCATGTGAATTGGTAATATTGCTTCGGTGGTTTTCAAAAAAAAGGGGGATGGGGGGACAAGCGGCAGTCAATGGCTATGTTACTTTGAGTATTTATTGCCTTCCTCGCAAGCTTCACGTGCAAGCAATGACGAAAGCGTTGGCGAAGCTTTTACTTTGTTTTTTTATTTCATTTGCAGATTGACCTCTTCGCAGCCGCCTTGATATCGCTGAAGTTGGGAATTGGCTCCAGAATAGCAATCATTGCGCCTAACATGTACGAATGGGCCGTCGTGCTGTTTGCAGCTGCCAAGGCAGGATTGGTCTTGGTAAGCCTTCGCAGCGACACAGAATCATAGAATGTTTAGTCCCCCTTAAAGATTTTTGTAACACCTTTTTAATTTTTACAGGTCAACGTTAACACGACCTACCAAATTCATGAACTGGAACACTGCCTGAATCATGTAAGCATAAACATAATATATTCCCGAAGATACAGTTTATCATTCAATTCCATGGACCCTATCAGTGGGTTTGTATCATCGCCGTCGTCATCATGTTCCATGTAAAGTCCACACTGAGAAAATCCCCCCCCCCTTGTATGTTCTAACCACGGGTTAAAGTGCGTGAGCGGGGGCGACGAGCGCTGTTCAAGCAGAGACCTAACAAGCGAGCCCATCTCCATCGCTCAGAGGGCGCATGCAATAACATGCCGCTGTGTGTTATTAGACCTGCCGTCGTAAGTTCAAGTAGAGAACCCGCCCGTCCTGAACGAGCATGAAAATATTACAGAGGGGGGGGGGGGGTCGCTTGAGCAGCCACTGTGCGCTATAAATCTAGGGACGTGTTCGTGATCACTGGCGCTTGCGCCATCTCCGAAGGTGCATGGCCCGTATAGCGCGTATGCCTTTCTACGTGCTGCGCCCTCAACGCGACGAGAAAGTAGGAAAAGAGAATTTTGTATGGAGAGGCCGTATACTCTTACAGTAGCATTTTGTAGAGTTATGTGATGTCGGATCCCAAAGAGTTAGCTGCCAGCCTTAACTTGTATAACATTGCGCTTCAGCGAAGAAGCTGATATTTTTTTTTTCTTTTGAATTCACTGCAGACTGACTGCAAAGTTGTGATAGTGTCGGAGCAGTTTTCGAAACAGGACTGCTACACCCTACTTCTTAAGCTGGCACCCGAGCTAGCATCGAGCTGTTTCGGTCATCTCAAGAGCGCAAGGTACGCTAACAGCTGACGTCACAGGGATGGCGCAAGTGAGCTCATTGGAGCATGTCTCACTTGCAGGCTACCCAGCTTGAAGCACGTCATAACCATTGGAGAAACTGCAAAGCCGTAAGGATTGCTTCCTTGTTTAGCCACCAATAGAGACTTCCGAGTAATGGAGTCCCAGAAAGAGAATGTTTGTCGCGTGATAAATGTACTTGGCTTTTAACGCCTACCGTTGAAAACTTAGATCTGTGTGGGACCAAGAGCAAACTATGAATAAGCCGCAAAACAATTTGAATAAATCGAACACTTCAGATATGAATGTACGAAGAACATTTTGAGGCTTTTTTTTGTTTGGCTCAACGTTAAGAAAAACCAAGATTGTGAAGCCAAAGAAAGTATAGGAGACGTTAGTTGTACTGCTTTCAGCGTATTATAGTAATTGTGTGACTTTCTTCACATCTGTACTGCTATTATTATAACACACTTGAAGCAGTACAGTTAACGTCCTCAAAACATTCTGTGACTTCTTTATATGATGATTTTTATGAACACTAAGAATATGTAGCATTTCGTAAGTTTCTTGGCAGACCTATGGTTTAATCCTGCTCTATAGAAATTCAGCAGCTCGAATTTTCTGAAAACTTTTCTTTGCTCGCATTTTGGTCGCTTTTTAGCCCCTAGTAATGGTAGTTCTCGAAAAATGAAACATTTAACAAAGCTCCTCCTTTCCACAGGGGCACGGCTAGGTTCGCCGATCTGATGGAGTCTGTTACGAACGAACATCTCCGTGCCCTGCGTTGCACTTCCTCCAAGTTGCAGATGGACGACGCTGTCAACCTACAGTTCACATCAGTAAGAACGTCGCTACCACACATAATCTTGAAGAATGCATAAAGTAGACGAATATATTCGTTATATTCCAATTCTCAACGTAGTATACGCTGCCATTCGTGCTCGTAGGTGTACTTCAGACGAATTTTAACTGGCTGGTCGCGCCATTGTCAGTTAGGCAGTCTTTCTCAGTGGCAATCGTTAAGTCTTCAAACACCAACTGTCACTTGCGTGGTCATACTAGCACAATTATGAAACTGTTATTCATTGTTAATAACGGAGGTCTTGCGTCATAAAAAAACCTCTGATTATGAAGCAGGAAATGCTTTCTCGTACTACTACTTTGCCATAAGAGAGGATACGGAAGCTAAGAAGTGAATGTAAACCATTCGATAACTTTTTTTTTACGTTTTAGTGCGCACTGAGCGTTGTAAGAGTCATCGCATTGGTCTGTACGTGTTTAAACACCTTACATTGAGGTTACGTTACTTTTATGTACCGAGGCGCACGTTTTGAAATGCCCCGACACTGTTATCTGTGGCAGGGAACTACTGGAAAGCCGAAGGCTGCACAACTGTCCCACTTCAACGTGGTAAACAATGCCTACCTTGTAGGCCGGAGGCTCGAGCTGCACAAGCAGGTATACTAAATTGACGGAGTGAATGATGATGAGTGGGGCGAGGCGTCCAAACGTCCGCCGTCCGTCCATCCGCCTTCCTGTCTTCCTTCCTGCCTGCCTGCCTGCCTGCCTGCCTGCCTGCCTGCCTGCCTGCCTGCCTGCCTGCCTGCCTGCCTGTCTGTCTGTCTGTCTGTCTGTCAACTGTGTGAAATCGTTAACTATACAGGAAAACCATTAACGTCATCTAGCGCTATTATTTCCAAGAACATATGCATACAACGCCATCTATTAAGCAATTCATAAACTAGAGCTGGCTACATACATACTACAGATGAGGAAACGACCCACACCCTAAGGAAGTTCCTCCCCTAGAGTTCGAGCATGAGCAGGGCATTCGCACGCAAACAGAAACTTTTCTCGAAGAAAATCCTGATAGATAGATATAGATAAATAACTTTATTAAGCACTGACGGGTAAAGCCGGAAAGCAGTCTAATCGTGAGGGAGAAATCCCGCCGACTCACTTCACACGCATCGCACCGAAGGGTCAACGCTGCATCTCAATCTCAAAGGAGCATAAACAATGGAGGTGAAGATACCTCTTTTATGTGACAACATTTCGTATGCCAACACTAATCTTTAATATAAGCATTCTGTAAATTTCTACGACACGGACAGTCCTATCACTGAAAAGGAAGGCTGCATTCACGTCAACAACCTCTCCGAATCAGTTTTATTTTGTGTAATGTATTTTGACAATCAGTCGTTCGTTTAACACTGCCAATGCTCCACAACGAATGTTGTAATCAAAAGTGCTTGCCCCAAGCAATTTCGCATGTGTAGCGCCACTTTTTTAATGCACGAGCAGAGATGCCATTATTCTCATAATTTACAGAAAAATGAATGTCCCCTGTCGGCGGCTGAGTTTGCATTATTCATTCAATTCAATTCAACTCAATTTATTCAACATCTGTAAGATGTTTGGCGCAAGAACAAAAAATCCGAAAAAGCTTGACTAAGTTTGTGCACCAGACCATGGCGTACAGTGGTGTGAATTGCATATGACCATAGGCCGGCAAAAGCTGTGTAGATAACTTCGACTCACTCATGAAATAAATTTGGCACTTTGAATTCACTCGGACTCAGGCTCACCAAAATTTTCGGGAGCCAGACTCAATAGGACTCGCACTCACCATTATTTTCTTCAACTGAACTTACTCAAGCACCAACTAAACAAATATTACTCATCCGGGCTCACTCAAACTCACTTTCATAACATCAACACGCCCGAGTAAGTCTACTTATGAGTCTGTTAGCCTAGAATTGAATTTGTCGACCACAATGTCAACGCTCTTCAACACCAATACCGCACTTAATCGATGCTTTTCTTGGCAGTGTTTCATATAGTACCTTTGACAACGAAATATGAGTACTCGCAAACCACTTAGGTCATTTTTCTTGGAAGAGACGTCTACATAAGATATATTTATCAAAAACGTCTCCGAAAAAAATGGAGGGGGGAGGGAAGTCAAGGCACCCACAATATGTAATTCACGCCTCTGATCAATAAGCATCGAAATGGTGAATGAACAAAACAGCTTTGGAATACCTGTGAACGGACGTGAGTACAAACGTTAATTCAGGTAAGGCTAATAGGAATGTTAAAAATGGGTATAGATAGGACCTTAGGTCGAAAAAAGAAAGTACAACTCACACAGACTCACTTAACAAATATATCTTGAAACTTTGGACTCGCCCGGAGTTAGACTCTCGAAAATTATCCTGGGCTGAACTGACTAAGACTCATACTCGCGAAAGTTTTCTTCCACTTGACTTCCTCGGACTCCGACCGACCAAAGTATTACTCACCCGTACTCACTTAGAATCACTGCTTGACTTGAGTATGATTCAGTCGACTCATGAGCAAGATCATCGACCTATGCATATCACAAAATAGGCTAGCTAGCAATACATAAAAAGAAAGCGTAAAAGTAGTACATAAAGGCATACATAAAGTAAAAAAGAACCGTACATAGACATCAAAACTTCTGGAAGCCTAACTAGATTACAATGCTAAAAATATACATATTTACCGTTTACATATAGAAAAAAAACTACTTTAAATTTACTCGATTACAAATGAAAGTACCAATCACGTAAAATATATTGCATGAAAAGAACATTCACAATTGCATATACGTATTTCGTAACTCATTCAAAGCCATTAAAGCTTAGTGCGCACCATCTCTGGCAAGTTCATTCAGTAATGTTGGTAATGTGTACCATGACATCGAATACAAGGAAGTACAACCGCTGGGATCAACATTAGATATGCAAACTTCTAATCTTTACAGCCACAAAGATTTGTCTTGTCTGCCTTCCTCAGTACGCACCTGCCTATAGTTTCCACCCCAACACCTATCTGCTTAGAGGGAACGTGTGAATTTTCGCAGGAAGAAGTGATTTGCCTCAACGTTCCGTTAATTCATTGCTTCGGCTGCATAGCCGGTACGATTTCGGCGGCCATTTTCGGGTCCACGGCTGTGATGCCGGCACCGAGCTTCAACGCAGCTGCTGCGTTGAAGTGCATTGCAGCGGAAAAGTACGTACGGAGTGTCAGTGCTGGAGATATCGTTCATTATTTTTGCTAACATGCTTGCCCGACGTTTGCAGGTGCACTTTCCTCTACGGAACCCCGACCATGTACATCGACATGCTACATCACGTGGAGCACGGCTGCTACGATGTTTCCTCCATTCGAACAGGTGCGAGTGATTACTTTTTTTCTTTCTGTATTTCCTGTTCAATGAATGTCTGTAATAATAACGAGTTAGTAGAAATGATGAATGATGCCATGTAAGGGCGGTTAAAGGAAGAAATTGTAGAGAAAGAAAGGCAAGCAGGCTAGCCAATTCAGGAAAGCCGGTTTGGTACCATACACGTGAGAACGGCAAGGGGGAGATTAAAAGAAGTAGAAAAAAGAACGGAAAGACAGTGAAAGGTAACGCATAACACTGCTCACACACAAACATGCAGTGAATTAGATGTTCATCACACTCGCGCGGCACAAGACATTGTTGTTTGATTGATTGATATGTGGGGTTTACCGTCCCAAAACCACTATATGATTATGAGAGACGCCGTAGTGGAGGGCTCCGAAAATTTGGACCACCTGGGGTTCTTTACCATCCACCCAAATCTGAGCACACGGACCTCAAACATTTCCGCTTGCATCGGAAATGCAGCCGCCGCAGCCGGGATTCGATACCGTGACCTGCGGTTCAGTAGCCGCGCACCTTAACCACTAGACCACCATGGTGGGGCCAAGACATTGCTGTCACAGCCGCTTGTTCAAATTAGTTTTTCTTAGAAATTTCAGGAATTCCTTGGTCGCCTTTAGTTGCGATGTCCTATCAAGGCAGAAGCGATGCATAGGGGAAACTTTTCGAGCTTTTTTGGTGGTGTCCTTTTGTTCAAATATTTGAAAAAAAAAACTTTATTTGAATACTTCTAGGTCTTAGTAAGGCTGCAGAAAAAAAGTAATGGAGGAAAGAAGTAGATTTGTCTCAAAATACAATATTTCATTCCTTTGTGTTGTCATCCGGATATTTTAAGCGTATGGCTCTAAGACTGCGAAGAAATTACACCTTTAAACATTTCCGCTTGTTAAATGTGAAAAGAGTTCTTTTTCTATTTTTCTACTGATTAATTTGTCTCCCCCGTGGCAGTATATCTTGTTAAAAACCCTGAGGTACCAGCCATGCTACGTTTCCCAGCTATGTGAATTGTGTTTTTTGAAAGTTTAGTCGCAGCTACAGCGCGAGCGTCCCAGCAAATTGTTATTCATGGTAGTGCATTACCATTAAGAAAATATTTCGATTAATTGTATGATAACTTTATTGTGCAGAGTTAAACTGTGACTGTATGTAGGCAAGTGAATTTCAGAGTTGTCCATACCGTAAGTAGTGAGGTAATATTCAACTATACTTAAGGCAAGCGTGCGGCATCAATAAAAAATTATTCTTTAGTCCAGTGGAGTTTCTGAACCAAAGAAGCTTGGCGAATTCAAAAACAATTTGATAACTGAAACCTAACAACCCCGTACACGAATGCAGCTGTCGTGTCTGGCGCACCATGTCCAAACCACTTGACAAAAGACATCATGAAAAAGCTCAACGCGAAACGCATCCACGTAAGTAACCTTTATCATTTTAGCGGTACAAAAAGAAATTCGTAATGACGTTACTCCCGAAACTTACACCAACGATAACAGGGAAAACGAAAGATTACGCGTCAGGGGTCAAAGAGAAGGGGCATCGAGGTATAGAATGGCTGTTTGCGGTCAGGACCGCATAGTTTCAAAATCGGAATGAATTGACATGCCAGGATAATGTTTCCGGGGAAGCCAATAAAACACTATCTATCTATCTATCTATCTATTCTATCTATCTATCTATCTATCTATCTATCTATCTATCTATCTATCTATCTATCTATCTATCTTCTATCTATCTCTATCTATCATTATCTATCTATCTATCTATCTATCTATCTATCTATCTATCTATCTATCTATCTATCTATCTATCTATCTATCTTCTATCTATCTATCTATCTATATCTATCTATCTATCTATCTATCTATCTATCTATCTATCTATCTATCTATCTATCTATCTATCTATCTATCTATCTATCTATCTATCTATCTATCTATCTTCTATCTATCTATCTATCTATCTATCTATCTATCTATCTATCTATCTACCTACCTATCTATCTATCTATCTATCTAAATTCTTAAATATAAATATTGGGAGCACAAACAACCACAACAGGCGGAACTAGCGTCTTCTAAAAATTTGCTACAGAGACTCTACGTCACAATGATAAGCTAAGCCAACTGGTTGCCACAATGATAAGCTAAGCCAACTGGTTGTCACAATGATAAGCTAAGCCAATTGGTTGTCACAATTATAAGCTAAGCCAACTGGTTGTCACAATGATAAAACAATAACATCGACAACAGCCTAAGACAGTTATGTGGGAGAAAAGAAGCCATCTTGAATCGGAAAAGTTCTAATCGAAGACGCAATTCACATTCTGCTGTCAAACCCGTTTGATTAATCCCAGTAACATATTGCTCAGTGAGTAAATTTCTTCAACCATTTGCTTTGCATGTCTGCGCGTGCAGGTTTGTATGTAACAACGGAAACAAGTCCTATGATTGCAGCGAATGACCCTAATGAACCTGTAGATCAGTGGATAACTTCGGTGGGAAGACCGTTGGACCACGTTGAGGTAATTATGTATTCACTGTTCGTTATGCGGTAATTGTTTGCAATCTACAGTTTTAATGACTTCACATGTTCTCGTTATTAAGCAAGCGAGTCAGTAGTCGCTAAGCTTTGTTTTCATAGGGAAAAAAACTAATTGATGATTGGGAGCAGTAATAATGGTGAGCACAGAAAGGGTGCGTTGTCAAACACGCCTCGCTGTTTCTTTCGCTGCCCTTCGTGCTGCCCGCCACTGTCAAGTTCAATCAACTTGTCCAGTTCAATGCTATGATAAACGCAACTCAATAACGTTCACTGGTTTTGAATACCATTTTAATATTTTTACGACATCGATGAAACCAATTACAACATAGTTGCTAAACGTATACATGAAGCGAAACCCGCACAAGCTCTTAATTCCGGGGTGCTTGTGTGGGCCTTTCTTTAAGCGTTCGTGAACGTGTTGCACGTTGCTTCACCAACCGTTGCTCACCAACTAAATAAACATTATGTATTAAGAGGTACTAACAGCATACACGGGTGCAGGGATAGTCAGTTGATAATACGCACGCGTCGACAATGTATGTCACATATATGTGATCCAAACACTTGAGTTAGCCAATTCAGAGTCAACACATTTCTTTGCTGAGGATAGGCATAAGACGACTAGTTTGGTTAATTATTACTGACGGTGAACCACCGACCTATCGAGTATGCGCTTGCAAGTACGCTTAATATGTGCTAGGCTTAGTTAGGCTAAGTTAACCCGACAGCCAGGTACCACTGCCAGGCTTTTTCAGTCCGACCAGACTGCGGCTCTGCCTTTGCGACTGTCTTGTACGTGAGAAATACAAGTAAAAATGTACTCATCAGTCACTTTACACGTGTTTTTTTTTTTCGACAGCGAAGCTGTTTGAACTTGATGTAATTTGTGTGTGCGGCCTGTCAGAAAACTATCGTTATTATAAACGGGTACGTGCCGCGGGAATCACGTAAGTCCGACTACTCCCTACCTGTCCACTGAAGAGAGAGAAGTAAATAAAAGGAAGAGACAGGGAGGTTAACCTGAAAGAACTGGTTTGCTGCCCTGTACAGCGGTGGGGAAAAAAGGTTGGAGAGAGGTAGAGATAGAGAGATATAAAATATATTAGAAGAAAGTTCACATGCGCACACATTCAGGGAATTCCGATCACAGTCGTTTGCACAGGCCGGTTGAACGCAAAAAGCGCAGGAGCGCCTTCACAGCCCTCTTCTGCGACATGAAGTCCTGTCGGTAGCGCAGGTTTCTTTCTTCCGAAAGAGTCTGGTTGTCCAGTTCGTCTAGTGCATTGCAGAGTGACCATCTATGCGAGCTGTATTGTGGGCATTCTCACAGAATGTGCCAAGTTGTTTCGTCACTGCCGCAATGGTCGCATTCAGCAGTGTCAGCCATTCCTATCACTGAAAATGAACAAGCCAACAGTTAGCCCAACAAACGGCTGCGAAGCGACGGCGTTGAGCCGAACACCACGAGTACGCACAACGAGATAATTCAAGGAAACTGGAAAGGCCCTGGAAGCTGCGAGAAACGCGATGGAAGGTGCGCGCCAAAGATGACATGCGTGTCGATGTATGAGAGGTGTGAACGCTTGGTTTGAGCGCAACCTTGGTCTGGAGTTAGGACAGGCGTGTCGTGCCTGAAACTGCGTGAGACTTGACTCGAGCCCCTCTGCGATGAGCATCAACGCAGGCAGAACACCTGGCATCACCCTGCTAACGCCTGGAAACATCTTAGATCGAACCAGATTAGGCTTCAGTACGTCCAGTTTATAGCTTTTTCAAGCATTGCGTGCCACGGCTTGAAGCAAGCTGCGCCATTTTTTTTTGTCTTCATAGTACTTGCGCCTAAATAATGACTACTTCCGAGACAGGGGAACTTTCTTAGAAGCGAAAGCTTTGGAAGAACAAGCAAACTTTGAGAGCACGACTGCTGTTACATAGGAATTTTCTGTGCCAGCTAATGTCGCAGCATTGCCATAACTGACATTGTGTACAAAGAATGAAGGAAAGCTACGGAACTCGAAATGATATATCTGAATGTTTTTCGATTTCTTTTCAAGGTAAAGATCGTCGACGATAAAAACAGGATTGTCCCTACCAATGAGAGAGGCGAGCTCTGTGTCAGAGGGTACACGGTCTTCATGGGCTACTTCAAGGAGGACAAAAAGACGAAAGAAGCCATACGCAATGGCTGGTATCACACTGGGTCAGGTCTGCTTAACGCATACTCTGTGTACTTAAAGGGGACCGCTAAATCAAGCGCGTTCCTTGTATTTACTTGATGGATGCCGTTGTGCAGTCAAATGAGTTGTGTGAACGTTTGTTAAGTACACCAAACATTCCTTCAAATCACGTCGGTTTCCATATAGTCAATTTTAATCAATGTACATTAATGGTGATCCATAATTCATGGCGGTCAACCAACCAACAAAGTGGAGCTCTCTATGAGTTACAGATATCAGTGGAGGCAGCGGCATCGTGCGCAGAATAATGATGATGATGATGAACCTTCAGCTTTGCTGGCACTCGCCCACAAAGGGGGATCGGCCAAGAACCGGGCGGCAGGATCATCAAGTGTGCTAAGTCAGGCATTCAGGTAGTCTCGTAGCCGTAAATAATAACAATAGGTTAACAAGGTAATCTTTTTGTTGCCATTATGGACTCACACACAGCAGAGAAAACCTCCCTGTGGCTATAACCTAATGTAATCCCTCCGAAGGATAAAATTACTTCCACGTTTATTTTTAAACCTAGCTCCTCAATTAGTTCAACCAGGTATCGTTTCCTTTGATAGGAATATCGTTGACAGGATAAAAAGAAATGATCTATTGATTCCGATTCCTTGCAAAAGAGACACAACGGAGATGCTGTTAGTCCAGCTTTATGTAGGTAGTAATTGTACTGTGCAGTGAAGGGCCAAAGCATGCAGTCTTCTTCTTCTTCTATCCTATAGTATACATGCCCGGTTTACGTTTCTTACGGCATGTAGGGAAGGCTGTTTCGGCTTCACAAACACCGTCGGCTATTTCTTGGTGTTACGCCTGCTTTCTTCGTTTTCAGTGAACCCGGGGCGAGTATTTTGAATTACCCAATTTTTGTATCAAACACCCATTTTTGTGATGGAACGTGACTACGTGACACACCGTGCCTTCATTAAACACTGACAAGCCGAGATTTTAAAGTGTTTCACCACGTGACGCCATCACGTCGTGATTGCGTCACAAATTTTTGTCGACCTTGTGTCGTCATTATGTTGTGATGGCATGACGTAATCACGGGAATTTAACGTTATGATTGTCCGTAACAACAACACATGCTGTGATAACCGTAGATTCCTACAAGCCGAGCCATTGAAGATTTACGTCACATGGGGCCTAGCCGCTGATGTCACGATGACGTTTCAAAATTTTGCGAGTTGTGACATCACGATGACGTCATATGGTGGCGTCATCCCGTGGTGACGATTTTTCGCATCACCCGTGCTGACGCCCACGTCACGAGACGCCGATGGTCAATTTCCGAGCTTGATGAAGCATCCGAGGATTTCACCCGTATATACCTAAAGCTAGCCTAGCAATCATTTCAGTACATGACTTCGATGGCCACGAAAGTGTACGAGTGCGCTTTTTAAAGTATGGTGGCCACAAAGTGGACTCCCTTCGCACTGTGCAGGGACGGTGCCATGATGACTGAAGACGGCCGGGTGTCCATCCTGGGTCGCATGAGGGACGTTATCGTGCGCGGCGACGAGCACGTCTATCCGCAGGAGGTGGAGCACTTCCTCTACACACATCCTGCCGTCCAAGAAGTGCAGGCGAGTGTCCACCGAATGCGAGCTAATTACACCGCTTATGTGGCTGCGAAGTCGCAAAGACGCCGCACCAGATAAAAACTCTGAAAAGTGACACTGTAATCCTGTTGGCGCGGGGGTGTCGTTTAAATATTATTATTTAGAACAGGCCGCGTTGCCGAGTTCGTGTGACCATTGTGTGCCATATTTATGCTAACAGATATCAGGGTAACTATTCGAATTACCCATTTCTTATTTGTTAGACTCAAACAAGTGAATTCAACAGACAACTAAGCCAAGGATATCAAACGGGACGTTGTATGTAGTTGTTTAATTTACTGCAGTAATGGTCACATAAATAGAAAAGAATTAAATTATTACGCACGCCACAACCAGGATACAGGATAGCTCATGAAACAACATCAATGGCAGCAGAGCTTGCAGGGCTTCGCACTGCGCTGTGTTTCATTAACGGGCAAAGCACGCAAAGGTGGGCCATCTTCTGAGACTGTAAGGCGGCACGTCAGTTACTTCTGTCAAGTCTACGCCATAACCCGCACGATGAGTTGCTTTTTTCAGACGGCAGAAATACTACACCACATAACAGAGAAGGGGCACCACATTATATTTCAGTGGCTGTAAAGTCATTTGAACTGCTCAGAGGAGCAGGAAAGAACTTCATTCAAAGTCCGACGAGTTGGTGGGGTGGGAAAATGGCCCCGCCTAGGCTACGGCCAGGGATACTGAGAAAAAAATACAACAAACACAAGTGTCTCTTGCGTTTGTTGACTAAAACGTTTTTTTTTACGCCGAGCAGTTTAAATATTGAAATACAAACTAGCCCAATGCCACACTTGCTGTCAGGTCACTGTAGAATTATCGGTAATGAACGGGCCGATCAAGGAGCCCGTTCAGCCCGTACAGAAGACCATGACGTGTCAATAACTTAACGACGTTTCGCGCTTGGGAGCACTGGTGGGGCCTATGCGAACCTCCCCCAAATCTTTCATCCATCGGCGGCTGCGCAGCATCGCTTGAACATGCAAGCAAAGTACGCGGCAGGCGAAAGCGGGTCACGCTTGCTTCGGTATCCTACGCACAGCGATCAGATTCGGGAATGGCTTCCAGCTTTAATCCGAACCTAAAGAAGAATAGTGTGACGATGAAGTTGTAATGGCTGAGGGAGGTTCAAATTCTGTATCTTTCTCCCCTTTATCCCCTCCCCAGTGCAGGGTAGCAAACCGGATGTGCGTCTGGTTAACCTCCCTGCCTTTCCTTGCATCTTTATCTCTCTCTCTCTCTCTCTCTCTTATAGTCGAGGCTGTAGGATGTATGAGAAAGTAGCGAGACTTTGAGTTACAGCAGCAAGCTATGGCAGAGGTGGTGCACAGAAACGTACTGGGTGGACAGCCTGTTCTATTATTGCGCTTGTATAAATGAAAATTACTAGATTCTTTACTTAACAACTTGCGTTTCACACTTTTTACTTGAAATCTGCGGTACTGCTCCGTACTCCGGTGAATATCCGCTTCAGTGAACTTTAAGTTAAGTGAACGATTGCTCTGTGTTCCCTGATGTTCACCTAAATGAGAGCTCAATGTATGAAGCAGACATGAATGGTGTTCTGCGATAGCGTGTCACCGCTCGAGGAGCTATGCGGGCAACCGACGGGGAAGCGTCACGATCACGCTAACGCCTGCGCTGCGCTGTGATGCGGCATCGTTGTTGCTTCCAACCACAAAGAAGGGGCACAGAGGAACAAATCGAACAGACTTATGGCTTGATAAGACAGATGCTTTGGCTAGTTGGCGATTGGTAATCAACTTATTTGCGCAATGCAAGACTACGAGTAGTTACGACGTAACTACAGAAGAAGCAACAAAGACCGAAAGAGCGCCGACTTCAACTGAATTTTTTTTAGCTAGAACGCTGAAAAAAGATATACGCGTGACATAGTTGCCACGAGTATATATCTTCAGCGTTTTCGCTAATAAAATTTCAGTTGAAGTCAGCGCTCTTTCTGTCCTTGTCTCTTCTTTTCTAGTTAAGTCGTAGCTACTCGTATTCTTGCGCTGTGCAAATATGTAGACTTATGGCATTGAAGTTGGAAACACGTCTGTCGCACCTTCAGGCGAATGCGCTCGGAAGCACGTGTGACGCAAGCAGTGCTCCGTCCTCTTCCTTATTTTATGTTATGTTTGCTAAGCTATGCTACAAAAGGTAGCCGGTGGCCTACTAAAAATGTCAGCCTTGTGTAGTTATTATTTTAATAGAAGAAAAGACCGTGGTAGTCCTGATAGTTTTTTTTTGTGTGATTGGTGCTAGTTTATAGACACGCAATGGTTGTCGCTCCGGAAACTTAGTACCTTGTTCCAACTGCGCCCAGGTGGTTGGTGTCCCAGACGAAGGACAGAGAGAAGAAGTTTGTGCTTGGATTAAACTGAAGCCCGGATTTAGTCTGAGTCAAGAAGACATAAAAATATTTTGCAAAAAAAAGGTTCGTAAATCTTTCTGAATTTCTTAAAATTTTGAAAACTGCTTACAAGCTGAAGGCTTTTTGATATCGTTCATTAAGCTCAATATTAAATTATTATTATTATTATTATTATTATTATTATTATTATTATTATTATTATTATTATTATTATTATTATTATTATTATTATTATTATTATTATTATTATTATTATATAAGCTTCTAATTCTCAAAACTACAGTATCATTATGAGCGATACCATAGCGGAGGCCTCCAGAAACTGATATCATCTGGTATTCTTCAACCTGCAATGACATTGCCCAGTAAAGAGGCCTCCATATAGCGTTCTGCCACCATAAAAATGCAATCAACATGACCAGGATCAAACCAACGACCTATGAGTTGACAGCCAAGCATCGTGAGCTTATTATTCAGCACCCGTGCCGGAATATTGACGTTCGAACTCGAATTTTGAAGTTCGTTTTCTTCGACTAAAATACCTCCCTGATAAACCGTGCCTGGACGGCGCATTGTCTAGAACACGCAATCGAGCAAACTCCAAGCGTCGCATTGAAAAACCTATACCTTCTTTCGCAGATGAGTCACTACAAGATTCCGAGATATGTGCTGTTTGTGAGCGAGTTTCCCAAGACAGTGTCCGGAAAGGTACAGAAGCACGTCATGAAAGAAGAGAGCCAGAAGATACTCCACTTATGACGTCCTGCGTAATATGCATTGTACAGTAGGAACTGTGAAATATTACGTTAGTGTGTTAGTAGTAGAATATGTAAATAGTATCACTCTTGTGTCTACGTACTTTCTAGGCCTAAATGAGGAAAATGTTAGAAAGAATTTTCATGCTAACAATCCTACTTTTAGAACCAGTAAAGCTGATGCCACGGGATAAAAGCAAATCAGAATTAAGATACGCGAAAGACACCCATATGGGCTCGAGGCATACCCAAAAACAAATCTTAGTGGTCTCCTATATAGACGATGCATATTCGAACTCATAAAAGGCCTCCTAGCATAACTGTAGGAATTTTACCGTTCGTTTACACTTCAATGTAACTTTGGACCATGAGAAGTATTTATTGTACAAAATTTGTGTCAGTATAGTAGAAAAAAACAAGTGACGGAACACCGGATAGGTCTATGAGCCTTTGCTATAACACTAGAGTTTGTTTGCTGTGTTCTCAAGCTTTGGTACCTGATGGGACACTCCATGCGGTAGTTTGCTCAAAGAGATCACAGTTCACTCACGCAGAAGAAAGCAGCGATATGCATAAGATATGGAAGCATCAATGAATGTTCTCCAATTAGTCAACATTGCAATACGTGTACGCACATACAAGTGCAACCATTTCTTTAAACGAGGGACATATTTAAGCGCACAGCCCCAACTCCACTCCAACCTTTGATCGATAGTGAAAAAAAAATAAATGATTAAACAAGTTTCGCAATGAATGCAGAAATTAAAGTGTGGAGGTGATGTGCTTCTCACAACGACTTGTCTTTGGTTTCTAGTTTATTGAACCTGAAGGTGGAATGCGAAACAGTCCTTCGAATGCAACATGAAGCCATTATCGTTCAGAATTCACAAGACCTTAGTTCTGCACATTGATGAATTGCCTTTGAAGAATGGTAGGACAAGTCCTACCGTGTAAAGGCATGGGGTTGACTTGGTGCCCCACTTATACGTCTTGGGAGCCCCAAACCCCCCCCCCCCCCCTGCCCACCTGAGTGCAAGCACAAGAGTGGGGGGGAGGGGTGCTGTAAATGAAGGAAAAGTAAAAATTCATGTGTATACGGGAACTATAAGACAAATGTACCGAAACACCAGATTAAGAGAACAGTGCTGGTATGAGGAGCACAACACCTTGTGGGTGAACAATACGTAGTAATTAGTAGTAATATGGTAGTGCAAACGTGAGACGCATCCACTAATGCAAATGCGAAACCTGGGCTGCATGGAGTATTCAGAGGCCCCTGAATGTACAATAAAAGTCGCATAAAACACTGGCCCCTACCGACCTATCTGATAACGCACACGCCTGTTTTAAAATGTCAGATGGTCCATATTTATCCGCAGTTCGCACTGGTCCCTGTAATGTCCACCTCGTTACGAGGCATTCGGGAATGAACAAGTAAAAGAACAAAAGCTCACATAGAGATTCCCTGAGGGAAGTATAGTTGCTTTTAGAAGCTTCAGAAATTATGAACATGGCTAAACATCTTCCTTCTTCAACTCGTTTTACAGTAAGTACTCGAAAACTAAGGTTCCCATCCCGCTGTAACCATATTTTTAGTAAAGCTTGCCCTTCAGGCGACGGTAACAGTGTTGATTGATGATTGATTATTTGATATGTGGAGTTTAACGTCCCAGAACCATCATATGATTATGAGAGACGCCCTAGTGGAGGGCTCCAGAAAGTTAGACCACCTGGGGTTCTTTAACGTGCACTCGAATCTGAGCACACGGGCCTACAACATTTCCGCCTCCATCGGAAATGCAGCCGCCGCAGCCGGGATTCGATCCCGCGACCTGCGGGTCAGCAGCCAAGCCCCTTAGCCACTAGACCACCGCGGCGGGGCACGGTAACAGTGTTTATGCGCATTTAAAAATAAATATTTCAAATGAGAACGAACGTTTCAATTGTGTGTCACTCTTTTGACACGTATACTTACTGTACTAATATAATGCAGAATAATAACGCTGCTGAACATAAGCTCGAATGACTCCTTACTGCGAAGTGATATGAAGTGGTGAGCAAAGATCATACTCGCTTTTCTTCCCTATGTATAACTTGTACACAGAAATCCATTTTTATACACGCAATGGGATGACTCGCGATGCAGCCTGGCGCGAAAACTCCCATTAATTCGACCTTTCAGCATTCTCCTCTTCCACGTGGAAATCGGCAGGCGTTACACAGCTGGTCCCTAGGTTACAGCGTTGTGCGAATGCGCACAACACTCATGGTGCCAGTCGACAGCGACAAATTATGCACTTTTTGAACAAAGACTTCGTGAGCATCACCGCAATTCTCTCCGTTGTTTTAAAAGTTCGCGCGACTCCACAAATATGCACTGTCGAGGTATCGGCTTCAGCGTTCGTTACAACAGCTCAGAAAAAGGAGACGCTGCTTCTCTCCGTTGTAAAAGTCTATAGCTATAGCAGTGGTCCAACGCAGGACATAGTGTTATCTGAGCCACAACATTGCTTGAAACTGTTTCGAAAAAAAAAGCTAAGAATTTCATCTAGTGGGAGAGTCTCCTTAAGCAACTCTTCCTTAATTTCCTTCAATGCCAGTCCAAACGCACGCTTCTCAACGGGAGCCATCGGTGCACCTTAGTTCAGGGAGTGGTCGTTATGTGACCCTACATGATGGGTAACGCTGCTGGCGTGACACGTGATTCCAAGTGCTTTCCCCCGAAGATGCGATAGACGTGTTTCCCACTCCGATGGTATACTCTCCGTCAGATTTTTTTTCCTCCACGTTCCTTCATTGTGGCTAGAAGCAATGCCAATCCCGCATCACAGCACAGCGCAAGCAGAAGCGTGGCAGCGACGCTTCCCCATTGTTTGCCCCCATAGCCCCAGTAACGGTGAGACACTGTCTCAAAACACCGCATCCTTCACTCAGCCAGCGCGACCCCCAATATTGTGAACACGAAGAATGCAAGACGCCGCCCCAGTGGTCTGTACACAACTGAACAAAAAAATTACTTCACATGATATCCGTCGTGAGGCGCTGCATGAGGAATTTTCCGTATCAATCCAATCTAATCCAATCCCATCTACCCCATGACCGCGAAGCACACGCGAAGGCTAGGTGATGGGCGAGAGCAGGAAAGGGCTAAAAGAGACGGTTGTGAACGGCTGGAGCGTGCACATTTGGCTGATTTTGGTAAAAAATAGAGGAGGCGTTGCCTCAACGCATGTAATGTTGCGTGACCGAAGTGCAAAATCACACCAGGCACGCGTGAAATGCGCGGGCGAATTCTGCAAAGAGTGGGTGTTAAAATTAAATGATCACACGTTACAATGTGCTCAGACATATCGAATCATCTTCAGCAGCAGCAGCAGCGGTGGCGGCGGCAGCTGGAAGATGAAACGAAGTAATTTGCAACAGTACTGGCAAAGGCATTTTAGGATAGTTTGGAAGGGGCAATGTTAGGCTCAAACACGTTGGTTTCCCTGCGGCACGGTTTAGGCATCCACCGAGAGAAGAACCTTGTCTAACAACTCAGAAGGCGATGCGTACGGGGCACAATTATGCTATCGCCTTGTACTTCTGAAGGCGAAGCACAAGCTACCTCTAAGATTTTTATCCGTTTTTTTGTTTCGCGGTTATGTTTCAACATATGGTGGCCGCATGTGGTGCATCTCACGAACATAATTGTTTTTTTTTTGTGTGTGTGTGTGTGTGCGTGTGCGTGCGTGCGTGCGTGCGTGCGTGCGGTGTGTGTGTGTGTGTGTGTGTGTGTGTGTGTGTGTGTGTGTGTGTGTGTGTGTGTGTGTGTGTGTGTGTGTGTGTGTGTGTGTGTGTGTGTGTGTGTGTGTGTGTGTGTGTGTGTGTGTGTGTGTGTGTGTGTGTGTGTGTGTGTGTGTGTGTGTGTGTGTGTGTGTGTGTGGCATTCATCCGTTCGAAACGAAAGGGATGTGTGGATAGTTACCCTAAACGTAAATTCGTTTGTCTTTAATTGTACACGTGAGCTGGGAAGGGAGATCGTAATCAACACTCGGCCATAACTCCGTAATGAACACTCTACCATGGCGGCAGAAGAAGCACTCGTAAAACAGCGAGCTCAAATTTCCGAGACAACGACTTTGACGACGTGGCCCTCCCGTCAAGTAGTGCGTTTAGGGACGATAAGAAGGGGTCGCAGTGGGCAGCTGCGTTTTATCTCTTCACGGTGTCTAGGAATCTTTATCGCAAGTCTGCTTTCTTGCTGGGACTGACACCAATCTCCGAAAGTCTGCAAAGACAGACAGCGTGACGTGTCTTCGCGCACCTGCTCTTACTGCATTTGTACTTCCTATGTATAGTATAATTATTTCGAAGTCGATGCAGCAGCCGATGCTAGCGTTCACTGAACAAAGCAAATTCGACTTAAAGATGCCACCCGGTCACTGCTCGTGGTAACAAGGAGAAGTGAGACACGTTGTTAGCGTAATACGCTTCCTATATCTTTGTGTAAGATAGCTTAAGCAGTCTAGAATGCTGTGGGCTTTAGCTTGCAGGAATCACCTAACACAAGATACAAAGATATAATTACAATAATAATAATAATAATAATAATAATAATAATAATAATAATAATAATAATAATAATAATAATAATAATAATAATAATAATAATAATAATAATAATAATAATCAAATGATTATTATTATTTTTCTGTACTTTTTGCGCTTGACACAGAGGAAGGTACATGTCGTGGTATCAAATTATAGTATCTGTCGGGGTGTAACGTCCCGAAACCACGATGTGATCATGAAAGACGCTGAAGTGGAAGACTCCGGAAATTTCGTCCATTTGGGGTTCTTTGACATGCACCTAAATTCCTAAGCACACGGGCCTCAAACATTTTCGCTTCCACGGAAAATGCGACTGCCGCGGCTGAGATTCGACCCCGCGACCTACAGGTCAGCAGTCAAGTGCCATAACCGCTAGATGGTGGTTTAGTTATAGCGCCTAGAATACACTTACTGTAAATATATTCTAGACACTATAGTTTCGTAACACTGGTGGTTTTGTGGCATCGAAGCTTTTTCACTACTTTTGCAACCTTGCGTTGAAGCAAGTCCATAGCAGGAGGGAATCGTGTGACCGGCGTCTCACTGACACACGTGTAACGCTCGTTTTAGAGCCGAAGCTCCTTAAAGCGTGGGTCTTGCGTTTCCTGTATGTAGTAGCCACCTCTTGTTTTAGACCTCAGAATGTCCAATAGATGGCGGTACTTGTATATGATGATTATATGATAAAGAAATGCGAGATGACGGTAGTTGGAGTGTTATAGGTGAAAGCAGGGGTGGACATACAGACAGACGGACATGCGGACAGACATGCGTATGTATGGACAGACAGACAGACAGGCAGACAGACAGACAGACAGACAGACAGACAGACAGACAGACAGACAGACAGACAGACAGACAGACAGACAGACAGACAGACGGGTGGACGGACGGGTAGACGGACGGATGTATGGACGCGGCCAGCGGGTGAATCTCGGTCTACCGATAAAACCTTTCGAAGCTTTGCCCCACTCATCATCATTCAGTCTGCGGATATGCTGTGGTTTTTTTTTTTGACCCGGAATAAAAAAACAGCCACATAGTGTGCTCTCAAACAGTTCGATGTTTGTGAACTTCTGGAAACGCGCGTTTAACGGCGCTACGTGCGCGCGCGTATTCGTTGTGCTTGCTTTCGTTTTTATCCCTATTTTTTCGTCGTTTCTCCATGCAGGGTAGCAAACCGGGCTCAACCTGTATGACCTCCTTGCCCATCCTTCGCCTTTATCTCGCTCAGTTATAAACTAGCCCAAGAAGATGACCATTCAAAATGCCGCACTTTTCGAGTTTTCATATTGATATATTTATGGGGACCAAAATACCCCCGTGTCGACATGTTACTGGGTGTATGCGAATATTTATTCATCGACGTTTTTTAGTGTTTGTGTGTGTGTGGGATGTCCATGCGGTGGTCATTCGAAAAGAGTCCCGGCCTCGCTTTTGATTCAATCAGATTCAGTGTAGATATACGAAAAAAAAACTGATCGATTTGGTACTTGTTTTTAGACGAACCGTCGAAGATATGGGTCAATATTGAAGCTCCAAATCTGCAAGCAGTAAGGCACTGTGGCGTTCAATATTGTTTGCAGACAAATTTACTTTATATAAAGTTTACGTAGCCTAGAAAGAAAGAAAGAAAGAAAGAAAGAAAGAAAGAAAGAAAGAAAGAAAGAAAGAAAGAAAAAAGAAAGAAAGAAAGAAAGAAAGAAAGTGAATGCTGCATTTGAGAGGTGGTTTCCTCATGCATCGCCGTGTACACTGAAGTCATTAAGGTACACATTCTTCTTGTCGGCATGCTCGGTCATTTATCACGAAAGTCTGTGACAGCCAGCCATAGGCAGTCGCGAAGCCAATTACGCGAAGCTGCGGGTAAAGCTAGGCTTGATAAAAATGCGACCTTGACACAAACCCATATTCAAGAAAGGGCAAGGGCAGGAGAGGGGGGTGCTTATCGTACGCACGCAACACCTCCTCGTCGACAGAAAGAGAGGGAAACCGTAACTCCCTCTCTGTGCAGTCAGAGGAACAAGCGCACCTCGTCGGCTGGCGCACTTGGTATTTTGCTCAGCTGATCGCATTAGCCCAGCATCGACAGACCGAGCCGGTAGCCGACGCAGAGCGATCGAAGGTGTGCGTGGTGGTGACTTTGAAAACAGCCTTGGAGGAAGCAGCGTGGTTTTCGTTGAAAGGACGCCTCCCGGAAATGGCTCAAGCATGCAAGCAAGCGAAGACGCTGAGGGCAGCCTTCGAAGTGAGGCAGTTTATGTGTCGCCTCATTCGTCGGCGAACCACGGATTACAAAAACGTCTTCGGCGGTTGTCAAAGGTGAGCGGAGAAAGTCGAAGCAGCCTCTCTGGAATATCAGTTAACGGGTTCTTGATAGCGGTGGCGATGCACGGCGCTTGCGGTCATTTGCGGTCATTTACTTTGACCTTTGCGGTCATTTTACTTGAGACGGTTGATTTCTGGGTTTGTATCGCCTCGGAAAGCCGCAAATGTAGATGCTACAGAACATTATCGATATCCTTTTTTGTAATGTCCTGCACCTCAGAAGCAATGAAGTACAGATAGAATAACACTCGTTTAGCGCGCCCTGCCAGCCGCTCCAGCTGCTGTTTTCTAAAGAAATATGTAAAAACCGACACCGTGATAACCAAACATGGTCATACGGTGTGCTGGAGTTTTGTGCTATATTTTAAGCATAAACGCAAACTTGTAGCTAACGTGAGGTCGCGTCTAGGAACAATGTCGACAGCCATGCATTCCACTGCTCTAGACAAGTGCGATTCTATCAGCACATTCGCGCAGCTCTTCCTGCACGTATAGCCAAGAATGCACATTTTGTAATACAGAATAATTAGTCTGCAGGTTTTCGTTTTTGCGCAAAATAGAATTTTCGTGGCGTTACTGGCCTCACATCCTGCACATCGACGCGCGGTTGGCCATGCCACGCATTTTATTTACTTATTTTTTAGTGAATTGGCAGTGTGCTTTAAATAAAATAAAATTGCTTGCTGTTTGTTGGTCCAAAAAAAAAAGTGCTTTGCGGGTGCGCACTCGTGAAACCCTACATGCACGAGCCAAGGAGTTTCGATTGATTTATTGATGTGTGGGGGTTAAAGTCCCAAAACCACCATATGATTATGAGAGACACCGTAGTGGAAGCCTCCGGAAATTTTGATTACTTGGGGTTCTTTAACGTGCACCCAAACCTGAGCACACGGGCCTACATTTCCGCCTCCACCGGAAATGCAGCCGCCGCAGCCGGGATTTGATCCTGTGGGTCAGCAGCCGAGTACCTTAGCCACTAGACCACCGCGGCGGGGCGAGCCGTGGAGTTTCGTTTAGGCCGCTATTAGATCGGCGTCGCTTCCATTATACTTGCAGTGAGCCTTTCCCAAAACCAATACTGCATTGCAAAAAGTGTATGCGAGCAGCAGGCGAGAGCGTACGAACTTTTTCTAGCTACCTTTCTAGTCTTTGTAGCGTGACATTATTGATTCACTTATGTTTTAAGACTTGCAAATAGGGAACCACAAATGCACGCGCTGCATTTCAGTCAGCTGCTGCACACTAATTTACGAAATGCAAGTCGCATGAGTAGGATGTAGGGTTAGGCATTGAAACGTAATTGTGTTGAGGTTAGGCATTTCCTGCTAAAGCATTTACAACGTCGGTTCTACCTAATTGAATGTCTCACCACGGCAAATTGCACATGTTACGCGTACGGCGCCTGCAAATGATTACCGCGGCCATGTGGAGCGTAATGAGGGGATTCTCGCGTTTTCAGTAATTTCATTCGATGTCCTTAACTTGGCAGCAAACTTAACTTCAGTCTCAGAGGTATACGCCGAAGTGATGTAGGGGTTACGGTGCTCAGTTGTTGACCCGAAGACTGCTGGTTCGATCTCGGAGGCAGCAAATCGGAGGTTTGAGGTCCTCGTTCTGTGCGATGTCATTGCACATGAAAGGGACACTGAAGGCGAAGGACAATTTATGTCACAGATAGATATGTGGTGTTTAACGTCTCAAAACAACCATATGAATTTGAGAGACGCCGTAGTGGAGGGATCTGAAAATTTCGACTACTAAGGGGTTCTTTAATGTGCACCCAAATCTGAGAACATGGTCCCGTAGCATTTTCGCTTCCATCGAAAATGCAGCCGGGATTCGATCCCGCGACCGGTCAGCAGCCGAGTACCTTAGCCACTCGACCACCGCGGCGGGGCAGTTTATGTTGGAGTGAAATCTGAAAGTATGGCAACACATAAAACGGAAATATAATTAACAGCCGTGCCTTATTTACCAAAAAAATCAAGCACTTGAATCACACGACGTGCGCCGCGAGTGGGACTTTCGCGAAATTATCCCGATACCGTGAGAATATCCGTCTACAAATAATCACTAGTTATCGACTGTATGCAATAAAAAACAACTATCTGTGCTAGAACAGACGTAAGAATATGGGGCTTGTCAGTTTGTTTTATTTATACAAAAAAAAAGCACCTTGAGTTACTATAGGGAATGGCGCGAGTACACTCTAAAAAAATTTTTGAGTATTTGGAGAGTGTTTCTGCTACACAACAATTATCTTCATCCACTTCGAGTACTTTCCTCGCATTATCACCACGGCTCAAGTAGATCGCAGTCGCGGATGGCACTCGCGTTATCAGCGTGGCTTAGCATTCGGGACAGGAAAGTGGCCAGCGCCGGGTTTTCAAGAAAGTAAATGTGACCAAGTCAGATGACGACTATTGATGTGTAGTGGAAACACTCCCCAAATACACCGTTGTTGCTTAGAGCGCTTAAAAATTTAGTCTGGCTGGTTGAACTGGAAAGGTGGTGCTAACTAGCGGGGCCTAGCTGAACTAGGCAAGCAGAGCCATGGCTTCCAAGACTGCAGAAAATTTCTCAATGACCATTGTTGCTACTGTGGCTCCCGGTAATTTAGCTCTGCTTCTTTTGGTGTTGGGGGCCACGTAAAGGCGAGCAACGTTGGATACGGAGACAGTGACGTTTAAAAGTCCACGCCCCGTCGCGGTGGTCTAGTGGCTAAGGTACTCGGCTGCTGACCCGCAAGTCGCGGGTTCAAATCCCGGCTGCGGCGGCTGCATTTCCGATGGAGGCGGAAATGCTCTAGGCCCGCGTGCTCAGATTTGGGTGCACGTTAAAGAACCCCAGGTGGTCGAAATTTCCGGAGCCCTCCACTACGGCGTCTCTCATAATCAAATGGTGGTTTTGGGACGTTAAACCCCACAAATCAATCAATCAAGTCCGCTTTCACGCTCAGGTGACTTGAAGTGCGCTAAAGTGATGCGGAGCATTAAAACGTGATTTTATTTGACCATAAGCTCTTCCTTGACACAAAACTTGCACCAGGAGGTTTCTGGACCACTATTTCAACAATAAACGTCAGCCTGATATTTGCCTTTAGGGTCCCTTTAAAGAACAACAGATGCTCGGCACTTCCGGAACCCTCCCCTGCAGCGTCTCTAATGAACATATCGTGGTTATTGGACATTAAACCTAGTACATTAGTTTATTATTACTCGTGATAATATTACTTTATTATTTTTATTAATATTAACCAGCATCAGACCACTTAGCAAGGCATGGATAAACGACACGGAAAAACAAGTGATGTACAACAATGACCTGTTTGACAGTAGAGTATTTGTTTTTGTTGCTAATACTGTAATGTCTATTCAGGATAGAGATTACAGTGTCTGTTATGAATGATTAAAAACAACAAATATTACACTGTTTCTGTTTTTAGGTCAGTTTTCGTTCTTTTTGTTAACTTCAAATAACAAAAATATTCATACTGTTACGAGAATAACGAGTCGCTTACACTGCAAGCTATTTCCAAAATATATTTGCGAGAGTGCTTGCAGCGCTGGCCAGTCCGGCTCCGAGCTCGGGCAGAAAGCGACCTTCGCCCTCTTCGTCGGGTGCACACGCGCGTCGGCAGTATGCATTTCGGCAGCCTACATGTAGCAATATAATCAATTCTTGGTCAATTTCCCTGAGTGGGTATGAGCCATGGTAGCGGCCTCATCATTATCACTCCACCTTCTTCTTTTTCTTCTCACTAAATCATATAATTGCTCTCCAACAAACGGACAACTAGCACCTGCAGCTCAAGGAAAGACCACGCCACGATTTCTGATTTACCGTCGCGCACATGATATACGCAGGCTAAGAGGCTTAGAAGGTGTTGCAGAAAAGGCCTTATTTAGCACCCATGTTTTTTTCGAGGCTGACCAAATGAAAAAAAAAAGGCCGAGATTGTTTTCTCACTTCGCCATCGTCACAGTACCGTGGACAGGCGGAACTCAACAAGTGACCTTGTTGAAATCGTTAGTTGGACGGACACCCGTCTGCTCAGGAACAGGCACGAAGCGAAATAAAACAACACACTGACCATAAATACATAGCCGGATCTAGTGTTTTTTTTACTTGTGAACAACACTGCCGTACGGGGACCGAAACTTCGTGCATTTATTTGCGCTTAATCCTGCTCAGTGTTTGTTTTAGTTGCCTTTATGTGACCTTATGTTAAGACCATTCGCTGGAGTGGAGAAGTATTTGTTCCCGGTCAAAAGATTTCGTATTCAGGTCTTGTGAGGCACGGCTTTCAGAGTCGGCAATGAAAGCGATAGTAGGAAAATGTCGTCACGGAGGAGAGCTAGCACATCGGTGGTTGTTCTGTCATAGAAAAAAAAACGAAAGAAAAGAAATACATATCTCACGAGATGGCAGTGCCTAAGCTCAGACAACCTTGACTTGCTTCAAGCTGTGGCACGGATACGAAACGAAAGAAGGCAAGATGCCGTAGTGCTGATGATCGAGAGCTAGATAGAAAGGACAAGGTCAACCAGACAAGGGTCCGGTTTGCTATGCAACACTTTGCGTAAGAATATAGAGCTTTTGCTGTATCGCACAGCCAATGTACCTATTCCATGCCTGTAAACAGTGGTAGGCGCCGTCGAAATACTGAGGCGCATGTAACGACGTCGCTATGCGTAGGCTCCGCCCAGCCCAAAGCTCGCCCCCGCTCTCTCTGAGCACGTGACAATTGGCACAGCTTCCGAGCACAGCGCGTCGGGCAGCCTCCAGCACGTGCGAGTTGTCACGTGATCATAGAGCGTGATAACGAGGTTTGGTCTGGACGGAGCCTACACGTTGCAACAAGTGCCTCAGTATGTCAACGGCACCTACCGCTTCTTCAAACTATGGAACAGGTCTACCGCACCAGCCACAGAAAATTTAATGACGCAGGTCCTTGTTTCAATGCGATTGCGTTAGAAAGCTCGTATCGCGGACATTTTGTCTTTGGTTACAACTTACTGCAAAAAAAAATGATGACCTTCGCCATCGAGTAATCTAAGACAAACGCATGGGAAACAGTGTGGTTTTTCTGGTGCCAGCAAATTACGCTTTCTTCACGACACCAAAATAAGCTTGGGGAACAAGAAAACGGAGGAAAAGAAAATATTGGTGGTGATGCTGCCCTTGCAGTTCCCGAATCAATTTGTAGTAACGCTTTAGGAATTGAAGGCGTCCCGTGAGATCTCTGATATTCAACCGGTAAATATTAAAGTGTGTTCTAAGGATGCCAGAGAAAGAACATCTAAAGTTAAAAAAAAATGAAATTGTTCTGATATGGTCGAAATGCGAAAAGAAGCGCTATGTTGCGCTGAAATTCAGATTCTCAATTTCCGACGTCAAGCACAACCCGCCGCGGTGGTCGAGTGGCTAAGGCACTCAGCTGCTGACCCACAGGTCGCGGAATGGAATCTCGGCTGCGGCGGCTGCATTTGCGATGGAGGCGGAAATGTTGTAGGCCCATGTGCTCCGATTTCGGTGCACGTTAAAGAACCCCAGGTGGTCGAGATTTCCGGAGCCCTCCACTACTACGTCTCTTATAATCATATGGTGGTTGAGTGACGTTAAACCCCACTTATCATTATCATATCATTGACGTGAACCACAATAGCAGATCAGTGGTGTGAATTTTTATATAGTAATAAACCTGTGACGATGAAATGAGGGACAACAAATTTCTAAAAAAAAGCGTTATCAGCAGAGCACTATAAAGAGTTAAATTTTCAATTTAGGGTGCGTTTACCAGAACACCATATCCTTTAATGAAAGGTGATACAGAAAAAATCACTTTAGGGCTCAGTTTAGCTGGTTTGTTTTCTGCAGCTTCCTTGTAAATCACCGTGTACTTCCAAGAACACGGGCTTGGCAAGAAATGTTTTTGGTGGTTGGGGGGGGGGGGGGGTCACTCATGCATTGTGTTCGTGCGTACGTGTGTATGAGTGTACATATACGCAAGCAAAATTATAAAAATTCGGGGAGGGAGGTTTGAACCCCCTACACTTCCTCCCTTGGCTACGCCCCTAGGCAGGAACTGTAGCTAAAGAAGGCATTTTTCGGCGTACCCATAACTAGACTGGAGCGTGCATATCCGGGCTTATCAACGTAACTCTCTAATAATCAACTCTCGATATCGGGTATCAGAATAGCAATCTTAACACGTCACACAGATTATTAATTGCAGAGCAAGCAGTTGCGTATCGCTACACAATCTGGGCAATAAAATAGGAGGAGCGGCAATTTACACATAACGGACAGCAAATGGTGGAGCGTAGTCGGAGGGTGCCTTCTCTAACACGCGATTGTGGTTAAGTGAGAAAATAACGCAGAGTAGGATCCATTCGCATGGCTTAACAATTTAAGAGGACAGGATCCAATGAAGACAGTAAGACGAGTGCCTTTTTTGTCCACATCCCTTAGTGCAGTCGAAACATGACTGCAATCGAACTCGCCATATTTTTTTTTATCTTTATCCGCGAGCATCATCGTCGCGCAAAGCAAATACCGCGACATCTACGTCGAAAGCTTCCAGGGTGCACTGCTGATACACATGAACGGATATTCAAACTTTACGCCTTGCACCAGCGGTATATTGTTGTGGATAAAACCGGTACTAACACAATAGTAAGCCTTATAAAGATATTTTCGTAATTTCAGATTAAGGGGCGACGACTGATCATATACCCTGAAATATTGTCAGGGCGTCGTGACGTCGACGAAGGGAAGATACTCGATGCTAAGATGAAACTATCTATTCTGCCGAATTCGTGGCCAAGTAATGAACGGTCAGAATACAGCCATACGCGGGTACTGATAGCGGCTAACAGGTAGGTAGGTAGGTAGGTAGTAAACTTTATTCAGTTGACAGGAGAGAGTTGGGCTAACAGGGCGTCAGTCGTCTATCAACCGACAATTGGTGGAGCGCGGTGGTATTCATACACGTGTCGTCGAATATTATATTGCTAGCGGCCACGTAGGTTCCAGAATCATCTCTAATGTTCGCAAAGTGCGCATGAACTCAACGAAACGATCTACTATCGCCCCGAAGCTTCTCGAACACTGCAGGCGCGGTTTGCTTTGAGGAAACGTACAGCGCATATCAAGCGTGCCCTTTCAGTGCTGCTGGAATTTGTAGACGGAAGCAGACTGCGTGAACGAAATTAGATAATTCGTGCCCCGTGATTTTTGTAGACGATCTGTGCATCCCCCCCCCCTGTTCCTTTTCGGTCTCTTCGCTCACTCTCTCCTTCCTCTTTCCACACTCCTCTCAAGTATATTACCCCACCCCCCTTCCCCTTCCCCTGGCAACCACTGCTGAGGTGTCGCACTTAGCTGCCGACATTTGCGGGGGTTCACTTTTTTTTCTTTTCTAATTTTAAGAACCACTTCACCCCAGTGTGACGGGGTGATAACGAATCTCGAGGAAGGAACGTGGCAATATGGTCAAGAGTGACGCATGCAAACAAAGGTCGCATTGTAAAATGGTTGTAATTAAAAAAACTGCACAGGCCACATAAGGAAACTTAAATCTGATAAAGAAATTTGACTGCATTAATTTTTCGACTTACTTTTTATATTTATAATAATTATTGAATGGTGGACGGATGAAACAGCGGATAGGTGGGTGATTTTTTTTTTTGTCAGTACCCTGGGCATGCAAGTCAGGTTTATCACCTGGCTTGCTACTTAAGGATGAGATGTGAACTATGGTATATATAATGACCACATATACACACAAATAACAGATGCATTCATGCTCACACTATACCTGAAACAGTAATTCGTTGAGTTTCGTTGAGGCGTGCAGCCCCCTAACACCAACAGCGGTTTCGTGTCGCGCATCGCTCAAGCACTGCCTGTGGAAATGCGGGATGCATCCTCAAATTAAGCTTGACGAAACACTGTACGCTACTGTACCCCATAAAAAAAAAGTTGACATTCGCTTCTGCCGCTTGCAGGAGATCACTCGCCGGCCTCAGCTACCACCACACCCCGGGCAAGCAGCCCTTGCTTCCTCTCACGATCGGCGATTTAGTGGACAGGGCGGCCGATCAGCACGGAGACAGCGTCGCCATCGTGTCGTGTCACCAGTCCATCAGAAAGACCTACTCAGAGTACAAGAAAGACGTAAGCTGAGTCATTTAACTTAGAATGAGCTGCAGCGGAGAGCATGCCCGCTCAAACTATCTATTTGCCTTTCCTAGCGATGTTCTCTTCTGCAGCAGCCGTCTGCCTGAATTTCGTGCATTGGATGTCATGAGTACGGCTTGACTTGTTTGCCTTAAACACATCGTTCACGTCTATTTCTTCGCTCCTCCCGAAAAAGTATATCTATAGGCAGGCGTTGTACCCCTTCAGGTGGCAGTTGCCAGCTTGCTATATCCCTCTTTTATCTGTGTCCTTGTGTATCATCATCATCATCATCATCAGCTTGACTACGTCCAACGCAGGACAAAGGCCTCTCCCATGTTCCGCCAGTTAACCCGGTCCTGTGCTTGCTGCTGCCAATTTATACCCGCAAACTTCTTAATCTCATCTGCCCACCTAACCTTCTGTCTCCCCCTAACCCGCTTTCCTTCTCTGGGAATCCAGTTAGTTACCCTTAACGACCAGCGGTTATCCTGTCTACGCGCTGCGTGCCTGGTCCATGTCCATTTCTTCTTCTTGATTTCAGCTATGATATCCTTAACCCCCGTTTGTTCCCTAATCTACTCTGCTCTCTTCTTGTCTCCTAAGGTTACACCTACAATTTTTCTTTCCATTGCTTGCTGCGTCGTCCTCAATTTAAGCTGGACCCTCTTTGTAATTAAGTCTCCAGGTTTCTGCTCCGTAGCTAAGTACCGGCAAGATACAGCTGTTATATACCTTTCTCTTGAGGGATAGTGGCAATCCACCTGTCATAATTTGAGAGTGCTTGCCAAATGTGCTCCACCCCATTCTTATTCTTCTAGTTACTTCAATCTCGTGGTTCGGCTCCGCGGTTATTACCCGCCCTAAGTAGACATAGTCTTTTACAAGTTGAAGTGCACTGTTACCTATCTCGAAGCGCTGCTCTTTTCCGAGGTTGTTGTACATTACCTTCGTTTTCTGTAGATTCGTTTTAAGACCTACCTTTCTGCTCTCCTTGTCTAACTCCGTAATCATGAGTTGCAATTCGTCCCCTGAGTTACTCAGCAATGCAATGTCATCGGAGAAGCGCAGGTTACTAAGGTACTCTCCATTAACTCTTATCCCTAACTGTTCCCCATCTAGGCTTCTGAAAACCTCCTGTAAGCATGCGGTAAATAGCATTGGGGAGATTGTGTCCCCTTGCCTCACACCCTTCTTGATTGGTATTCTGTTGTTTTCTTTATGAAGCACTATGGTAGCAGATGATCCCCTGTAGATTTCTTCCAGGATGTTTATATATACTTCATCGACGCCCTGATTCCGCAGTGTTTGCATGACGGCTGATATTTCTACTGAATCGAACGCCTTCTCGTATTCTATGAAGGCTATGTATAGTGGCTGGTTATATTCTGAGCATTTCTCTATTACCTGATTGATAGTATGAATGTGGTCGATTATTGAGTAGCCTGTTCGAAATCCTGCTTGTTCCTTTGCTTGGTTGAATTCTAATGTTTTCTTTACTCTGTTAGCAATTACTTTTGTAAATAGCTTTTATACTAGAGAGAGCAAGCTAATCGGCTTGTAATTCTTCAAGTCCTTGTCATCTCCTTTCTTATGTATTAAGATAATGTTAGCGTTCTTCCAAGACTCTGGTACTCTTCCCGTCATGAGACACCTCATAAACAGGGTGGCTAGTTTTTCTAACACAATCTGTCCTCCATTTTTCAGCAGATCTGATGTTACCTGATCCTCACCAGCAGCTTTGCCTCGTTGCATGCTCTCCAAAGCTTTTCTGACTTCTTCTATCATTACTGGTGGGGTGTCATCTGGATTACTGCTAGTTCCTATAGTATTAAAGTCGTGTTTGTCCCGGCTACTGTACAGATCTCTGTAAAACTCCTCCGCTATTTTAACTATCCTATCCATATTGGTTGTTATTTTGCCTTCTTTGTCCCTTAATGCATACATCCGATTTTCGCCTATCCCAAGTTTCCTCTTCACTGCTTTGACGCTGCCTCCGTTTTTCAGAGCGTGTTCAATTCTCTCCATGTTATACCTTCTTAAATCGGATACCTTACGCCTATTAATCAACTTCGAAAGCTCTGCCAGTTCTATTTTGTCTGTTGTATACTAGAGACTTTCATGATTCGATGCTTCTTAATGAGATTATTCTTTTCCTGGGAAAGCTTGCCAGTGTCCTGTCTAACTACCCTGCCTCCAACTTCCACTGCACACTCCGTAATGATACTCGTCAGATTATCATTCATTGTATCTATGCTAAGGTTGGTTTCCTCACTAAGAGCCGAGTACCTGTTCTGAAGCGAGACTCTGAATTCCTGTACTTTCCCTCTCAGTGCTAGCTCATTGATTGGCTTCTTGCATATCAGTTTCTGCCGTTCCTTTCTCAAGTCTAGGCGAATTTGAGACCGTACCATTCTATGGTCACTGCGTCGTACCTTGCCAACCACTTCCCCATCCTGCACATCCACATCCTCCTTGTGTATAGGTGTATGCAAATCAAATGACAATAATAGTCATCGTAAGACGCACCGCAACGAAAACTGGACACAAGGAAGAAAACACGATACAGGCGCTGACCCTGTGTACAGGTTTCTTCGCACCAAGTCTCACTACCGACATGTCGCAGCACGTTCAGCACCCGTGCGGTGGCGCTAAATATGAGTTGCGACGCGGTGTCCATGTTTTAAAGGTCCCCATTATAAAAGTGCGAAATGTTGCATAGGTTTTCTAAATAGCAATAGCCGAAACGGCGCTTACGTCACTGATCATTTTCTATGTCGGCGCCACCGCGCAGCGTTGGCGCCAATTTGGTCAAGGGCAGCATGTTTCAGGTTATATTGGGCGCGACTGTACCACGTTACTATCCGTAGACCTGTAACATCAGATGGTCCAAAAGTATCCGATGTGGCGGACTAACGTATGTTTCTTCACTCTTCGCAGATTGACCAACTCGCCGCTGCCCTCGTATCCCTCAAGCTCCGCGTCGGCTCCAAGATCGCCATAATTGCGCCCAACATGTACGAGTGGGCAGTCGTGCAATTCGCCACTGCTAAGGCCGGTTTGGTACTCGTAAGTATATACGTCACTAAATACACAGTGTTTCTTTTAGAACTGACCTATTCCATTGAATGGTATTCTTGTCGCGAATCATCCAGTTTTTATCCGGTTTACAGCGAAAGATTAAGGAGAGAAAACATTTAATGACCGTCCAGTATTTATATGTACAATGCTGAAACAAAAAAAACAAGTACAATGTAATGAAAACCACGACAACCAGTGAAATTTTATTCGCCAGAGACGCCTGGCATGAGCAATCGCGCATGCATCGGTTATGCGGTGCGTGTGGCTCAGTTTTCGTGCCAGCTTAACATATAGCGTAAAGTGATAGCATCGCGTGGAAAACACCATCCGCTGCTGGCTGACGTTGACGCTGCGTTAGACTAGCCATCTCTCCGTATTTAGCACTTCGTGTTCTTTTAGTCATTTCCTAATCATAATTATTTTGTATTAAACATTTCAAATCGCCACTGGCCTCTAAAGTATCATCCCTTTTGAATGTTTTCCGCAAACATCAAACTGGATACTTTGTGAACAAACTACAGCCTAGTGAAACAGACCAGAGCTAAAAAAACTATGCTATACAATCCCACTGCTAATGTCTTGTGAAGGTTAGGCCATAGCTTCGCAATTTTATGGCGTGCAAGACAAATAAAAACTTTGCGCTATTAATTCGTGATGCAATTCGAAGCAAAATATGTTACTTGAAAGTGTGTTCAATATTGAACGAAGCAATTTTCCAGAGTCGCGTACCTCTTTGTCGCGCGAAGGTTTTATTGCATAGAGTTTTATATCACAGCACTGAAACCTGTCATTTAAATGTTCAACCATGAGTTCGTTTCTTAATTATGCCTTGTGATAATGCTCTGGGTAAATACACCTTCAAAGAGGAGTAGCCGTCGCTACACAAAGGCACCGACGGCTATCAGCGTGCGCATTCTTGAACGAACGGGCATCATGATACCTCGCCACGGCACTATAGACATTACTTAATGCCCAAAATTACTGAAACATGTCTATTTTCTTATTAGGTGGTGCAATTAACTCTGTTTCATATTTCTTTGCATGTGCGCCTCCAAAGGTGAACATCAACACGGCCTACCAAGTTCCTGAACTTGAATACGCCCTGCATAAGGTAAGTGGATCTATCGGGAGCAATTTTGTTAGTAAGGACCACAACATAAGTCAATAAAAGGGGTTCAATGAAAGGACTGCTCTCGAACCAATTTGTCAGTTACACCAAACTACTGAGTTATTAAACAAGTGTCAATATAACGAACCTCTATATGGATAGAGCTGTTGGTGCTTACGAGTTATAATGGTTGCTTGCATTGAGGACCCGTAGCATAGCAAGCCGAGAAGCACCAGTTTGCTACGTTTAGAATGCCCTAAGCTGTTGTGTGTTCTATTTTTTTTTTTTTTACATGGCAGCTAGCATGCTCAGATTCGCTGGTACGCAATATTCAAATGTTCTCCTAATGAATCGGCACTCACAAAAAGGGACAAGCGTCACGAACAAGGAAACCCATGACACGTCAGTTACTGCCTCTTTCTCGCAAAACATTGTTGAATGAACCTGACCAGTTGCTCGCGACTTTCCTAGGTCTATTCGTCATTTAAAGATTGTGCGAGTATTGGCGATATATGCTTTATAGACTTGCAGTGCAATTGATGTATGAACCGTTTCAGACAGGTTGCGAGGCCGTCATTTTTTCCGCGAAATTCGCAAGGCAAGATTACTACAAGATGCTGCTACAAATAACACCAGAGCTGGAATCTTCAATGCCTGGAAATCTGAAAAGCGCAAAGTACGTTTATGGGCGTTTCTATACTCTCGGAAATAGCGCCTCATCTGCCGAGGTTATTTATTGGCCAAATCATTTAGTTGCTTAGCTCGAGGACTTCAGGATTCAGCAGCCGCTTATTTATGAAGGCGAAAATAAAAATAAACATTCCTGTACAAAAATGCAAATCTACGGGGAAGAATCAAGTGTGGTCATAATTGCTCGTGAGCCCCCTTACTACGGCAGACCTAATAATCATATCATGGTTTATGGCACGTACATCTCCAATGTTAAGATAAGCGAGATTTCTTTTTCGTGCATTCCATCCTGTATTTACTTTTGTATGAGTCTAACACAAGTTTACGCAAGACGCTGTTAAGGGACTCACGTGCTATGATAAGGGATCAGGCTGAAACATTTCACAGTATCATAGCAGTGTGCTTAAATATCGCTCGAGAACAAAGCTTTGTACCTATACACATGTGATACTTACTTCTGGCTCATACGTTAAACCAAGGCTGCCTATCGTAATAGAATCTCATCACTTATGCTTTAGGCCTAATTATCTGACATCAATGTGCCCTAATCACCATAGGATCGTTACTGCGTCCAAATGGCATTTGAACTCAATGTCTCATATCAAAGCTCACTGCTTTTCTTTATTACAGGTTGCCCAAGCTTAAACACATCATCTCTATTAGCGACGAAACAAAACCGTAAGATATTTTAAATTTTTTTCTCTCTGCACCGGCCCTATTTAGATTAAGTACGTAAAGCAGACGGCACGGAACGTTCACCTGTAACCACATTAAAGATAACCGTCGTCTCTTCTTGCTCGACAAATGGCCGCGAGAGTTCATATTTTATCTGCAGGGGTGCAGTGGCGTACGCCGATCTCACGGAGTCAGTTACAAACCAGCAACTGAAGGACATGCACGCAGTCGCATCTAGACTGCAGTTCGACGATCCCATTAATCTTCAGTTCACATCTGTAAGAGGAATTTCTCACTCCTCTTCTTCTCGCAACAGTGCAGAAGTGGCGTTGACTGAGAGCAACTAAAATCGAGGCTGTTCGCCACGCAGGGCACGACGGGTAAGCCTAAGGCAGCGCAGTTGTCTCACTTCAATATTGTCAACAACGGCTACTTGGTGGGCAAGATATTGGAGCTCGACAAGCAGGTGAGCACTCGTGTCGTTGGCGTTTCAGCGGTTGGACAGAATCGGCGATTTTAGGGTTATAAACCCTTAAAAATGTCTTATCAAACACTAAAACTGACCGTCTGCGTCTCGCGTCGGCAGTGGGAATACGGGTGATGGCCGCAATAATCACGTGATGACGTCATCGGGTGGCGTCATCACGTCACGTGACGTCATTTTTACATGCTGACAGGTTACAATGACATGGTTACGTCGTGCACGCAATCGCGTGACGTTATCGTGACGTCAGAAGTTACGAGAATTTGTGTCGTCACTCTGTCGCCATTGTGGCGTCACATGGTGACGTAATTTCATACCATAGCTGCTCAGTCCAACGTGTGCAGATCACGGTTGCATCGCAAAACGAGGGGAGTGGCAGAAAGTTGCAGTGCCTCTGATCTCGGAGGGCATTGCAAAACCACATTAGGTACAGAACGTCAGGAGTGGGGCTTGGATGGTTCAATACATCGAGTGAGAAGAAAAGGATGGCTTTCTCATTCTACTCGCGTTGGCTCAATGCATGAGGGGTGCTGCGAGTTATGCTAGCGTCGAGGGGGTACTGACAAAATTTTCAGATGTTTATTCTTGCGTCAAGTGGAAGACCAATCCCTCAAAAGCCCATAGATGTTCTTATAGGTGTGAGTGTGTCCTAAAAGATTAATTTAGGCATGTTTTTGCAAGCTAGTTTCGGTTATTGCTGCAATATGACGTCACAACACAGTAGGAGCGTCTCGTCACGTGCTCCGACAAGACCTCGCGCAGTTTTCCCGGCCACTCCGCTACGTGGCTCGGTTGGTGACACATGCACACGTGACCATTCTTTTTTTAAGTTTAGGTACCTGACGTCATGACAACTAACGATGCTGCTGCGTGATGTCTCCAGGATCGGTACTGCACCCTGACGTCACACTGGTGTCGATGTTGGTAGGTGCGCCATGCGAAAAATTGACTTTAAAAATAAAATTTTTAATCAGCATTTTCTGAGCCTCCCAGCTTGCTCAGAGCAGTCTCTGCGTGCAGGAAACTCGTATGGCATAGCAAACTCAGCTTGGCGAATTTGTGATAATACTCTTTTAAATGTTTGTTGCATTACTGACATTCTACTCTGAATTTACAACACTGCATCTTTCGATTCACATCGTCCAGTTAAACGGGCGCGCACGCGCATTTCATCAAGCAATTGGGGTGAGTCGCAAAGATGTCAAAAATTGGTGACCATAACGATACTCTGTACTGCAAAATTTGGGCACAGCTATGTATCCGTATTAATGCGATGACGGTAATGAACTCGTTTTGCAGAAATCCCAGCATCGTCGTCAGCGGTTGTGAGCGAAAAATCAACTTGTGCGTTACCGAAGAATCGAGAAACATCAAAATAAAATAAACATTTCCGGGTTCAAGTGAGGATCAAAGCTTGGCCGTTTGCGTAGAAAGCAGATTTTCTACTACAGAGCCACGCGTCTCCTTGGAACTGAACTTAACAATTAAAATACTTTCTCTGCTTTGAATTGCAGTGAAAATAACGTCCATGCTTCACAAGCACACGCATTTTGTATACAGGCTTCCCAATTAAATATGTAATATCACATTAATATTGCGTGTTACAAGCGTTTACATTGTCGTTGGGCGTTAGAGCACGTGATTATTGTTACCACTTCGTGGTTTAAAACTAGCTACCCATTACATAAGGTGAACACTTCACAGCGCATATGTCCCTAACACCACGTAGTGGGTGCATAGCGAGTTCAGCATATTGTGCGCATTGTTGCTCGTAAATTAAAGTACGCTAACCATTACACAGAATGAAGTCGTATGCGAAAGCCTACACTGACACAAGCCACTTCCATGTTTATCTGTTACATTGTTGTAGTCCACAATTTGAACTTATCGAGTAACATCACGCTATAAAAAGTATGCCCTAATTGGTTTAAGTACGCAAGGGATGGCATATTGCTAAAGCGTTCAACTTTTGAAGGCGATGCTCAAGGGTATCGCAGTTTCTTTATGTTCAAATACGAAACGGTAAATTTTATTAGAGACACACATATGTATATATGTATTCATGATGTATTCGCCACTACGTGGCCCGTCCTCGTACCAGCAATTATTCAGCTCTATTCTTAAACATGTGCTTTTGCTCGGAACCCACTGATGCCACTCGATTAAACACTCTCATTTATTTCACTTCAACATCAGGTTATCTGCTTGAACGTGCCACTCATTCATTGTTTCGGATGCGTCGGCGGAACTATTGCAGCGGCGCACTGCGGGGCCACCATTGCGTTTCCAGCTCCTGGATTCAAGGCGGAAGCATCACTGAACTGCATACAAAACGAGAAGTACATTTCAGTCTTACAATATTCTGTGTCCGCATACAAGCGGCCGCAAATAAATATACGCGAGAAGTGTTACGTATAGCTCGGTGAATCGCGTGACGTGTGGCTGCCTTTGGTGCCCAAAATTCAATTCAACTTGTTCACAGCGAGCAAGCTACACAGCATGACACCGAGCTCAAAGCGCGGCTTCTCTGTATGGAAAAGGGGTAGACCGGTGCAGAAGGGGGTGCAAGAGGTGTGTTCTTGGTTTGTATTATTGCCTTTCGTTTCACCCGCGATGCGCTTGCGTGGGATTTTGTTGAGCACCAAGTGTAACCCACGTATTCACAAACGCTCCTCGACTCGACTTCCACCCTTCACTTGACAGAGTAGATCACTGCGCCACCGCTCGGCAGAAAATGACGCTGCGCTACTCAAGAATCACAGCAGATTATCGCTAATATGCAGTTACTTGCCGTGCCTAGAGACGGCGCCCCCATCGGCTCTTTCAAGTGAGGGCGAAGCGGTGAGTGAAGGGACGTTCTAGAATACGGGGGGTAAGTGTTACATGATTTCGGTTCAAGAATTAAAGCTTTGAGTTGCGAGTTATAAGTGCTTGTGGCGTACCCTTTCTTGTCCGTGTCTTTTCGCGCTACATTTCCGTTGTTACGGATCAGTACCGAATCGCTCGCCTCTCCGTTTTACTTCTCTGTATGATCTGCTTCCGACACAGGTGCTCTCACATCTACGGAACGCCCACCATGTTCATAGACATTTTACATCACTTGAAAAGTGGCCAGTATGACGTCTCGTCCATGAAGAGAGGTAGGCATGGTGTTGCAACATTTCATTGGCTACAATCGACAGTTTACGTGGTTCTGTGCATTCGGGTTTTGTGCTGCGATTCAGCCCGATACAGATTTCCAGAAAGTTTGTGGTTCCTTCTGAATAAGTCAAGTCGCGGATACAAATTGGCCAGTCATAATGCCCACCTTTCTCGTTCACACGCACTCCATGCTTTTTGACATTGTATGACTGTTTGCACGTAGTTGACATAGTACGTATGCAGCCCAATGGCAGATGGTGAAGCTGGGCTTGCAATGAACCAAGACTTGACGAATGACATCTTGAGCTGCCACACTATGCGGATCGCGCTAAAAAGCGATAATATATATATATATATATATATATATATATATCAATTACTCATCAACTTAGCGCTGCCCTGTTCTTATTAGATAAAACTTATCTAAATAAATCTCAATCAAAACGCTTGGTAGTGCATGTGTGTGTTATGCATAGCCACAGAAGGCTTAAGCAAGAAAAAAGACATCTCGGTGGGCCTTCGCAGAATTGATTTGCATTCTTTGTGTCCATTTGCTTCGCGTTATCGATGAATTCGCCTTCGCACTGCCATTTGCTAGCCTCCTGGTTAGCTCAATCGGTAGAGTGACTGCACCGGAAAGGCGTTCGTCCAGGGTTCGATCCACGGATCAGGGCGAATTTTTCGGCAACGAACGAATTTTTTCGTGGCTTCTAAATGAACAAAAGTTGAAAACAACACTGCACATTACTTAAATCATTTGTTATTGCTTAGTAAAACTATTAAGCTATCACAAACATTGGCAAGGAAAATAAGAAGGGTATGCAACAATTTGAGCAATACACTTTCTTGCCATGCTGGCATGTTGAAAATAAGCTCGAATCAATTGTGTTTGATTTAATATGTGGGGTTTAATGCACCAAAACCACTACATGATTATGAGAGACGCCGTAGTTGAGGGCTCCGTAAATTTCGATTACCTGGTGTTTTTTAACATGCACCCAAATCTAAGCACACGGGCCTACGACATTTCCACCTTCTTTGTTATTTTTACTTGAGGATTACAGCTAGTATCAAGCTAAGAATATTGATTCAGTAATATTTATTCAAGTAAAGCCATGGCATTGTATGCAAATATTTCTGTATATATCCAATCAGCTAACATTTCATACTGCGCATTCAAAAGCTTCCTAAGTTCACAAAATTCACGGGAATTCTGACGCTATTGTTTTCGCATTTCAAAGAAGCGACGTTTTCAGCATGAGTTCGAAGAGTCTGCGCCGGCCAAGATGAGTTGCAAAGCCTATATTTTCACGTCTTCGCAGCTGTCATGGCCGGATCACCATGTCCACCAGAGGTTGTCAAGAGGGTGATGACAGAACTCAACGCTCAGCGATTCTTCGTAAGTATAAACTAACCATTCTTAGGCTTACCAAGCAATCAATATTTCTCAGTTTTGATGTTTGCTTTATTTGTAGTGCCTTACCAGCAATTTAGGGCGTATGCTGCGTACTGCACTAAACTTATACCGGTGTTTTTAAGTACATCAACAATCAAAAAGCACGCGAAAACTTCGCTTTTTTTTAGATGCGAATCAGCTCTTTGACCAGCCTGTGTAACAGCTGTCCGTCCGTGTCTCCATGTCAACGCACCACACCGCACCCCCCCCCCCACCGCAGTTGGAACAATGCCAACAAGGTCAAGTCACAGCTGTGCGTTTACGTCACTCTCTTCCTCACCCGCAGCAGCTGCCGGCTCCTCCCAACAACCCTAGGTGGTGTTGCTCCTCCGCCCATTCGCAACATTCTTCTCTCTCTCTCTGCACCCTCTCCACCACCAGCAACTCTCAGCTGCATGTGGAGCGGAAACACTCTTTCGCCTTGTTTATCTGCGGACGAACTTACACGAAACCCAACCCGCCTCCTGTGTCTTTGCATTTCAATGAAACGTTTACTTGAGTAAACGCTACACAAAGTTTCGCTTCAAACCGTTTTTTCAGCACCCGCGTTGACAACGTTTCTTCTGCCGTGTCAATAGCATGCGCAATGCTGCAGCTTCGCATCACATCACGGTTCCCTTCGGGAGAGATGGTCCATAATTTTTTTTCAGGCTTCGATGTCCTTTCAAATTATCCTAGTCTTATGAGCGGAATCTGCGCATGCCTTCATCGAGTTGCAGATATGGCATTTGTTTTTGTACTGTTGCTCTGCACAATCATTTTATCGTAAGCAGTTCTGATAACCCTGTTATAGCCAAAAAACAAATCTCTTCACAAACCTGTTTTCATTTTGATAAGCTGCTTGGCAATATTGTTTCCATAGAAACTGTGCATTACATTATACTTTGCTCTAGACGGGATGGCTGTGAAACGCTTGTTTCACAAAAAGTGTATGCATTTTCATTTCATCGCACACTTCAAAAGGCGTAATCACTACTCCTTTGGTAACGCATATATGAACGTTCGAGTGTTGAAATAGCTTGATGCGATCCCGTTTGTCGTTTGATTCTTATTTCAGATTCTGTACGGTGCGACCGAGACGAGTCTGTGATAACGGCAAACGACACCAGATGATCCACTGGAACAAATGGATTCATTCCGTAGGGAAACCTGTGCAACATACTGAGGTTAGCCCATCTTGTGACCAACAAGTTTCCCTTCATAGGAAGTGCATTGTCACATGCGTTATCGTATAGTAAGATGATCTAGCTTGTCTAGTGGCTACTCATACGTCGCGATAACACACCTGAGCATGCTGGTGATACATCTCGCACCGCTATCTTCCTTGCGATAGTGTGTCGCTCTCAGGACTTGAGCTTAGTTTAGTCAAGCTTGCCAATTTTTTCTTACTTGCATTTCGGACGGATGTTTTTACGAAACACACTAAAGCAATTCCTGCCAAAGCTGTACCGCACTCATTTGTTCTCTGATACTCGCTTGTCCAAAGGCTATTTTAATGCGCATGCGAAGTTAATTTCAAACGCAAGTAATTCATACGGAAACCTAAACGATTCACTATGCGTTGCAGCACGCGAGCATAATAGAGTCGACGACAACGCTATGTTCTAGAACTAACAAACTTCTAGTTGCAGGCCACCTTTGCCGGCTGATCTGCATACTGGTAACACAAATGCTCAAATCACCCACTTGTTTTTTTACCTGAGCTATAGGGTACTCGATTGTGCTGGAGAAACTTACTTCTTCACTGAGGCCAACAGTTATATTCTGATCTGTTCTAAATTGCTTTCTGTGCACTTTTGAAGTTGCAAATAACTCGTTTTGCTTTTTCTTCAACTAAACTATAATATTAAAGTGAGCCCAGCTCAAAAACAGGTGAACATATGCATGCTTACCTTTGCAAGACAAATACAAGCACAAATAACACGGGCACGTACCAGCACAGTTAACACGAGGAGTGGCGTCCGTGTCTCGTGTTCCTTCTGTCAATATTCGGGATATGGGCGCTATATTTGTCTTGCACTGATAGTTTAGAAGTATTAGATAGTGAATCATCATTGGCAGTCTATGCGAATGATGTGGGTCTAGTGGCTAAGGTACTCGGCTGCTGACCCGCAGGGCGCGGGTTCGAATCCTGGCTGCGGCGGCTGCATTTCCGATGGAGGCGGAAATGTTGTAGGCCCGTGTGCTCAGATTTTGGTGCACGTTAAAGAACCCCAGGTGGTCTAAATTCCGGAGCCCTCTACTACGGCGTCTCTCATAATCATATAGTGGTTTTGGGACGTTTAAACTCCACATATCAATAAATCATTATGCGAATGATGTGTATCTTTGCTTCGTCCTATC
>WOVY01004672.1:0-13599 GCA_013436015.1 Rhipicephalus annulatus
CATCTTTTCTATCATATTGAGATAATTTTGTAACTCTGGTATAATGATTGAAGGTCGGTATTACTTGCGAAGAAAGCAATATCGTCCGCGTACACATATAACTGAATATCCTTAGTTGATGGAATGGAGCTTAAGAAAAATGTTAAATAAACTGCGACAGGACAGCCCCCTGTGGTACGCCACGTGTCTGCTTTATCTATTCGATGAGTACCCATCTTTAAGCAGTAATATTCTCTCCCTCTTAAAAACTCCGACACCCACGCAGTGATGTAGTTGGGAAAGTTGTGATATTCCATCTGTTTTAATAAAATTGAATGCTCAACCCTATCGTACGCTTTAGCCAAATCTAAGTAACTAAAAGCACAGTATTGGCGCCGACGCCGAGCCAGTTGTATTCGGCTCTCTAAATCAACATGCGCACACCATATTGAGCAACCGGATCTAAAACCAATTTGACTGGGGTTTAATATTGCGTTATTATTAATATATTTTATTACCCGGGCATTCAAAACTCTTTCAATTAGCTTAACCAGATTTGACGTGATTGATATCGGCCTTACATTGTCCAGGCGAATCCTTTTTCCTGCTTTTTAAGAAGTGGAATCACTTTAGAACAGCTTCCATTCCGCAGGTATCCAATGCTTTTGCACAAAGAAGAAATTCACCAGATTAAGTACTTTCAGTTGGACAAATCTCGAATATTACTTTTATCATTGAATTTGTTACCCTACCCCGTCTGGTCCAGGTGCCGAAGGAGATAAGTGCCTTATTATCTCTGCCAGCTCATCTAAAGTAACCTCCTCGAAATCCTCGCCTGCCATTGGGTTCAGAGTGTGCAGTGTTAGAGTTGACAGAAAATCTATCTTGGAGCCCTTTCGCAATATTTTCTACTAAATCAGAGAGCTCACGGGGGGAAAAATAACAGAAGAGTCAATATTTCAGCGGGTGGTAACATCTTTTGAGATCTTCAAAAATCTGAAGAGCGCTTTTTTGTTTTTAAGCCCTAGAAAGATACTCATGTCGTTTCATTATTATACCCTTCTTTTGCTGTACTTACTGTGCGTTTGAAGTCTGCTGCTGCGAATTTATATCACATACACCAATTTTTTGGACATTGGTTGACCAGCAGTTGTTTCCATGCAGCTTTCCGTTTCTATAGCTCCTCGTGCACTCTTCAGTCCACCATGGACTAAAAGAACCTCTTGTGGCCGAGTCTAATTTAAACGTTGCGTCTTTTACTGATCTTTTTAACACTGCACAGAGACTCATAGCCCTAATGTCACCTTGTATGTCCTTGCGGTGATCAAAAGTAGCCCTCAAGTCTTTTTCTAATTTTCTATAGTTGAGGAATGAGCGGGCCTTTTCGGCGACATGTATTCTTGGAAAGTTCAGTACAAAAGTAATAGGCAAGTGGTCACTGTTAGTAGCACAGTCTAAAGTTTGCCACGAACATATATTTAGAGATGAGCTTGAAAATGTCAAGTCAATTACAGATTTAGAGAGACCTCGGAGAAAAGTAGCAGATTGCGAATTTAAACAAGATAAATTCTTGTCAATAGCCCATTCCCACAATCGTTTCCGCTTAAATTTGTTTTAAAAACCCAGGCCACATGATGTGAATTGAAGTCTCCAGTTATTAATATATTCTTTCTGCAGGCAGAGAACATATCGTCTAGACTTCGTGTGTCTTGCACCCCGGATGGGAAATACGCATTTACAAACGACAAGGGAGAAGCGTCTGGTAATGTTATGTCTACTATCAATATTTCACAATCTGGAGTCACACAACGATAAGAGATCGTAGATTTGTGACTAAACTTAGTTGCTATCAAGACAGCAAGCCCACCACCTCTGCTAGGTCGGTCCAATCGAAATAGCCGATAATTTTTTAGGTGAAACTTCTGGCTGGTTGAAAGCCAGGTTTCTTGCAGTGATATAATATCCGGGGAAAGCTGTGAAGAAATGTATGATAGGTCTGTGGCTGCGGAAAATATAGATCTGCAATTCCACTGTAATATGGTTAGTGAACCTATTTTGACGACAGAACCTTCGCAGAAACTGCTTGGTCCAAAATGTCTTTTCGCAAAAAGTCTTTCTTAGACATGTTCTCAATAAATTCTTTTTTTGATAGATACTTTTAGATTTCGAATTATGCGAAGAGTTTTTTGATTGGGGAGATCGGGTTCGCTTCAGAGCCTTATGAGAGTCCATATCCATATCTGCACATGCTTCTGAATCATCCGTAAGATCACCGTCTTCCGTTGTTTTGGAAGTCCCTGCCTCAGGAGAAACCGCTCGCTGACGTGTTGTCGCACTTTCTATTTCCGTACGCTGCGATACTAATGATGTCTGAGGAGCCAGTCGTTCGTAGATGCTACACCTAGAACTTGAGATAGATGATTGGAAACCAATTGCGCCAAGCTTTCAAAAAGGTTGTTTGCGAGGCGTTCCATTGCCTTTTCCATAGCCTTCTATACGGCCTCTGCGATAGATGTTGCGAGAGATGCATCCATGGCGGTGGTATTACGTGCTGCAACACTGGCATATCCTTTGGATCTCTCCTGCATTTCTGCAACGGCTTCTCTCTCCGAGAGCACCTCTTGCGTTCTACAATATCCAATATGGCAAGCTCCCTTTCTTTTGCTGCACAGTCTGCGGAGTCTGCAGGGTGCGCCCCATTACATAAGCAGCACCTCTCTTTCTCAGAGCTGCACTCGCGGCTGTCATGATTTTCACCACACAGACGGCATCTAAGAACTGATCGGCACCCTCTGACGCTATGTCCATATCGCCAACATTTCAAACACTGCAGGGGTTTGGGGGAAAGGGGCTCTACCTTATAGATCAGTGGCCATGCCTTAATTTCGGAAGGTCGGACTGTTCCTAAAAAGGTCACTATCACCGATTCCGTTGGTGATTTTATGTTGTCAATTGTACGGGTGCACCTGTACACTGAAATTACACCCGCCACCGAAAACAAATCGAGCACATCTGCAGGTGTCAGGCTTGTGTCTACGCCGCGGACTAATCCTTTCGAGCATGCGAGGTGTGCCGGAATAAATGGGCTTACCGGATGCGCTGCGAATTCGGAACATTGCAGGAGCTTACGAATGCATTCCTGATCTGCGGAACAGCACAGGATGCCTCCGCGACCAAACTGGCGGACCTCAGTGATCTCCTGGGGATGCGAAGTGGCTTTTCGAAGCTCCACTTGAATCGCCTTTGGGTTCTTCATCGGAATACTGCCCCCATCTGTAGGTACCAGTGCCACAGAGACACTTCTCGCTCCACTGCGTAACAAATAGTCTATCGGCCAATCCTTGGCGGGAGTGGAAGCTAACCAAGGGGAGTGCCCTTGGCCGGGGGAAGAAAATGACATCAATATGGAATGACTCGCTTCAGCTGAGAAAGACCAATACAGTTACCGGAAAATAAAGAACTCTCAAAGAACAATAAGGATACTGCCGCCCAATCCTGAGCCCGGGCAGCTTCTTCACAGTGTCCTCGAGCGAATGATCGCTGTGCCTTCTTCTTCTTCTTCTTCTGAGCTTATGGGAGTCACGTGCTCATCGAACGTACTGATCCTAAACAAATATTCGAACTACACCAACGTACAGCGTGCAAAGAATATATTTTATTTGAAATTTAGGGAGCGATGTTAAGTGTGAAACGTTCCGTGCCAAAGACTTTCTTTTTTCTCGTTTTCTAGCAAAAAGCTTTCGGTGGAAGTGGGCGTCTTCGTATTAACGAGTTGCATTGTGGTACAGTGCTTTCTAAAGAGAATGAAGATGCTGCGAAGTACTGAGAGTCACTTTTCGCTATTTTCAGCTGAGAGCACGTTTTCTGTATTTACGTGTGCTTTATCCTCCTTCTGTTAGGATTATGTATCTTTGAAAGGCCTTAAATGTCATATCTTCAAATCTTGTCCAATCGCCCAGAGTGGGCAAGAGCCATAATGGAGGCATCATCATCATCATCATATTGGGAAACGATCAAGGAGGTTCGAAAAATTGACAGATCCCACAAACAGTGGGCCTCACTGATATGCGAAGCACGAATGAGAAAGGTTCAAATGTCACTTTAAAATCAGCATAAAGTTACAAGGTGGTGGTGAATGACGCCATACATGACTTCCGTGTCATGATTACCATGTTTGGATGTGTCGTTTACCTTCATCATCTATTCACGTCATTTGATACCAAATTTAGTAAAAGAGAAGCTAGCGAAATGACCACGAGCATGCTATGAGCTTGGTGTGTTCCAATGTTCTTACATGGCACGCGTAACAGGATTATCATGTTTGCACCAGTCATATCTTTCGTCATCCATTGACTTCACGTAACACCAAATTTGGTATATGTGGAGCAAACAAAACAGCCGCGAGCACATCATGGAGGGCCAAATGTACTCCGATGTAGCGTTGACGCGCGCACACGCTGGGCAGAGCGACGCTACGTTGGCAAAACGCGAGCGCTCTATAGTCTGACGTCAGGCGCGACCAGCGTCCGTCGGCGTGGCCCGACGTCAAACGGCGCAATGTGCGACATCCAGCATTTCGCGCCCATGCCATAGATTAACATTGCTCTATGCCGATGCATTAGCCAGACAACACAGCGTCTCCCTCTTTTTGTGACGTAGGGACGCCGGACGCGCTGAAATGCGCATGCGTCAAAGCAACACCACCTAGACTATTGACAAGGCCCGTTCATACCCCTCGCTCCAGACGGCATACATCACGCTAGTTGTCTGATGTTATGACCGGCACAGCAAGGAGGTCGCTTGCAAGGGACGCTCATCGGCGTAACGGTCAAACGCTGTCCGCGTCCTGCAGGAACGCGGGGGGGGCGTCTGTGTGTGCCGAAGGAAATGCACATCAGCGTCACTGGGACACACAGTCGGCGTCTAGCGCGTGCACGGACGGCTATAAAAGGAGCGTGTCGGGAGTGCGCTGTGTTCTCTCTCTCTGGACTTCGCTGGCCCGCTCGTCTCGAGTGCGCTCTGGGCCCTTGTGATGGAAAGGTGCGTCTGTACGCTCTCGTTGCAATGTACTTCTCTAGCAAATATGTAATTAAACGCATCTTCTACTTGTTCGTGAGACGCGTCGCAAGAGTCGTCCTTCGCCGAATTTTGGGTGGCAGCCTAAACCCCTCCCCGGACATATCACCGACTGTCCAGTGGCCGAGGACGCGTCGCTCAGGTGGTGGTGTTGGTCACCCGCGCACTTTTTTACCCCGAACGGCGGACAAGCCACGACAGGTTTGCCTTTCATCGCTACCTGCTTCGCTGGTTAGACTCGTTAGGCTTGGTGCTGCATCGCACTGCTCTGAGTCTTCGTTCGTTCCCACGTGTCCTATTTTATTGGTGTTGTATTTGTGAGTATGTGATTACACATCGATCAGTGCGACATGGGACGTTGTTGTGTTCCCGGGTGCCGCGGCAATTATGACAGTGGCCCAAAGTGCGTGTTTTCGCATTCCCCAAGGTTGAAGCTCGGAAGAAGTGTTGGATAAAAGCCATTCCGCGAAAGGATTTCACACCAAGCATACACTCCAAGGTGAGAAACTGCTGAAGTTTGTTGTCTTACCGGCTCTATCGCATTACTGGCGTTCTGGCTCTGTTACTGTTGAACGGAGCGAGTATCGTGAGTGGTGATGGTAGTTTTGTCGCGCTTCAGGTAGGGCAGTGCGGTAAAATAGAACAGAAATACTCAGGGTCGTGTCAAAGTTCCCATTAGCCCGTTTCGTATGAAAGTAATGAAGTCACTGTTATGCTTGGCGCAGGTCTGTGAACTCCACTTCCTCGAAGCTGACTTCATCACAAAGCTTTCACATTTCGACGCAGCGTCGGGAAGGACATTGACAGTCGACAGCGAGAGGGTGCGCCTTGTGTCAGATGCTATAACATCGGTGTTTCCGAACTGTCCGTCCTACCTGAGCATGAATCGCAATCGTCGAGAATCTCCTGTCTCGAAACGAGCTCGAATGGAAGACGAGGCCTTGAGCAAAGCGATTAAGGACTCTATATACGCAAAAAAGCGAAGAGGAGAGAAATGCTGTGTCTTCTTTCGAACACTTAAGAGGCAAGCTTTCTGCTGTATGCAGTAATGATTTTTGGACCATCAAGGCCAACGATCGTTGTGTGATGTTTCTTCCGCATCGAAGAAAATCCTTCACCGCACGTGAGGTTTTCCGTCACTGTGCTTGCTGGTCTCTCACTTGCAGTCTCAGCAGGTATGATCAAGCTGGTTTCATTACCTTGCGAAGGCGCAGTTCCAGACGCAGTGCGCGACATCTGGACGTTGTCCTCACTGCTCCAGCAGCTGGAAAACCACATGACTGAGACGCCTGAAGTTGCACGTCCGTCGAAAACAGCGTCAGTGTTGCAGCATATCGGCTCCTTATTGAATGAACGGTCCCAAGACAGTGACACGACCGAAGAACACAGTGCTTTGTTTTGTTTGCTAAATGAGCATATAGCTCTCGCACTCGCTGCCCCCATTCGTCGCTACAGTGCTGAAACATTAGTGTTTTCTAGCATCCTGCACTCCATATCTCCGCACGCCTATAACTTTGCCAGATCAGCGTCGACGTTGACTTTACCCCATCCTTCAACCCAGCACCGCGTTTGTTCCAAGTACAGAGGCGATCCACTGAAGGAGCAAAACGAAGCGAACTTCATCTCCTTTATTCGAGAAAGAGTGAAGTGCATGCAGCCGCACGAAAAGACGGTGACGCTAATGGTTGATGAAATTCATATCAAGCCATACTTCGATTATAAAGGGGGCAGCATAGTTGTATCTGCAGCCAATTCTCAAGAGGCAGCCACAACCGCTCATGTTTTCATGCTTCAGTCGCTCTTGTCATCAAACAAAGATGTGCTTCACATTCTTCCTGTTGCTAAAATGACTGCCGAAATTCTACATGAGTTCTGCAAGAAAGTAAATTTAGAAGTGGAATCTATGGGCCTCAAGGTCATTGCTGTAATACCGACAACAATTCCCTCAACCCGAAAATGATGCCGTTTTTCTCAGAGAAATAGGAAGTAAGCGTTGTATATCCTCATCCAGCCGACAACAATCGGCCTCTGTTTTATGTCGTAGACCCTGTGCACATACTGAAATGCATCAGGAACAACTGGATGAATAAAAAAACTCCCAAGCATTTCCCCGAGGCTAAACAAGGTTAATTGCGAATACACGGGGTGATGCTATGAGGGGTATTTATTAATTCGCACTATTATATTTATCAATCACACTATGGTGCCTTTATGGTGCAATGGTTCCTGGGAATCGCAATTTGATCACACGGGGGAGTTTACGTTAACTCACTGGCGAATGCCAACGGATTTTAACTGCAGCTGCAGCGAGCGAGGAGAGCGGAGGAGCGAGCGAAGGGGGAGGGGGTATAAGCGAAGGGGGAGGGGGTATAAGGTGCGTTACTGACACCGATATCAGTGTGGTGGTGGTGAAAACGTAATAATTTATTTATTATTTACATGAAATTGTCTGCGGAGAAGCTCCGAGTAGTCGGAGATGCTTGGCTTGCGGTGGGGGGGGCCCTTAGTCCAGGGCTCCGCTTGCAGCAGCCGCTCTGCGGGCCCGGTTGATCAGACTCAACTGATCTTCCAGGTTCTCGCTGGCAAGCAGCTCCTTCCATCGCTCCGCTGTTGGATTTTGTACTGGTTGTAAGGCCGTAATGGTCTGACACTCCCACGTGACGTGGTACAGAGTGGCTTTAGCTGAACACTATGGACAGAGAGGAGAGTATGCCGAGGGGTGCATTTTACTCAGGATGTGCAAATTTGGAAACGTGCCAGTTTGAATTTGCCTCCAGCTGACCGATTTCTCTTTATTTAGTGTTCGGTGTGGTGGCGAATAAGCTTTCCTAAGTCCCCTCTAATGGTTTAGGATGGCCGAATAGTCGCAAGGGACCGGAACGAGTTCCTCAGGGGCGGATTTGGAAGGTGCTCGGCTCGCATACCCTCGAGCTACCCTATCCGCTGCCTGATTCCCCTCCAGTCCCATGTGGCCCGGAGTCCATATAGTCCGATGCCAAATTCTGAGTGGATGTGTAATGGAATGCTGGCCAGTGTCTGTAACGCTCATGATGACGTTGATAGCGGGTTAGCTGATGCGCCCCTGTAGGTAGTTGCGGCAAGCTGCTTGAGAGTCCGTGAGAACTGTCAGTGACCTTTGTTGTCTGTAGCCGAGGGCGAGAGCGAGCGCGATGGCAGTTTTCTTCAGCATCGGTGATGTTGCGGCACCGCACGGAAGCGCTGGTACGTTCTGTGAGTGTGTGGTTCACGACTGTGGCTACAGCCTTATTGTTTGCATGGTCGTAGTTGGCGGCGTCAACATAGTACGTAGTGTTCTTGTGTGCATAAGTTCGCTCGAGGGCTTCCACTCTGGCTTCCCTCCGGCCCTGATGCAGTCGGGGATCCATAATGCGGGGGATGGCAGAGACCTTATAAGTGGCACGAAGTTGGTCCGGAATGGGCTTGCGACGAGCTGCGTCGTGAAACTGGCTGATGTAGCCAAGGCGTAGGAGCAGGTCACGGCCTGTAGGTGTTTGCGTGAGCCGTTGCAGTTGTGTGGCGAGTTGCGCTTCACAAAGTTCTTCAAAGGTGTTGTGTAGGCCCAATGCGAGGAGCTTGCTAGAAGGAGTACCTGGTGGTAGCTTGAGCGCCGCTTTGTAGGCCTTGCGGAGCATTGCGTCTACTTGGCCCTGTTCGCTCTTGGTGAGGCGTTGGTAGGGCAAACTGTATGTCACCCTACTGACCACGAGGCTACGTATGAGTTTCAGGGTGTCCTCCTCGCGCATGCCATGGCGACGAGTGGCTACCCGAGATATCATTCGGGCCACTTGCAGTGTAGTGGTGCGGAGAAGGGAAAGTGTGTGATTCACATGGCGGTTCAACTGTACCCACATGCCTAATATTCGAATGGTGGATTTCTCTGTGATTTGTTTGTTAGCAAGGACTACCTGGAGGTGGGAGCCTTGGTTGTTCTGCGTCGGTGGTGGGAGCTTGCGTCGATAAATTCGTAGAAGCTCAGATTTTTCTGTTGCACAGGCCAGGCCTCGTGCCTGCGCGTATTGTTCGACACATGTGGCTGCCTGCTGCAGGTTATATTCTTTTTCTCCAAGGGACCACCGCGTGGCCCAGATGGTGATATCGTCCGCATACATTGCGTGATGGATGCCATCGATGCGGAGGAGTTCATGTGCCAGGCCAACCATAGATACATTAAAGAGTAGCGGGGAAATTACTGAGCCCTGCGGGGTGCCTTTGTTCGGAACCCTGATAACATGTGATCGGATGGAGCCGAGACCGACTGTGGCAGTGCGGTCTGACAAGAAGGCATGAACATAACTGTAGATGCGCTGCCCACAATTAAGGGCCTCGAGGCCCTCAAGTATGGCCTGATGGCTAACGTTATCAAATGCGCCCTTAATGTCTAGAGTCAAGATAATGTTTTCTCCTTGCTGGGGGGCGTTATCAATGACTTCTTTTAATTGTAAGAGTACATCCTGCGTTGAAAGATGTGCCCGGAACCCATACATTGAGTGCGGGAAAAGGTCAATGTCCTCGAGGTAATCTTGCACGCGATTAGTGATGACGCGCTCGAAGAGTTTACCAAGGCAGGAAGTGAGTGATATTGGTCGGAAGTTTTCGATCTGAAGTTTTTTGCCCGGCTTCGGTATCATTATGACCTCCGCGTGCTTCCATTCAGGAGGAAGTGTGCCACGTTGCCAATGATCATTGAAAAACGCCGTGATTTCTTGTACGGCGCTGTCGTTGAGGTTCCTGATAAGAGAGTACGTGATTCCGTCTGCCCCAGCAGCTGTGTTGCGATTGCTGCTGCGAATGGCTGCGTAAACTTCGTCCACCGTTATTGGTCGGTCGAGAGTGTCATTGGCACGTCCACGATACGCAGCCTGAGATGCGGGTGGGTAGAAATCGCCAAAGCATTTTCGCCGGACTTGATCCAGCAGCTCATCGTCAGTACCCTCAAAGGCGTGTATGAGGCGCATGACTGACTTATTCGTCTCATTTTTTGTTCGAGTGGGGTCCATCAAAGCGCGCAAAATGTGCCACGTGCAGGCCGTGCCCAATGAGCTTTGAAGAGAGTCGCTAAACTGGGCCCAATTGAGTCGCGCCAGTTCTGTAGCGTACTGCTCTGCCTGAGTGGTGAGTGTGGCGATCCTTAGCTTGAGGCCTCGGTTATGTTTTTTGCGTCCTCCATCTGCGGATGAGGCTCCTTCGGGCTTCCCACAGATGTAGCAGATGACCGTCCATTTCCGGCAGTGCAGGTGTTCTGTTAATGGTTGTGGTCCAACGCTCTCGAAATTCTTTAAGTTGGGTGCACCAGTCGGAGAGGCTTGTGAGGCTGTCGAGTGAATATTCGCTCTCACGACGAAAGGCGTCCCAGTTTGTGATGCGTGCTTCTCCAATAGACCGACGCACTGCGCTCTCTGTAACTTTTGTGCGGAAAATGAACTGGTCGCTGCCCATGGATTCCTGCAGGTTGTCCCAGTTATAGTTTGCACGGCCACGGGCGAAGGTGAGATCGGGGCAAGTGTCCCTGCACACACTGTTGCCGATCCGGGTAGGGAACGCGGGATCCGTAAGCAGTTTAAGCTGAAATTTTTCAGTGGCCGCCGCAAGCTGTTTGCCTTTGACATCCGAACGGTTGTAACCCCAGCGTTCGTCGAGAGCGTTGAAGTCGCCGAGCAGTAAGAGTTTTTTTCCCTGGGCCAATCGGCAGGCACCTTGGACGAGGGCATGGATATGAGTGGTTTTTTGCTTTGGGGCGCTATATACGTTGACAATGACGATACTTCGCTTTTCTCCTTTCTTTTTTGCCTGAGAACTAGCTCCACAATCACATGTTCTATGTTGGTGTCTGGGATATTGTCTAAGCCAACTGCGGTTAGCGCTTTGTCAATCATAATGGCCGCTTTGCCCTTTGTTTGACTATTATAGGACTCATAGTCTGAAAATATGGGTGGCTTTCCGGGCTCCTGAAGCGCTATGACATCTGGCCGAGCAAGGTGTGTGTTAATGTACTGGTGGAGAAGGCTCCGCTTTCTGCGGAAGCCGCGGCAGTTCCATTGCCAGACTTCCAAATGTTCGCCAATGAGTGGGGCTGTGCTGCCCATGGTTAATTGGTTGAGTGGAAAGGCGTGGCTATCAGAATCTCGGCTTGCGACGCCGATGTAGGAGTGAGGGTGAGGGCGCTGGGTGTCATTGCGGGGGGTAGCGAGGATTTCGGATGCATGTGATTCCAATCCTAGACTATGGTAATTTTGATCTGTCGTGGCGTGCGAGCTACGAGTGGCCCTCTTCCTGCGTATGTTTTCTCCTGTTTCAGCAATTTACGCCTCGAAGCGCGTCTCGAGAGAGTCGAGACGTTTTCCGAACTGCGTGAATACGGCACTGAATTGTTGGGATAGCTGCTGCGCGAGCGTTGAGAGCATTTCGCGTAACTCTTCGCGTGTGACTGTGGTGCCCGACGCAGCAGGAATTGCTAGCGCCGTTTTAGGGGTTTTCTGTCTCTTAGGGGAGGTTGGGTTTTTTTTTCGGGGGAGTCGGGCGGCGATTCAGGACGCGCCATTAGGGCATGAAGTTAAGAACAGTCCTTGGCTTGACGTGCCCTGACTGCCGCCAGCTCCTGTTTGAGTTTTATGTTTTCCGCGAGAAGGTTTTCGTATGCGGTGGACAGGGTATTGAGTGGAGCGATGGGAGGATCTACATTTGCTGACCAGCTCACCTTATTGTCGGCGCCGGCTGATGGAGTGGGATTGGGCTTCTCATTATGTTTGCTGGAGGCGTGCTGGGACTGTTGACAGCTGGGTTGCTGCCGCTGCTGCTGCCCCTTGGTCATCTGGTTCTTCGGATGCTGTCGCTGCTTGGCTGCTGCTGTTGGCCAGGTTCCACAGAAGGGAGGGGCGGGAAGGACTGTGACCTCGAGCGTGAGCGGGAGTGGCTGCATGAGGTCTCGTTTTCTTTGCTGAACCACCTGCGTTTGGGAGTGGATGGGTTACGATGGGAGTTGTGGCCCCTGGCTGGTGCTGCTGGTTGAGGAGGTGGCCATGGGCGTGGGGCCTTCAGTCTTTGAGGGCACTCTTTGGCGCCCGTTAAGTGGGCATATCCACACAAGTGACATTTGGGAGCACAGGGGTGACCGTCAACGGGGTTGAGGATACCACACTGCCGACACACGGGAGTGTTTGGCGTGGGGCATACGTCTGAGCGGTGCCCCGGTTGTAAGCAGGCTTGGCAGGCTTGTCGCGTCGGCTTGTACGGATGGCAGGCCCCCTCCCCATCGTAATACAGTACATATCGGGGCAAAAGGGGGCCTTCAAAAGTGATCACGGCTGATTTGGTAGCATCAAAAAATTCGTGCACTGTGCACTGCCACTCCTTGCGTGCGCACGCGAAGGTTGGCGGTGAGTTCTTCCGGAGTTGTGCCATGGTCTATCCCATCAAAACTCCCCGCAAGGTGCCCTCAGGGGCCGCCACATAGGTATTGAACTCGTAAGTCTTCCTCTCAAGCGTGAGGGTGGTAAACCGACGAATATTTTCGGCCGTCTCAACATGTGGCGTGCTGGCAATGATGATGTTCGACCCGGGGCGAGTACGTATAATGAAATGATCACCAGTACAATGTTGTCGAGAATTGCCCGCCTGTGCTACGGCTCGGGAGATTTGATGCGTAGTGAAGTTCCGAATGGCCAGGCTGTTTTTCGGGCGCATGATGATCTTTATGTCCATGCGTGGAAGCGGCGGCAGCTTCCGTCGTAGCTGGCGCGGCTTCGTTACGGGTGGTGGTGTTCGCGCCGGTGCGACGCCGGCCGCGTCTGCCTGCGCAGCAGGAGCGCTCGCAGCCGCATCTGCCCCGGCGTTGACGTGGCTGGGCGGAGTGCATGCAGGGCCGGCCGGCTGCGTCAATTCCGCTCGAGCTTTGTCGAATTTTTTCTGGCGTTGACGTTGGCGACGGGAAATCGCCAGTTTCCAGTTGGCGATCGGTGTTGCTCGCCTGGTCCCAGCGATGCAGACAATGTAGGATGGTGCACGGCAACTTGATCTTCGCTTGCCGAAGTGAGCTCGTCGAGGTCGAGAGATTCCGTGTTAACAATGGGCTGAATGCAAGTTGAACGCATCCGGTAGTAGTCACGTCAGCAGTTGGCGTAGTGCTAGCGTCCATATTGTTGTGGAAGGGGTCCCCGCCGTTAGGCCTAGTCACCCGAACTCGCACAGGCGAGCTGAGTCGACGCTTAGGCCCAGCGGCCCAGCGCTCACATGGGTTCTTCTGAAGGCGATAGAGAAAAATCGAGATGCTCTACAGCCTCGGGAAGGGTGTGCGGTTCCCAGGACAGTTAGAACTTGATGATCTGACACAGTGCCGGCGATGATATCGGAGTAATCCGGTCAACGAGAGCACACGTTCGGCGGAGCGTATGCAACGCGCGTCCGCTCGCTCCGGCATCCACCGTGCGTCCGATATCAGCGTCGCGTCCGTGGCTTATTCGGCAGAGCGTCGCGCTGCGGCCCGCCAAGTCCTCTTTCTTCTAAACATAGAGAGAAGATTGCGGACGC
>WOVY01004673.1:0-22078 GCA_013436015.1 Rhipicephalus annulatus
AGTTGCATCCCTGGCTTTCTGTCCGTGTTTAAGGAGTGCGCTCTTATTTCAAACCATGATATGTAGTTGATGCTGGGGCTGAAGACGATAACAAATTATGCCTGAGGCTTTTGTTATGAGTTGAAGCGTTCATTGGCCCCCTGCTAATGCTATTAGCATTATGTGACACCTGGTGATACTTTGCTGTTCCAAACTCCTAATTACAAATAATGCTATTCCTTACATGACATGAAGCCTGCACAGGGTAGGCTTGCAATAGAGGTTTGAGTAACAGCGTAGCTCTATGGTAAAAAATAGCTCAACTGGAAGAACGGCGTTATCGCGGGGCCCAGGTGAGGGCAAGGGCGGAGGACACAGCTGCCGATGAAATGTTCTCGAGGCGTGCGTTGTGCTTGAAAAAAAGGCACGAGCCGAGACGAACCACATTCATGAAATCGAATGGGGACTTTATTAACTGATCCAGACGATATGAAAATGGTGTTCACTGAGCATCATAGGTTGATTGATATGTGGGGTTTAACGTCCCAAAACCAACATATGATTATGAGAGACGCCGTATTGCAGGGCTCCGGAAAATTCGACCACTTGGGGTTCTTTAACGTGCACACAAATCTGAGCACATGGCCTACAACGCTTCTGCCTCCATCGGATTGCAGCTGCCACAGCCGGGATTCGATACCGAGACCTGCGGGTCAGCAGCCGAGTACTTTAGCCACTGGACCACCGCGGCGGGGCAAGTAATATAGGTCGTTGTTCACTTTGCGGAACGTAGATTTTGAGAAATTCGATAACAAGTTTCTGCTTTTCATTCGCCGCATCAATGACGAAAGGGAAGAGTATTTAGAGCGGGTAATAACAGAAGTCGAGGTTGAGGAAGTGAAAGAAAAGTTAAACCCTGGACAATCGTCGAGACCTGATGGCTAACTGCTGCTTTTTATAAAACGTTTAAGCACAAAGTAAGCCTGATACTGACAGTTGTTTTCAATGAAGCATACAAATTGAATACATTGCCTACTGTATTGAATAAATTGAATACTGTATTATTACCTAAAACCGATGACGTTGACAAACTAAGATCTGTCACAGTGTATCGACCGATAGCTGTCACTAACGTCGAGTGTAAAATATATGTAAAAAATATCAGCTCGCAGACTACATACTGTAATTAGGCGTAGGCCTCATCAAACCTGTGGCATTAAAAGGTGGTTTATTGTTACGAGCATCTACAAAGCACGGAGAATACTGGAATGGTGTGATGATTCACTTGAACTTGTCACCATCCTACGAATCGGTTTAGAAAAGGCTTTTGACTGCGTAGACCACAGGATTTTGTTTGCAATTTTAAATCATGGCAATCTTGGTTCCGTCATCTGTGAGGAAGTGGCCTGGCCTACCGAAACTGCACTACTAGAATGGTTGTAAATAAGAGACTGGGGGCCCCCGTTTGTTTGCAACCTTCATTTAGCCAGGGCTGCCCCCTCTGCCCACTTTATTTTGCATTATATTGAACCACTGTGCATGAAAATAATTAGAGACAACAGTATCCTTGGTTTCGACTTACAAAGAGCGAAGTCAATCTGCCAACTTATGCAGATGCTATAACTATCTCCACGCCGGACCAGCGGAGCATTACAAAACGCTGTTGGTTCAGCCAAGTTACCGGGAGCGGCGTGAACTGGACCAAGTGCCTTGGGCTGTGGCGCACGTATTGGGCAGCGAAACCTGACCACTTTGCAAACATCTTTGGGTGACGACCACGGGCAAGTACTTAGGAGTCCCACTCGACTTTTATCGCGACAGCGGTCACTATTGGAAAGGGCAGGCTAAAGATACACAAGAGAAAGCGGAGAAGTAGGATGCACCCTTTCGATCTTTGCCAGAGCCACTATTTGCAATTCGTATTTAGTCACCAAGCTGTGATATGTTATGCAGGTCAAACATTGCTCACGGACTAATGCGCAAAAAATCCACAGAATATTGCGACATTTATCTGGGCTTCTGAATAGGAAACGATTCAGTGGTTCAATCTTGTTTCGATGGGTGAAATACGGGGGTCTCGTACTGGCTACCTTTTCTTACGCCAACAAGTCAACCGGTTTTTGTTTTTTAGAGATGCGACAGACTCGTTCTTACGCACCCTATGTCACTCAGACTAGCTAGAGCCCTCCCTGAATATGTTGTTGCAAACCGAACATTGTGGGAGAAGGATCAGGGGTTTTTGTAAAGAAATCGTGTTCAGTGTAAGATTTCTCGCTGTACGTTTTTCACGAGAGTATCTGGCTGCTGTTAGAAAAAAAATAACTTTATTTTACGTTATGTGACACGGTTTTCTCCAGTGCCAATGTACCAAACTTGATTCAGTGGAGGACCAGGTAGCGATGTTTTAAAGATGGTAAAAAGGATGCGAGTCACGCCCGGAGCCAAAACATCTTTTTAAGCTGCATAATGGGACACTGCCTGGTAAAACGATTTTGAAAAAAAGAAGGTGCTTTCGGCCTTGAGGTATGCTTTGTTTTATTCGTAAGCGGCCAGAAACTTTAGACTATGTTTTTTTTTGCATCGTTGGGAAAGGGTCTATTACGGGATGTGTTGTAGAGATCAGTAAAGATATAATTCCCAATGTACTCGCGTGGCACTAAATATATCACTGTAGAGAACGAAGACGAGGCTCTTTTGATGAAGTTATGTCCGTGAGCCTCTATTGCATATGGAGAGCGAGAATGGCAGGTTGCCACTTTGATAAGGATGCACGGCCGGCATGTGTCTATTTCAGAGAAAACGTTCACTGGTTTCTTGAGATTTATAAAGCGGCACAAGAGCCACCAGTATGGCTTCGACGACAGGAGCTGCTGGTGAGCTTGAGCAATTTTTAGCCTAACGAAACCAGCACCACTATGATTGACTGTTAAGGCCATCGTGTAAATATTGTGAATTGCATGCTTTCTTACCAGCGTCACTTGTATTATGTGCTTAGCACCAAGGTCACGTAATAAAGGAAAAAACGGCGTACCTCTGTGGTATTACTGGGCTGCCCAGCAGAAGATCTGCGTTCGATTTTTGCTCTGTCCCTTGAAAATCGTTATTTAAAACGTTTTTTTTCATTTCATTGCGATATCAGTTACGGACACCAGTGATGACGGCGGTCCACTACGGGGTCAGAATCGACTCTTATTGTGATCTCATCGCAGCTTTCGTGTTAAATATATGAAGAGACTTGATACATGCATTAGGTTACTCTCTGAAAGCTTCACCCATCTCGCCTCCAATCAAACATACCGGGTGCGTTCCGCTAGTAATAGAACAATAATCATTATCCACAAGGACCAGTCACGAAATGAAGCAGAAGAAGAAGACGTATTCTTTTCACGCCAATGGGCCACCGTGTGTCGAAAGAAACGATGAATCCGCGCACGGGTTTGACTCCGACCGAGAATCGGCTGCTGAAAAAGACTTGGCGAAGCCTGTGCGACAACAACCGCGACTATGGCGTGCTCATTTTGCAGGCGTTCTTAGCCAAGGAGCCGGACGCCATACACCTCTTCCTGCGCTTCCGTGGGAAACCCGCCAAGTCGCTGCCCGAGGACATGTCCTTCAGGATTCACGCATGTGCCGTCGGCCACCAACTCACCGCCATGGTAGAAAACTGCGACGACGTAGAGATGCTGGAGGCACTCATCCGCAAGAACGCTCGGCTACACAAGCCTCACGCGGGTGTCACACTGACGCACTTCCGCACAATGACCAAAGGCGTCATGGCCGTGTTGCAGGCCAAGATCGGCAAGCTCATGACGCGCGACGCCGTCGTAGCGTGGGAGAAGCTGTTCACCGTAAGTGGCGGTCTGGTTACTACTGTCATCAACCGTGCTATATCTTACCGAATAAGGTGTTACTTATTGAGTTTGATTACTAAGTGAGTTTACTAAATTACGAAGTGAGTTTTATTCTCTGGCGAGGGAGGCACGCATAGAGTTGGGCAATTCAGCCCATCAAACAAACGCGAACTTTGATTTTGAGGTGCACAAAGAACCCCATGAATCAACGTTAAGCGGGAATTTTACGGCCGGAATCACCTTAAGCTCACATCCAGGAAATAAACGAACGTGTAAAACTCAAAAATTACTTTTGCCTTAGCTGAAAAAATAGTTTGCCTAGCAGATGCATAAGGTTTGACGTCACAAAGAAAGTAAGGTTTTGATAATCGCCGTAATGGAGGGCTCCGAAAAATTTCATCTATTGGGAAATTTTTACCGTGCACTACGTCGTGCACTTTGCGAACCTCAAGCATAGTCTCTTCATTTTAGATCAATCGCCGCATCCAGTAACTATCGATACTCTTTACGGTGAGTGGCCGTGCGAAGACCAACAGGACAATTGTGAATGCCAAGTTTGTAAAGAAAAGGCAAGCCCACATAAGACGGTTTACAATTGACTTCATACAGCTTGGCAGCTAAGTTGTAGATCTGCTCTCTGTGTTGTGTTCATATATTTGCTTTAACTATTTAAAATGTGTGGCTGGTCTTAGCAAAACTTTACAAATCGCAGTCTCAAAAATATTATATTTTATAATATCTGATATCACATGCGGTGCTTCGTTGCAGACACGCCTCTGTGACTTTTATTCTCGTTTTAATGCACTGTGCACTACTTGCAGTTCATCGTCACCGTGACCGCCATCGTTTTTGAAAATTCAAAAGTGACTGCCAACGCAGACAAGAAAAGCGAAGAAAACATCAGCAATGCCAGCATTTCTTCCAATGTGTCGAATGCACGAAAGTCGTCCGCGGGCTCCTCTTCTCTCGGGCACAGTCGAGGTAGCATCTCCAGGTCCTCTCTGAACAAGTCACAAGCTGCGTTCTCAACAGCCATCGTGCCATACGTCCACCCTCGGGACATGGACCCACACATGAGGGGGCAAACAACTCATCCGCCACAGAAAAGCGCCAGAGGTCCAAGACGTCGTTGAGAGAACAGCTGAAGGCCAAGGGCAAAATAAGCTGAAAGTTAAACAGGCCACCCAGATTTCACGTTATCTGCCAATCTCTCCGAATTTGAAGCAATCGAATTAATAAAATATATTCGAACGAATTCGTATACTTTGTTTCATTGAAAAGGCTATCAGCTATTCGCATGTACCATGATATCGGTGATGTCACACCTGCTGGTGTAATAAGGAGCGTTTCAAATAAGCTATCCCATTATACAAAAGGAGTTCTTTACGCCTACAATTTTCAGAAGTATTGAGTGAAGGTATTATGGTGTAAACCTATATTAAAATAGTACATCTCTGGACACATGGCGACACTCGCACACATGCTCTAGGAGTGTAGAAAAACTATTCCCCACTCTACCTCAAACCAGTGGGAGAGGTCTCTCGAAAGCTCACTTCTTGTGCCCAGCAATGGGCCATCCAGCAGGCCCACGAAGCGGCCGCCAGGTACTCCCTGTCGGTCCCTACGTGGGAGACGCCTGCTACGCGCTAAGCGCGTCCTGCAGGACTGAAATAAAGTTTTTTTCATTCCATTCCATTTTTCGCAGGAGAATTTCGGGGATTGTCTACTTAGCTTTAGTATGTTATGGAAAGTAGACTATTTTGATCATGTCGAGGAATCTCTGAAACAATCTCAAATATCATTCTTATAAACTACAGGTGCCTACTTTGAACTCTACTGAATTCACGAATTTGCTCAAATATTCCCAGGCTGCGCTCACATGAATTTCATGTTAGAGATGTCTGCAAGTAACGGGCTCACCCTTTACATTTTCCGGCAATTTCTAGAGAAATTAGCAATGATAGCTTACAATGATACAAATAATATTTAAGCTTCGATTTTGAGTGTACCAATTTCATACCAATTTCGATTGCAGAGGACCTAACACAGGACAGTACAGGAACACCTGACTAAATCAGCCGTTTGTACACGTAATGCAAACCTCGTAAAACAGTGAGGATCGGATGGTTGGGTTAGCACGTTCATGTATCTTCTAAATTCTCTGGTTTAAGGGACATGCCTACATTACACACACATGCATATATATATATATATATATATATATATATATATATATATATATATATATATACGCGCCTTCGCGCGCCTAGTGAACAACACGCTTCGGACACGCCAGGAACTCGAAAGGCTCGTTGTTCATGCGTGCTGCCCCGGTACCTCAACCTACACCTGCAAACGATCGAATGAACAATTCGTGCACCGCTTCAACCGGGACGCTCGTCAATTCAACGAGACAGTCAAGGCCTACTGCCGAAGACCAAGCAAGGTGTCATACATTGACTACCAATTTGAGCAGTTGCCACCAAGACGCTTTCTTGCTGCGGATGGGCTTCATCCGAGTTTTATGGGTGTCGCTTTGATTGCCGAAACCCTCAAGAAAAGCACTCGGTCGTGGAGATTTTGAAGCTACCACGGGGTGGTCGACTCAACCAGCAGCTCCCGTGAATTTACGTTCAACACAACAAGACACCCACGAGAAGACTTCTGCATATCAACATACCCAGGAGCCCCACACCCACCCAACACCACAGATGAGTTCCCGACGATCAATGAAACTGTGACTCCCGCGAGCCTCAAGCACCCCCTCACCATCATCAACAGCGCACCACTACTAGGGGGAAGTCTGCAGAACAGCAAACACGCGTCCCTCCATTGCGGATGTCGAGACCAGAAGCACTACACGACAGCACCACTACACCACTCCTCAAAGGGAAGCCTGCCGAACTACGGAACCGCGTCCCCCTATTACGGACTCCGGAACTGCCAACAAACACGCTCGCCGGGAGCCCAACGCCGAAATTCTCCCCACAACGACGAAGGCCTGCCGGACATAACTACAACTACAACCTGCGCACCTCATCAGCGCCATCCCCGCACCCAAAAGAAGATTGACTTCTGAAATGTAAGTCCAGCTCATCACTTCCCAGTTGCAGTGCCACTTTCCTTAAAGTACGAAAACTTGCTGACAAACGAATTAGACATGAAATGCATAAATCAACATTGCAAGTGTACCTTCGTGCTAGAATAGCCCCCAAGGGTATGACACTCTCCCTCACACCAGCCGCTACAAATCTAGATAAACACGACCAAATAACATGGAAAAACGTCCTCCTTGAGGCATCTCTTAAATTAACAGAAATTGCTCTTAATCATAGTGACAAGCAGGTAAAAAAACTGGTCGCTATGACCAACACCATTCTCCGCCACAACACTTTATCGAACGAAGAAATCACGCGATTAACAGAATTTGAGCAGAATAAATACCAAGCCATCATGACCACAAAAATTCATAAACTCGAAAGAGACCATGTGCCCAAACCCGCGTTCCCTGATACAGTGCCTTATCATTACAACACCACCACCCAGGAAAACACTAATGGTACAAACGAGCACCCATCTAGGAACACACCGTGTGACACTGTGGTTGTAAACTTATCGGACACGAGCTTGTCACCTGACGAAGTAAAACTGCTATCTAAGGGACTAAGCTTCTGCCCGACCACAAAATTTTTCGATGAATTCCACTTACTCGAGACCTCGACAACTTCGCTCGAAGCTTAAGGTTGCTGCGAATATTTCTTGGATAGGCCTTCTAACCACGAAACAATTTCACCGTCGTAAATCAATGATTGGACACCGAACAGTAATCGAGACAAGTGCTTGGACCTTTATATCACCGCAGTACAGAAAGATATAGTACACGAATACCACAGACAGAAAGGAAACCGAGAAAATTTGACAAAATCTGAAAAAATAAGTATGAAAAATTTGGCATCTAGGACAGACAATAACAATCAAACCCGCTGACAAAGGAGGAGCAATTGTAGTCCTTAATACAACCAACTACCTAGAAGAAGCATACCGCCAACTAGACGACTCAAGATTTTACGAACGCCTCCCAGGTGATCCGACAGACGAATACAAACGTATCGTATCAACAGAACTAAAGAAACTGTTGGACGCAGAAAAGATAACCAACACTGACCACAAACTGATGCAAGCAGCATACCCTCGTCCAGGTCGCTTCTATATCCTCCCCAAAAATTCATAACCCGGTAACCCAGGTCGACCAATCATATCAGGCATCGGTACAATAACTGAAACCCATATCAGGGTACGTGGACAAACTAATAAGCCACATTCCATGCACCCTCGCGTCGTACATAAAAGACACCACACATTTTCTTCGAGACATTGCGGGTATCTGGGTGCCGAAAAACTCGTACTTGGTTACTCTTGATGTCTCTTCATTATATACAAATATTCCTCACGATGACGGCATAGCTGCATTACAAAACATGTACACAAACCATAGACAATCTAACACCCCAGATTTCTCGGCCATTGGAACATTGACGAGGATGGTCCTCGAATTAAATTCATTCGAGTTTAACCAAGAGTATTTTCGACAAATCAGCGGGACCGCTATGGGCACCAAAATGGCACCTAATTATGCCAACATATTTATGGGAAAGCTAGAATCTGAATTTCTTGCACAAAGTTCCTTGAAACCAATGTTATACAGAAGATACATAGACGACAATCTTTCTTATTTGGACCCACAGCGAGGGACGAACTTCTGAGCTTTATAGACACTTACAATGCTGTACATCCGAACATACACTTCACACACACATACTCCGCAAGTTACCGTAAATTTTCTTGATGTTACCATAACGATAGACGATGAGAAGCTCTCTAACAACCCTATATCGCAAACCAACGGATCGACAACAATACCTTCATTACCAAAGCGATCACCCACGCCACTGTAAAAACAGTATTCCATACAGCCAGGCTCACCGGTTTAAGCGAATCTGCTCTAGAGACGCTGACTTGACACGAGCTCACAGAGGCTAAAACTTATGCTCGAGCAACAAAAATACCCCCCACATGTAATTAATGACGCTGTTCAAAAAGCGAGAAAACTAAAGCGTGAAGACTTACTTATGAAGCGACCACCACGAGAAGACCCACAACGAACAAACCTCTGCTTGACTTACAGCACAAACTTCCCCAATGTAAACAAAATCCTTAAACGACATTACAACATTCTGGAACAAAGTGAACGTCTGAAACGCGCATTCCCATCCGCTCCAGGCGTCCGTTTACCGACGACCACGTAACCCTCAAAGACACCCTTGTCCACTCCCAAATTAACACATCACCCCCAATAATTCCTGCCGCCCTTGCTTAAGCCACGATGTCTTGTATGTAAGGCAATGCGAGAAACAGACAAAGCAACCAGCACGCAATCCAAGTTTTCGATTAACATACGAGGAAACCTAACATGCGATTCCTCTAATGTGGTGTACCTACTCGAATGCAACGTGTGTGGTATGCAGTACATTGGACAAACAGAAACACCATTTAGGATTCGCTTCAATAATCACAGAGCCCATGCGAAATCAGCCCCAAGTCTACCTCTATCAAACATCTCAATCTTCCCGACCATGCATTCGACAAACTATCAGTAACGCTCTTAGAGACGGGATTTAAATCAAATCGAGAACGTGAACAACGAGAGTCATACCTTATCCACCGATTTAACACCCTCGATAGAGGAATAAATGAGAATCCCGGTACACTTGCAGCAATTAAAGCATTAGAAAACAATAACGGCAACAATGAAAATAGTAACTGAGTTCACGGCACTGCAGCTGCGAAGGGCACTGGACAACCTAAAACAATTCCAAGTGTAACGACTCTTCCTAAATGCAGCTGTCGTCTGTTTTCTGTTTTATTTTACTACCCAATCAATTGTGCCATGCACGACATGCCAACAGCAACCATGTGCACAGCCGGGAGGCCCCCACGACACGCGTAATTTAGAAGCGGGCCAGGAATTCGCATTGCACGCGCTTGCACAGCCTACCGCAATACGGGGCACCCCTATTTTTACGACGAAATGTTGACAGGGCGCGGAGTAGTTAAAGGCTTAGAACTTCCTAAAATGCCCGCTGACCAGCCTCTGCCACAATACGCGGCCCCCGTCCTTCTACGACGAATTATTTACGGGACCCCGAGTAGTTAAAGGCTTAGGACTTCCTGAAAAAGCTCTTTTTTGCCCCACACCGAACCGCCAGTGCCAGGAGGGGCCGTCTGATCGGGAGGAATGCGCTAGTGAACGGAAACATACACAGACCCCTGACATAAGATAGGTGAAGGAGAGAGGGGGGAGAGAGATGGGGGAAGTGGAGGGAAAAGTGGAAGGGGGGCACCCGAGGGGCGTCCACCGTGTAATATTTTTTTTTCTTTCCTTTTCTTTTCTTTTTTTCTTTCCTTTTTTTCCTCTTCCTTGCCCTCTGATTGGAGATTGTATAAAGCTGAGCACAGACAAACTGTATCTTTATTCCTGATGAAGGCCAGACTCTAGGCCGAAACGTCGAAATAAACCACGTTGTGACCGCTCACGGAGGATCTACTAGACTATATATATATATATATATATTGAAAGAAGTGTATACCTAAGGGCTTGTTTTTTCGTGTATTTACACAATATAATGAGATCTAACAGACAATAATGCCAAGGAAAGTATAGGGGAAGATATTAGACCAAACTGTAATGTAAATATGAAGAAAAGTGGGGAAAAAGATAACTTGCCGCAGGTAGAATACGAACCTGCGACCTTCGAATGACGCGTTTCAATGCTGCTCTCTCTCTCTCACTAATATATATAAATATATATATATATATATATATATATATATCACATTAGGTTGACGAGGGACAGCCGTCATGGTAGGTGAGTTAGTAGGTAGAGCATCGGAAGCGTGGAATGTTATTGTTTCATCTACTTTTGTTTCTTAGAAATGGTATTGCGTTTACTTCTGATAACATCCCCTATAATTTTATTGGCATTATTTTTAGTTACATTGTCTTGTGTTTAACAAAAAAACAAGCACGTAAATTAATACTTTAAGGGGCGAAGCTTTTAAAGCGGCACCTGTTCATCTCTCGTAGTACGTAACATGTCTCACGCTTTGACCTCCAAGGGGGTGCCGGTGGGAGATTTCTCCTGTGCGTTGTAGAACAATAAAAAAATCGCAGCGTTTGCGTTAACTAAAAGCCAAATTCTTCTGTTTCTCATTCCTCAATAGCAGCCATTGGCATGTACATTAAGCAGTATCTGACAAGAAAAGGTTGCTGCGTTATACTTGCTGGATGTACCCTCCTTTGTTTCAGAAAGGTTTAGCGAGCGTTGGGCCGCAGTGCCGTGAATACAGTGAACTAGTATATACCATGAACTCGGGGTGGTTAAAGGTGGGAAGTAGACACGAAGCGCCAGCCGTAAGAAAGTGTGCGTGTGCCACCTCTCGTTTCGTCCTTGGAATGTCTGCTGAATGGCGGTGCTTCTATATGCGGAATATTATTATTGTTAGAAAGGCACGTAAGGCTCGCCTGAATACACGTGCTCTTGGTTTTTCTGGAGAGGGCACTCATGCTGTCTTTGTTAATGATCACCTCTCGCCGGATAACAAGAAGCTTTTTGCTAAAGCACTTGTTCTCAAAAAAGAGAAACAGTGGGCGTTTCTTTGGACTGATAACTGTCAGATAAAAGCAAGGAAATCTACTGACACCAGGGTATTTCGCATAAAATCAGAGATCGACCTGTCTAATATCTCCTAGTTATATCATACATTAGCAATTGTAGCGTCTATTCAATTGCAGGATGGCGTATATTTCACCGTCTGAACTCTCATCACGGATGTCTCAACCATGTAGGGCGTTAATTCACTTTAACGCTCGAAGTATAAGAAAAAATTATGATAATATTACCTCATTGCTGTCGGCCATTGGTCACGAGTTCTCTATCATCTGCATCAGTGAAACGTGGCTATGTGAACATGACAGGGACCTGTTTAAGTTTCCTTCCTATTCTTCTGAATACTGTCACCGAATCGACGATGCACATGGTGGAGCAGCTATTTTTATATCTTCATGCCTTCACTATCATAGGCGACTGGACTTGGCACTAAGTATTCCTGGTTGCGAATCCGTGTGGATCGAACTTCATGAACCACATTTTTCGCAAGATAGTAAGAATTTAGTTGTTGCCTGCATATATCGCTCTCCGTCGTCATCTGTCATGGAGTTCTGCCTAGCTTTAGGAGAGGCGTTGAAAACTCTATCATTAGAAGGGAAACGGGTGATTATTTTAGGAGATATGAATATCAATCTTCTTGATGACACCAACGCAAATGTTTCTCAATACATTTCCTGCTTCAGTGGGTATGGCTACGAGTGCCTCATAACTGCACCTACTCGTGTTCCACTTCATGGCAATGGCACTATGATAGATCACATTTTGTCTAACCTCATTAGTCCTCCTGAAGCAGCTGTCATCGAGGTGCCTGTCACAGATCATTATCCTATTATGCAAGCATGGACATCTCCAATAATAATAAAATAAGTCGATGCTTCAAGAATATTTTAAATACTGCATCATTCATTAACATCGTCGAGCAGTGTGATTGGTCGGCAGTTAAGAAATGCAATAATGCTGAAATAGCCTACCAACAATTTTCCTCTATTATTTCAAATGCAGTCACGGCCGCTTCAACATTGGTAGTAAGCAGAAAAAAGTACCTTGTCCCAATTAATCCGTGGTTGACACCTAACTTGTTAAAATGTCTGCGGAAAAAGGATAACTTATACAAAAAGACGAAAAAGTGCCCTTTCAATGTTCACCTTCTAAAGCGCTATAAGAATATTCAAATACATTAGGAAAGTTACTTAAAGCCGCTAAATTAAGGTATTTCGAAGATAAAATAAAGCGAGCCGGAAATGACGTTAAGCAGCAGTGGAAAACTGTAAACAATTTTCTTGGCAGGACTACGGCACATTCAGATATAACCTTGATTCACTCAGAAAAACGTGTGATCGATAACCCATTTGATATCGCGAACTCTTTCAATGACTCATTCGGCATTGATATTCCTCAGTCGACAGCAACCCTCGAACACACTTGTTCACGATTACCACATTCATTCTTCCTTTATCCGACGTCACCCGAGGAAGTGTTCACCGTTATCAATAGTATAAGGAATACAAGCGCTGGTCTCGATAAGTTCTTTGCTGCTGACATGAAACTGATAGCTCATTTAATCTGTGATGCATTATGTCATATTATAAATCTTGTATTTGGAACTGGGTTCTTCCCTACATCTCTGAAAAAGCAAAAATTATTCCCGTTTTTAAAAAAGGCGACAAGCGTTTAATCTCCAATTACCGGCCTATAGCAATTATTTCATTCTTCAGTAAGGTCATAGAAAAGCTTTTTGCGGGACGTTTACGGTGTTATCTAGACAAGTTTCACATTCTTTCTAACAGACAGTTCGGTTTCAGGCCCGGTTACTCAACTGAACTCGCCATGATATCGCTAACAGAGGAAATTAAAAATGCTATTGACTGCGGTAGTGTTGTTGGAGGCGTTTTTCTTGACCTTTCAAAAGCATTTGATTCTATTTCGCACGACATTTTATTTCAGAAACTACAATCAATTGGTGTATCTGGCGTTCCACTAGAACTAATTCGTAACTATTTGCGTGATCGAGAACAGGTGGTATATGTGTCCGGTACCTTTTCCAACCCTAAAACCATAAACATCGGTGTTCCACAGGGTTCAATTTTGGGCCCGCTTTATTTTTAATTTATATAAACGATCTTCCTCAATGTCTAGCACATTCGTCCTGTATACTCTATGCGGATGATACCACTATATTAACTACGGATAAAGACGTTGACTCGATGTTGTTTTAAACTAAATACCGACCTGATAATATCGTTAAATGGTTCAATAAGAATAAATTAAGCATAAATGCTAAAAAGTCAAACTTCGTTGTATTTTCGTCACCTAATCGAATTATACCTAGGAACCCCTCTGTCTTCATAAGCGATACTCAAATTCATTCTACCTCTAGTACAATGTTTCTCGGGGGTCAATTAGATGCACATTTAAAGTTCAATTCACATGTTTTAGAGCTTACGCGGAAAGCCGCATATGCCATTAGAATATTTCTGAAAGTTCGCCCGTTCTTTTCGTTTTGAAATATTGTTGTCACTTTACTATGCTTTCTTCACAGCAACATAATCTATTGCATTTCATCATGGGGAAATACGTATGCCACTCATTTATCAGCCATCCAACATCTTCAAAACCAAGCATTAAGAATAATAACGTTCAGTGGCTTCATGTCCGATGCATCAGCCTTACTCTGTTCGCATGGAATTTTATCAGTTCAGAAGCTGACTAAAATATTTTCTCGGCATTCTTATTTACAAATATGTGAATGGAAAACTTCCGATTCCTTTACTACACTCAAGTCAGTTTTCCTCAGTCGTCATCGACTCGTTTTGCAAAGGCTAATAACTTCCTTTTACCCAAAACCTAGAACTAATTATGGTAAGTTTACTACAAAATTTTCTTCTATTTCGCTGTGGAATTCTTTACCTTTGGAGATCAAAATAGATCCCTCGAAATGTTTAAAAAAGGCTTGCGTTTGCACCTATTAAATTCTTAATGCCATGATACTATATGAACTGAATGTTATTGCATTTTTCTGTTAGTTTTTTGTGCTCATCGATACACCTTGTATAACTTATGTTCGCTATTTCGTGTTTATCTGTACAATTGTATATCTTAAATTTTCTATCCTTAACGTATAATGCTTGATATTATACAGAGTGAATGTTACTGCATTTCGTGTTAGTTTTTGCATGCTTAGCTGTACATTTTTATAACTTACGTTCGCTATTTTGTGCTTATCTGTACATTTTGTATACCTTCAGATTTCTTTCCTTACCACTCTTTACTATTACGTTGTATCGCTCATGTATGATTTTTATAGGAGGTTGCTCACTCACAGTCTCACGACTTTGAGACCTCCTTCTGTATTTGTACATAACACATGCACGTGGATCACTTGTATTTCGATTCTGAATAAAATTCTGAAATTCTGAAATTCTGAATATATAATGAGAAGATGCGAGATTGTTGTACTTAGAGTGTTGACTAGATGGACGAATGGACACACAGACAGATGCATGGATGGACGCACGGATGGCTGCACGAACGGATGGACGCATGGGCGGACGCAGGTGGATGCATGGACGAGCGCATGGACGGACGCATGGATGGACGTGCGGACGCACGTACAGACGCACGCACGGACGGGCGGATGGACGCATGGGTGGACGCATGGATGGACGCATGGACGGACGGAAGCAAGAACGAATACACGGACGGATGCTTCACCCCACTCTCCATCATCCACCCCGTGGATATGCTGCAATTTTTTGTGTGTGTGTTTTTAGACAAGAGAAAATAAAGATGTGTAACTACAAACTCTGGTGAAACGTAGTCGTACCCGATTACTTGTAACGTGAACTATGCCCCTTGCTTTATATCGTATTCAGTTGCAATAGAAAGCCCTTTGATTTGCACTACTAAAAAAAAACATTGAAATACTTTCTTTTTACTGTGTGACAGGGGTTCTTTTCCTGTGTACCTAGCTTGCGTCCTTTAACGCTTAAAGTCGCCTGATGACAAGGTAGCCTACCATAAATAGAAAACCACAGGAGCTGTGTTTGAGCAAAGAGGGCCCTTATGTTAGGCTCTGGAACAAGTTTCTAAAATCCTGGGCGTTTTTTTGGGGGGGGGAGGCAGGGGAAGGTAACATCTGGCTTTGTTTTATCATATCTATCAGGGCGCCTACATCTGGGTGCTTCATGATCGCCTCATTGACTTGGTATGGAAAGAAAATTCGTGTGAGAGGGTAAGAGCGTCCGACAAATATGACTGTTCATGGGATCAATAGCACAAATTGCGGTGGCATATACCTTCAAACCCTTTCCATTATACACGTAGAGCACATACACGTAAACAACGGGCCATGGTATGCGGCTGTGGTAAGCTGTCAGCCACAAACAGCAGACTCACAGCTTATATCTAACGGAATTGTTGAGATAGGCACTGGTTTTTCAAATGCGAAAGTGTTAGAAAAAGCCACGTCTGCAGCGTTCACCCTACAAATGTAACGAATAAAAATAAAGATTCTTGCAGGATTCGAACAGATGGATTCTCTGTGGCTGTCATGTGTTTTATTACACAGCCACGCAAAGTTTTGAAACAGCTTTGCAAGAGGGCCCATGGAGCCGTAATATCAGTAATCCATCAAGTGAGAATGTCGTGCAGGCTTTCTCTTTTTTTTAACAACGCGATAAACAACGCGTATGTACTGCTATAGTACTGATGTCACTTTGAGTTAACGTTATTCGTGGTTGTTGTACTGGCTCCACTTTAATAGCATAATTATAAAATACTAGATTTGTATATATAATTCAGTAAGCCATACCAGAGTGCTGTTCGTCAACGTAGAAATGCGGTACCGAAAGTTGGATACGAAATTGGTGTCATCGAACCACAAACCCCACCTCATAGCAATTATTATAATTCTGCGCGCTATCATAAGTGGTTACGTTAAGAGAGACTATGCGTTGCCCTTTAAACACTAGCGTAATTGACGGTCTTGATCACACAACGACCGGCTTGCAAAAACACGTTGATGCACCACTAAACGCTTACAATAAAGCCAACGATGGTACAGAGAGGATTATTCGCCAAATGCTTCAAATGACACATATACGCACAAGGTTGTATAACCACAATATATATATATATATATATATATATATATATATATAGATATATATATATATATATATATATATATATATATATATATATATAGAAGAATAACTTCGGTTGGCGCAAGGTATAGGTTATAAATATGAATATGAAGTAGATGCGCTTTCACATAACAACTGTTCATTGTGCCGACGTTTCGACAGGAACCCTGTCTTTTTCAAGGCATGCCTTGAAAAAGACAGGGTTCTTGCCGAAACGTCGGCACAATGAACAGTTGTTATGTGAAAGCGCATCTACTTTCATATATATATATATATATATATATATATATATATATATATATATGTATAGGCAAGATTTTCTCACTTCATTCTAAAAGAAATAGCTGGGTATATAAACATATAGAGTCCTGCCTAGTCCGAACACAATTGCTTCTTAGGCTTTCTTCGAAACTTTCTCGACTTCTATTTCAAGTACTTCCATTAGGGCAGCAAATAAATTAACACACAATCGCAGAATAAAGGGGCGCGTAGTCATAATTCAGGAAATGACGACTGCCGCTTGAGCCGATGTTTCGACAGAGGGTCCAGGCTTATACAGAGCGTTCATTTTGAGTATTACGACTAAGAAGTGCTTCAGTGGGCCAAACAAAATTTTCGTGCGAGCCGAAACGTGTAGTGCGTATAGGCCACAGAAAATAACCCTCCTACTTCCCACTGATCCCACCTCATTTGAAAAACAAAAAAGAGCAAACAACGAATAAAATTTTCAAACGTACGCAGCCAATATTTGAGAAAGACTCTAAGAAACAGTCAAAACTAACACAGCCATAAACATGGACGCCATGCACTAGAGTTTTGTTCAGGTGCATGGAATGTGTTTTATATTGTTGTGTAGTTTAGGTCAGCCTGAGATCAGGCCGCCAATTTGACATTCCATACTTTATCGTGTATGTCACAATAAAAACTACACGATAATTTTTTTCCATTTTTATTGCAGCCTAGCTAGACTGTGTCTATTATAAATTCTATTTAACGAGTTCGTGAAAGGGGAGCTTCAACATGTTGCCTTCAGTGTTATGCAGGTTGCTCAACAATGAAGACTTGTGTGTGGGTGACTTTCCTTTACCTCTTCTTAGTAGCATGATCTGCGGAAACAATTCCGCAGATCATGCTGCTCGCGCGTCACATCAGGAATCAAACAGCGTACCCGTTCCGCTTTCAAGAGTCGACGCTGTGAAGCAGATTCATCAATTGGCCCGCAGCCTCAAAATGACGGAGGGAAACTCACCAAGAATACGACACACCAGATTACATGAACTTCACCCTTCACTACAACTCCTGCCTCCACACAGCCTACATCGACGTGAAGCTTCGCTTCTCTATCGCCATATGCTGTGGGTTGCTTCAACGAAAGCATGCACATCATTAATCGGAATGACTGACAGTGCAGCATGCGATGTTTATGGCACCGATGAAATTGTCGAAAACCGGTTGTGCCACTGTCCTCGATTTGCGTCAGAGATAAGAGTATACTTGTCAACGCATTGCAGTGACTGGATATTCGGCCACTTTCTGTGCAGGTGCTATTACTGCACCACCCACATCTCTCGACAGCCCACAAAGCAGTGAAAGCCGTCTTGTTTTTTTTTTTTGAGGAAGACAGATTTGTGCAAACGCTTCTGACTTGTGGTGGAGTTTTACCCGCTGCATTGAATTTAATGTCTGTCTCTCCATTTCCTTTTTGTTCTCTTCTTTTTTTCTTATCTTTACTGTCCCCTTTCCTAGTCCACCAATGTAAGGTAGCCAACCGTATGTCTATGTGTTTAACCTCCCTGCTTTCTACCTTAGCAGCTTGCTTCCTACGTTCCTATACGCGAATACAGAAGACTCAACTGTAAGTAGTGACTGGAAACATCGATGCGAAAAACACAAGTCCTGATGATTAAACAATATCATCGGGGCACGAGTACCTGAATTTTCGTTTCATTTAGGTGTGTTCACCAGTTCACTTTAGATGACAAAAATAAATGCAATCCAAAACCACAAGTGTCCTACGATTTACAGAAGAATGTACTGCTTCGGATCCATGGGCATAACTCCTTGCATGAATGTCTGTATGTTTTTAGGCATGTTACATCCTCCTCCCTACGGCACATATATTGATATCTTCTTTCAAATTACCAACCGCTGCTATTTTATCCTCATTTGATTTATGAAACACTAATAGTTTCGTTTGCGCGAGCTCTGTTGTGCGTTGATAACAGCAAAAGCTGTTGTGAGATCACAACTCTGGTTATGCAGTGTTCTCCGCCGCCACCGCCACCTCTGGTGTCCTTAACCACATCGCACAAATTAAAAAAAAACCTAGATCCAATTACACAATGGGGCTCAAACCCGAATCCGATGGATGCAAGCCCAGTATTCTACCACTGAGACACGCTGGTGCTTGGGACTTGTTGGCAAACTTGTTTCACGCAGGCTTGACGACGGGAAAGTATTCGCCTAATATGACTTACAAAGCGTTCTAAAACAGCAAATGAATGACCAGTCGTCACACAATGTGAACAGCGGAACGAGTGGGTTGTCCAATGCTGCAACCCAATACAGAAGCATGTTCTTGTTCCCCTATTAACTGTGGCGCATGCCCACTTCAGCCACAATTCCTCATCGTCGTCAGCCATAGTAGAGCGATTGGCGCAATATTCCTTGCAATTTTTAGCGGATCCGACGCTTCTCAGAAGATTGACGAAAAATATCATAGCGTATGCGGGCGTACACTGTAAAAAAATTATTCCGAGGCCGTAGTAAAACGATTGTCCTCAAGCGTCCCCCCTATTCGGAGCATTTTTGCTCCGGACATCCACACGAAAATTTTCGCTCCGGCCGACCAGAGGAATTGCGTGGCGCCGCCGAAGTACTCTTTATTGGCATTTTCCTCCGGCTGGCCAGACTGATTACGTGGCATATCAGGAGCATTTTTCGCAGGTTTTTCAATCCGGCTATCCAGAACTTTTGTGTGGTACCTCCTGGGTAGTTTACGAATGTACTTACTTCGTCCATACAGAATTTCAGTAGGGTGAGCCAGTACTTTTTTAAAGTGTTTGCTCCGCTGTTTATTTATTGTAGGCTGATCGTTGTACGCAATGGTTAGATGAAGGATGTTCATATTCTCATGCAACAACTGCAGAGGTACTGTGTATTTTTTCCGCAGATCTCTAGCAGATGAAATTCAAGGAAACACTTGACTTCTTGTTCTTTTATTTATTCAAAATAAGCTGCCAATTCTGAATGATTACCCAGCATTTAGGAAAAGAAGACAAGAATAAACAAACATGCATAAAGCCAGCAAAAACAAAACATGATAAAACAGATCAGCTGAAATCAACAGCACTCAAGTTTGAAGCGCAGCGCTTTCAAATGAACCCCATAATCCAGCGAAACTATGCACGACAAACGAAGAAAGCGTGGCCACCGAGAACAAGTCTTCACCAACCCTGAAGGATCATCCATCAGAGTCATTGACGACACAAGTGTTGAACTGAATGCTTCCTGTATAATTTAGCAAAAACGTAGTACATGAGAATTGCAAATCATGCGTAAGGCGCGCGCGCGCACGAGCATGCCTACGCACAGAGAGAGAGAGAGAGAGAATCAGCGGTCAATATCAAGAAGCACATTTGGTGTAATCTGGCGTGAGACAGCCACGACATGATAAAAACACACTTCCTTGATGCGAACAAAGTTGAAAACAGGACAAAGTTTGCTGTATATATATAAATCGATAGATCAACCTTTGCTGAAACATTCAAAAGCAATTTTTAACTAAAATAACTTTATTTAGGTACTCTTGTAGACGGCATCAGCAATGCCCTTCCCAATAGTATCCAAGTTTTATAAAATGATAATTTTCAGTTTTGGGATGTTAAACCCCCATATCAAACAATTAAATAATAATTTTGATTATTACAGTCGCATTTTAGTGCATGCTCATCTTCATACTTCTAGAAAAGTTGGCCCTTACAGTTTGCATGGCTGTGGCCTGTCTTTAAGGAAAGTCCAGCTTCATCTCCTTTCCACAATATTTTTGTGATAATATGGCATTGTTTTATTTCCTAATTCGCATGGATCGCTCTGTGTTGATACTAGTCGTTGTGAACATTTCTCAAAGTAGTTAATGTGTGAGCATGCATTTGTTTAAGACGAGCAGCTTCAAGCACGAAATAAGGAAAAGTTTACTACAACGTAACAAAAAATAAGCGATAAAAGGCACAAACATTATGCCACCTAAGCCAACTGCGTGTTCACAGAAATCAGGGAAGGCTGACCAGTTTACTCAACTGAAAGGTCTGTGCACACGTTCCGAGGCCAGAGAAGGTGATGTAGGTGTAAGCGTCACAATGAGCGTGCCAGGCTTGAAGAAATTTTCGTTTTCCCTCTTCTGTTCGCCGCAGTGTCGTCGCATTTCCCAGGTCAAAAGTGTATCTCAGCACTGTTCGCACTCCTGTCGTCTGCAAAAAAAAAACTAAAGCCACAGCCACGACAGCACGACTGAAAAGAAAAAAAATGCAGCAGCAGCAGGATAGTAATCTCTACCATCACTAACACTGAAACTACGGCGAGTTTTTCGATAGGGAGTCTTCTCGTTTCTCTCTTTCTTTCTTATAACGTCCCCTCTGTCTTAGAATGTTCAGTCGAGCTGTCACTCGAGTCAACTTTACGGACCCCCCCTCCTCCTCCCTTGCACAGAACGTCGAGCGCTGCGCGACTTGTTCTGTCAAGCAACTCCTGTTCTTTTTAAAGACGATAGTCTATCTTGAGGACCTTCGACGCATAAATTTTGTGCTGTCTGTCTGTCTGTCTGTCTGTCTGTAAATTTGTCTCCTTGTCTACTCTTAACGGCAAAGGGTACTTGAAACGGGCCGACCCCATCCGCAACAGCCACCTAAGTTGCTCAAGGTTGAGCGTTCATGCTTCTGCAAGTGTCAATTAAAAGCAATTGTTGCGCATGTCTGGGGCACCATACAACACGTATATACTCTGCATGTGCGTCTTTTACTAGAAAAGGCATACATAAGCAATTTTAAGGACCGTAGCGATTATCACGCTGCGCTGACCATGCAAGGCTTGCACGGAAAGGTGAGTGTTTCCAACGCTAGCTAAAACGAGACGGTGGTGGCACCTACCCGTGCTCTTGCGTTCTACATGTTATCACCTCCGCGATGGGTGCGCACACCCGCCTGAGAGCCACGAACTTTGTTTCCTAGGAAACTGCCAGATGGCGCTTATGTCTCATGTGTGACGTGACTTGATGCACTCGTTCGCCTCCACTACAAGCTCGAAGCACTCTAACGAAGCGCCTCCGGAATACCAGTCACCGCTTTTCCTCTCGCAGAAACATCAAATAAATGTCTTGTTC
>WOVY01004674.1:0-2500 GCA_013436015.1 Rhipicephalus annulatus
TTCTCTTGTCTGTATACTCCAGACGCACAGTGACGTCCCCGCTCTGTCATCATTTACACTGTTGATACTGCACCGACCAATACTCTCATCGGGCTATATTGTGATGCGTTATTTTTGCTTGGTTTGAAGCTGGAAAACCGACGTTGTGCGTCGCCATCTTTATTGTATTTCTTTTCTGTCGTGCTGCTGGCTTCCTTCCTGATAAAAATTTACGTGACGTTGTTGTTTGGCCGGAAATGTTGACTTGCGCCGCAGTGGCTATCAATGCTATCTATATCTCTTAGATGCAGCCGTGGCTTCCTTCGTAACTCGTGTATTTAAATTTTTCTCTAGCCTCAATTTACAATGGTACGCAGCACCATTCATTTATAGCAAAATTCGATTAAAAGCGATAACAAAAAGTCACAGCTTTCCGCAAAGGCGAAGCGATGAACGCGATAGCAACAAATTGGAAGGTCACGCGCAGAATGGCAAGCAGATCGAAACGTGACCCGCGTCTCTCACGCACAAATGACGCACGAAAACGTACTCACGGGTACAGATGAACGCGAATAAGCGTCTCAGTTGTTACTTCGCCGTGTCTTAAAAGCGCGCCTATTTCGCAAACGGAGGCTGTGTAACGATTGCAGTGACCTTTGCGAGTCCCATAACCTACAACAGAATCGTTCCCGTACAAGCCCTACGCGAGCCAAGACGTATTATTTTTCCCACTGGGAGATAAGGGCACGCCAGAGATTTTCCACTCCCCTCCTCTCCGCGGGCTAAAGTACGCGTGAGAAATGAGAGCCGTCGTGCGCGCAATGCGCCATCTTGCTGATAATGCTGAAAACGCGATAGCCTCCTTCCCCCGAGATGCCCGCCAACAGTGGTGAGTGGTACATATGAATAGCTTGCCCATTTAAACGTTGAAGGAGGTGCCCCTCGGTGGATCAGTGGCTAACGCCTCGCATTCACGGCGCGGAGGTCGTATACGTTCGATTCCGTGCGCTGGAGTCTTTTTTTCGCAGCGATAGCTGTTATGAGATCACTTTTCGGGTCACGCGCAGTTGCATGTTGTCACCGCCGCCACCGTCAGTGTCTGTAACCACATCGCGCGAAATTAGAAATAAACCCTTGCCTTAGGCAGGCATGACCTAGCACCAATGGCACAGTGGGCTCGAACCCGGGTCCGCTGGGTGTCAGCCCAGTATTCTACCACTGAGGGTGTGTAGACGACTGAATAGACAGCTAAACGGACGGCGGCCATCTTAAGTATCAATTCAATTCCCACGTAGCCGGCAAAATAGACAGCTCCGAGAAGACCGCATCATAGACAAGTACGATGCAGGCTACTTTGCTGTCTAACAATATGGCGGCTCAGCGAATCACTCAGGTACGTCAACACTACATCCAAGTATGGATCAAATAGTCGGCCAAATATATATAGGCACGTGAGGTAACAGGCTATGCCATGCGGCTTTGGCTGACTAATTTGTGAAGCTATTTTTAGCATTGTTGTACAATCCACTCGAGTGGTTCGGTCGTTACGGTCAAAAAAGCAGGAGCAGCCTGAGAATGTTATGGTGGTCGCCCTCAACAGACAAGCCGCACAAGATTGATTCCTGACAGCATTACACCTCTCTAACTTCAGTTCGACTCCGCGTGATGTAATCGCATTAACGTAAGCACTCCCCCCCACTGTAAAGAAAAAGAAGTTTAGACAGTGAATTGTTTTGTTGTTGTATGAAAGATTTGTGTGTATAAAAATTTAGGTATCTCAAAAAACTTGACTTAAGTAATGACTTACGGTCAGTGAGGGGCGTCAGATGACACGTTTCGCTACGTGTGCGGCGCTCGATATTGGGAACTCGCAATTTATGGCTCGACCCATTTACGCCATCCCCCATATCAAGTGTTATTTTGTTTTTTTTACACTTTCCCACACGTTAGTAGCCAAAGCTGCCGCGCCATGAGATGAAGAATAAATCAAATAGACGAGATAAAGGGCGCCGCGAACGCGAATATTGGCCGCCGTGGACGCATTAAGCCGCTCGGTTAGCTTCGGGGAAGAGGACCCCGGCTCGCGATTCTGAATCACGTGACATTACAGCTCACACCCGCTCCTCCTCTTTCAAGTCTTCTTTTCATCGTCATTTTTCTTTTTGTCATCATTTAATTGTTGCCTCCTGACTTCATCTTTACGTTAACCTGATGTGAATAAGGAGGTGCATTGGTGCAGCTTTCGTTTCTCCGTTTAGGTCTGCCTTTTTTTTTTTACTTCTCTTTCTCATACATCTATCTCTGCCTGTCTCTCTGTCTCTCCTTCTCTCTACAAAATTTCTCTTACGATTTTATCTTTTCCTTTCGCGATCGTTCCGCGTCTCGGCTGACGAAGCTTTCTTCTCTAACACGCTCTACAGTTGAACATAGAAGCAAAAATGAAACATCGAGTCGAGTACGAAAAGAACTGTACAGTCATAAACACGTAACGTGCAAAAATGACAAAAGAACGTGAAGAGTC
>WOVY01004674.1:7500-29778 GCA_013436015.1 Rhipicephalus annulatus
CGCGGACGAGCCGGGGTTCTCGGCAAAATGAAAGGCGCCGGCTGACAGTGAACACTGGGGGTTTCGCTGAAGGGGGGGGGAGAGGGCAGACGAAAGGGGAAACAGCGATAACGATAAAATAAAGAGCACAATACAAGAGCTCCCAGCGACAATGAGCAGGAACAAAGAGATGCCCTTTCTGTACGGCAGTCCGGGTTTGTTTTGTTTTTTTTTTTTGCCCACCACGAACGTTTCTTTCATTGCTTGCTTATTTTCTTTCATATTTGAAGTCCATAAGTGTCTAGAGGTCCCGTTTCTTGGTTTTCGGCCATATTCGCTAAAAAAATGACTGCACGTTGCAGGAATCAAGAGCTGGCAACAAAGTGTCAAGTTAGTGGGTATTTATTTTCAGAACAAAGACAGCGTTCGGAAAGCACTAAGACAAGAAATGGAAGGTTGTTCTAACACTACGGTTCTGATTAAGAACTACATGATATGTTTCAGAAGCTTTTCGTATTTGCAAGTCCAGTGGTTCTTGTGTTAGCCAACACCAGTAAGCCAAACCTCATTGATGTTGCACAAAACGATTTATAGGGATGAACGTACGATCTCACTTGGCGTGTCTGATTTGTCCGTGAGTTTCATTTCCCCTCCAAAAAACTTTCAGTTGTAAGAGCTGCACTCTGGTCTCTCTCTCTTTCGTGTTTTCTTTCTTTTTTTTGCTGCTACTTTTTTCCCCAAATCAAGTCTAAGCACTTTGGTAAACACATATTCATTTGATTAATTTATTTATAGTATTATTTTCTAAAACTAATTGTTCACCTTTTCTGCAAGTATTTCTACAGATAATGTAAGACCTTTGTAACAATAGAAGTTTTACGTCTAGCATCGTCTTTATCAGCGCAGTAGAGGTATCCATACTGAGGGAAAGCCATAATCAGGCACAGATTAGAGACGTTAGCTCAGTCATAGCTGACTATGTTTGATTTTCGTAAATGAAGAACTGTCTGTAAAGAATATCGCAGTAATGATCAGATTAACATTGACTTCCTGCTTTCTCACTTTTCTGCCGTAAAACCAAGTCGTTTTCACCATCATTTTTATTTGTTCCTCCCATCGATTGCAAAAGCACTCATTCTAATTTTTAATCGATTTGTTGGGCAACTACAAAACCGTTTAGGAAAGCACTCGGAAGTCAGTTCTCGATGTCTTCAAACATGCTATCACTTTTTCTGGTCACATTTTACCCAGGCATTAGAAAATAATATGTGTTTTAATAAAAAAACAGAGAAACATTTTTCTTGATAGCTTCATTATTGTAAATGCTGTGCATATTTTGTGCAACAGTGCAAAGCAAGGATCGATGTTAATATACATGAAGAGTTTCGCTTTTTTTTATCAACTAACTCTGACAGCACACAAACGAGCGCTGGGATACATTTAATTTAAAACTGCACCTCCCCTCGAAACGTTTACTTACGCAAGTGCCAATCGAATCGCACTACCCTATCGATTCTCGAAACATCTCTCCTACACGGTTCACCGTCTGGCACCATTCATTGTTCAGCTGAATGCGGGATCCCCCTCAGTCACACGGTTTTCCACTTGATCAGGCCCTCTTCTATCTCCAAAAGTTGCCGCATTACGTATCCAACTTCCTCGAAAATATATCTCCGACGACCTTCTCTTTACTTTCTTTTTCGGAAACCCCAAGGCGCATTCAGAATGCTTCGATAACGGAAACATTCGCACGCGTAACGCGAGAACCGCAAAAAAAGATAAAAAAAGGAAATTGGGAAACGGGGACACACACCTCTTTATCCCTCAAAAACTACTCCTTCATCTTTTCTTTTCTTTTTCAGTCACCCCTGCTTCCTATGCCCTCAACGCACCCCATTGAAATAAATACTCCGGGAGAGATAAGCCTAAGTGAGGCAGCGCACCTTTCAACACAATGAAACAGTCCGCGACCTCACATTCTGCTCCGTTTGCGGCACCGTCGACGACAATGACCGTTGCTATTACACCCTATCCACCTCTCCCAGTACCTCTCTCCTCCAATCCAACCATCCTTTCCTCCTTTCCACCTCACTTGAAGGCCGCTATCTGCTTCGAACTGTGAGTCAGCCTCGTGAATGACTTCACCTCGCACACGCAACACGTACGCGAGTACAGGTCCTATACGTAAGCTGGCCGCACCAGCAGCCTGTTCGTTCGAGCGGAGAAACCAGCGATCGAGATAAAGGCTCACCCACAAAGGCCCGCGGCTTCGCCAGGAAATGAGCCGGTATTGGAATCGCACGTGAGTGCGCGCGAAGAATTGAAGAGGGCGGTAGGAAACACACATAAAGCTGCCTGCACTGTAGGCCAATGGTATTGGATGCTCCAAACCCCGACCACTTATCGTTTCTAGCATTGAAGTAGACGCTACGTTAGATACTTTTCTTTTTCATCTTTTTTCTCGACTAAGTAGTAAGTTGGTTGTTTTATTGAGAGTCCTTTTTTAAGCTTCTGAGGAAGTCATCAGCTTATCGATTGCCGACTCCACTCGCATATTTGCTAGGAACTTACGCGAATGCCATATCGAGAAGGCACAGATGATGCCGTTCGTATTCATTACAAGGCTAACCTTAGTGACGAGAAAGCACAAAGAGATAAAATAATAATAATAATAATAATAATAATAATAATAATAATAATAATAATAATAATAATAATAATAATAATAATAATAAATGTTGGGTTTTTACGTCCCAAAACCTCAATATAATTATTCGAGATGCCGTTGGGGGGGGAGGGGGGGCTCTGAAAATTTCGACTATCTGGGGTTTCTGAGCGTGCATCGAAATCTAAGCACAGCAGGTTCGAGTATTTAGCCTACGTCAAAATGCGACCAGCACAGTCGGATTTCAATTATGCGACTTTCGGGTACGCTGTCAAACTTAATTACTAGGCCCATTTAGAAGTTCAACAGATAAAACTAAATCACCATCCGGCGTGGATTATCAAGTAAAGTGAGCGCCGCTAATATCGAGGACGCGAGTTCGATTTCTAGTCACTGCAGCCGCATGTAGATAGAGGCGAAAATCATGACCATTCAAGTAATTAGGCGTAGATCGATGTTAAATGACCCCAGGGGGTCAAAACTGATCCAGTGTCTTCCACTGCGGTATGCTTCATAATCACAACGGGATATTGGCACGTAATACTCCGAAATTTATTCTAAGTAAACCAAAATCTAAATGCAAAACGGGCATTTTGACAGTCACAAAGAACACTGCAATATCACAGGTCGTTTCTAACCTTAAAGCTACCAAAATAATTTAGTTAAAGCAAAATTTATGGGTTTGGCAAGCTGTCTTAGGAAATCATGCCTTGCTTTTAGATCACTTGAATCATTGATCCTCTTAAGAGAACTTTGGATGAAATAAATAAATTAGAACTCATCGGTTATCCTTTGAGTTCGGGTCCAGAGTTTTCCATTGCGGTATGATTCATAATCACACCGTAATGTTGGCACGTGATACTCCGAAATCTATTCTAAGTAAACCGAAATCTAACTGCAGAAAGGGTACCTTTACAGTCGCAAAGAACAGTGCAATATCACAGGTCATTTCTAACCTTAAAGCTACCAAAAATAATTTAGTTAAAGCAAATTTTATTGGTTTGGCAAGCTGTCTTAGGAAATCATGCCTTGCTTTTAGATCACTTGAATCATTGATCCTCTTAAGAGAACTTTGGGTGAAATAAGTAAATGAGAACTCATCGGTTATCCGTTGAGTTCGGGTATTCTCTATTTATTTTTCCCAAATAGTAGCTGTCACAGAAAGGCCCTGACTTTGCAGCTCCTTCAAAACGTAGGTAGGGCGATTGAAGTAATACTTCTTAAAATTGTTTGAATGTTTTATTGGTTGATTGATTGATTGATCTATCGATCGACCGATATATGGGGTTTAACGCTCCAAAACCACGATATGTTCTCAAAAGTGAATGATTTACACAAGAAAAAAATAAAAATAAAAAACACAGACTAATCAAGGTAAGTCCTCAATTTGCCATCCTGAACTTGGAAAGAAGAAAGAAGGTCTAAATTTCCGCAATTTAAACGAGAAAATCTCATTGTCCCTCAAAAATATGTCACTGAGAAGTTATTTCCATATATCATCAAGACTTTTTCATTATTATTATTGCTTAATATGTAGCATTACTAATCATATTGAAGTAGTACAAACGGGATAACATTTGAATTAGCTTTACCTTAATGTGAATCAGACGCAGTTTCGTACGTAACACGCAGTTTAGTATTCCTGTTCACTAATCTCACACGCGGCGTCTAGCTCACTTGGTCACAATTTATGAATCATAAAAAACTAAAATTGAAGCTTTTTTTTCGTGGCATAAGCGCCTCGATATCTCTCCAACGTAGCGCGCTTTTCTCGACCATAAAAATGGGTGTAAACAAGAAGCTGCACACACCCATTTTTATCGCCGAACGTAAAGCGGCTTTTGCCGTCAAACGACTCTATCGACAGTGGTGCACGCTTTACAGGAGCATCTTGTGATCTGTCGCTATTTGCCGTTGGTTCGGTATAGAAAGCCGCCGACCAACCATCCCAAAGGCCCACAATTTTATTCTTCCTTTCATCGCCACAGCTTGAACATAACCCTCGGCCTTTCAAGAATACGACGCCGAGGAGCATCATTCCACGCTCAACTCTACCGAGAGATATTTCAATGGCACCCGGAGGAATCCAATACAATCGCCAGAGGCTGGGCCGGAGTTAAGAATACCATTACAAAAATTGAGTTAGAGTTTACGATGACTTGAGGCAGACGCTCCACAAAGAACTTTAGCCACTTTTTTTCAGAAACGGGAAATGAGTAAGAAATAAAATTTCATGGAGTTATCAGGCTTTTCAGATTTACTTCGCTCCAACCATGAAATGTCTTTTTTTTTTTCTATCCTGTCTTGAGAAGGACTGCAATGGCAACCGTATATATTTTTTTTGTGAAAAATAAATCTACACGGAAAATAAAGACAAACATACAACAGTGTGTTTTCTGTACTCTGGGAAGTTCGGGACACGTGTAAAAACCACTTGGGGAAGAGTGACTCTAGGTTCGCATATTCAAAATTACTTCTTAAATCGATACAGAATGGAAGCGTGGGAACGCAGCTGGTTTTACGACCAGGAATTCATCTAGTTTCGTAAAGAAAACGCGACCCGCATCCCTGCTTCTAGTCGTAAACAAGCGGTTTTTTTTTTGCCGCTCGTCCGTAAGATCAAAATGCAGCAGCGGTACCGAGACGAGTGAAACGCATTCCATCTCTTAAGAGCTTCTACCGCCAGGCCCCTTGAGAAAGAAGAGCCCTAAAAACGAAGACAGAAAGCATCAATTAATTTTGATTGAAAAAAGCTAGCAACGCGATGCTCATCCTGTTTATGTGAATACCAAATCTATTTGCAAGGCTAAACAAGTAAAAGTAAAGGAAGACTGCAAAAAATTGTGAAGAAAGAGCTTTCTATTTTCTCGAGTGATTAGACCGAAGCATCCTCGTCTGGCCTGCTGTGCAGCTATACTAAAAACTAACACGTGAATATTCATTACAGCCTTGAAATTTATTTACAACACAGCACTTTATTTTCAAACTTCATGCACTCCAAACATCGCATTCACTCACACTTAAGCATTCGCTAATACCAAGGATGACAATTCTCAAATCTAGTATATCACTTCCAAGAAGTTCACTACGCGAGCAAAATAGTGTCAAAAATTTGTCTGTAGCAAGAAGCTACGAGAAAACTCATTTGAATTGCTCTGAAGAAGAGGTTTTCACTCGTCGAAATATTTGTCCTGTTCTGGCATCCAGAACCGGGACGAACGCTTTTCCGGGGCGTTTGCTTTACAAACTGAGCTAGCCGCAAGGCTTGGAGGCTCAGTTAGTGACTTCCTATTTTTAGCAAGCAACAAAACTTCTCAACTAGTTTATGCTCATATTTCAAGCGCGATCCTGGATGCATTGTAAGGTTTGCGCAACTCAAGTGTTCTTTACTCTGTCTTCGTGATAGGGCCTCCATTGATGGAGCGACGATGCCATCTGATGATGTCCTTGTGTGACATCACATCTTCTAACGCTCTCTTGATGTGGAGTCTCCAGTTTAAGGAGTGAAGCTCCTTAGGGTCGAGTCATGTCCACTGTTGTCCCTCGATGACGCTGATGAAGATGAAAAACAAGCGCGTTCCAGACCACACATTGCTTTTCTGTCATATTTTGTCATCCGTGGCATCACCCCATGGTTATGATTATTTTAACACGAAAGTGTTTTATGCCGGGGTTTACCACAGCTCCAATGACGTATTTCCGTCACTGGTATGACGCATCAAACCATGGACCTCTCAATCCGCAGCGCACGACTCTAACTACTAGGCCGCAGAGCGTACCTTTTCTGCTTGCTAACGGCAAGTCATCCATATGCACCATGTACCACTTGGCGCCGTCAGAGCTATGTCGCTTCAGTGCATTTTCGTCGTTAGTAGCGATATGGCTCGACGGTCTCGCGTTGGGTAGAGCCCCGGCTTAAGCGTTGGGTGCGCTCTCAAGGTCATCGTCGACTCTGGAGTTTCGACGAGCGCCGCGTCCACATAGCGTGGTGTCTCTTGCGCGCGCTTATCTGACTCGTGATTCGGGAATGCACGAAGGTCACTTCGCTCGCTGCTGGAGCCGTGTGTAAGAAAAAAGCATGCTGTCACACACGAAGAAGCGAGAATTTGGACAGCTATTCATGCTTGTCCTGTGTAAGCTTGTGCGTTTGTTCCGCGATTCTTTTTCTTTTAACAGGACGCTTTGTGTGTCCAGCAGGGACAGTCGTTAGTCCGCGCACGTCATCTGTGTGCTCATTTTGTGCGTGCTTTCTGCTTGAGGTGCGCGCTGCAAGTTTTGAGCTGATTGTCGTTCTTCTTGTGACTTTGCAATTTGTTTGTTCAGCGTTCACTAATTCGCCCTTCTGGCGAAACACTTAAAAAAGAGTGCTCAACTACCTCTGTGAAGACACGTTTCACTTTCATGCTATACCGATTTCTAAAAAGAGGGATCAGCCAAATTGTGTTTCTGCATCACACCTCACCCCAAGTAACGTTTTTTTTATACCGTACCGTACACATGTTGACGCTGCTGTTGCTCATTAATAATTTTCACGTTTGATGGGTCAATAAACGAGCAGATTCCAAAACACAAAAGAAAGGGCTTGCATTCAGCAATTTGATTGTTAGAAACCGGACGGCAAATACGATATATAAAATTTTAAAAAATAACAATGGAGACATGCAGAAACTGCGCCGCACACTTATATAGACAAATTCTAAGAAACGCTTTTATGGTGAAATAGACCTTCGAAAATCAGTGCACAATACTGCACCCGGTGCAGTGCAGGGCCGATTACAAAACGCGCCATATTGTTTCAATAAATGAATAACCTCTCTCTCTAAAAAAGGCGGGAGAGGAGAGTGGGAAAAGAATCAGTTTTTAGAAACTGTCAAAACATAGACCCGTGATTAAGCATTCGCCAGGATCGTAATTTCGAACTGCGAGGCAGATCGCGAATCGATCATCGGCTAAAGCTGCCGCTGGCCCGAGTTAAGAACGACGTCGGCCGCCTTTCTTAATTAGAAGCACCGTTTATACCACTGAGATTAACCGAGTGGCGGGAGAAAACACCGCTTTGTTCGAAACGAGGTCGAAAGAAAAAAAATTAAGGCGTACGACGGATGTTTGATGGCGAGCGAGCACCAAATAGAGTTTCCTGTCGATGGGCGACCCACTTTTGAATACAAAGAGCTCTCTCTCGGTACACCCGTGTTTCTCGCTAGTAATAAATTTTCGCGCGATTAAGTGCGCCATATTGCGAAAAATGAGTAATGACTCGTTTCTTGAAAAGCGGAGGGTCGCGTTGTTGTTGTTTCTAGCGCGAGAGATTGCTCCAGAGATTCGGCGAGGCTTGATGGAATTTCGATATTTATTATTGACTTCGCCATAAAGGAATAGTGCTTACGCTGCAAGGATGCTGACTATAAGGTCGCAGGTTTGATCCCAGCAACGGTGGTCGTATTCGGACGGAGGCGGAATGGTGTAAGCCCGTGCACCACGCGATGTCAGTAGGCTTTAAATAACACCAGACGGTGTTGTCCTTCAAAGGCGTGCTTCATAATCGCATCGGGGTTTGTTAATGCAAAGCCCGAAATATTTTTATTGATGTGTATTATTGAGATGTAGGAAGTACGTGTTTTTTCTTGCAATTGTTTATTTTCATACAACCCGCATCCCGGGCGTTCTCAAGGTTCTTGACATCACGTTTTTTCGCATGATTCCGTGAACCGGTTTGTGAGCCACACGGTGTTGCGCTGTTTTATTAAAAAATCGAATGTGTTTTTCTGCTTTCGCACGCAATAAAGAAGCTTTCTGAATAAGTGTTCAGCACTAAAAAGGTTGAAAGTAAATCAGCCATTTAGTTCGTGCTATCGGTACTCTACAAGCTAGTTTCACTACGGAAGGTTATCTATAACTCTGCCAAATAAGCTCGCGAAAGAAAACACAAGAACGAGTTTTATTGTTTTGTTTTTCTTTCAACAAAGCGGTGATCTACTTTTTCCCATTATCTTGCAAGAAAACGTACGTAGGCTAGGCTGACAGATGCAGTATTATTATACTACGTAGGCCTCTCAACAATGAAATATATATATATATATATATATATATATATATATATATATATATATATATATATATATATATTGTTGCTGGCAGTTTAAGCGCACATTGTAGGAACTGTGGATGCACGTCTCTTCTGCAGCAGCATCGGCGAAATCTGACAGCGTCGGCAGAAACCATAGAAGACTGCAACAGAAATAGTCGACCCGAAGGAAACGGACAGTGCGAGTTTCTCGTGCATCAGAATTGCACCGATTGATCTTTCAAGCAAGCAACTGGAATCCTTGACAAGTGCGCGGCAACGCAGGCACAAAGGTAACAGTGCATCATGCAGAGCATAGCTCTGGACGATTTTACATTGGCGTGATTGTACGCTTTGCGATGCCTTCTTGCACGTCCGTGAGCTGGAAGGTTGTATAGTACTATGGTTTTTTTTTTATTTAAAGGTATTTGTTCGAAGTTAGCACATGGCCCTGTGTCGTTTTGCTTCCTGTCCCTTTCTTTGGGCTGAAGATGCATTATGGATGTTGTTACTTCGGCAACAAGAGAGAAACGAGAAAAAATAAAGGCAGTGAGGTTAACCAGATGCTAGTATCCGGTATGCTACCCTAAACTGGGGTTGGAGAATATGGAGTTGAAAGAGAAAGAGAGTTACTTTTCAACCTGATCATCCTCTTTCACTTGTATTCTCCTTCCACTCTACCCCAGTGCACGGTATTCAATCTAACTGAACTCTCGTTAACCACCCTTCCTATTTTTTTATCCTCCTTCTATTATACTCCTCCCCCCGAGCCTTGCTAAAGTAGGTTTTGACACAAAAGTGCTGAAAGGTATTTGTGAAACAGTGCAGCAGACGATTTGAAAGGAGACGTGACAAAATTATCTGTACGTGCCCTCGTCAATTTCAACGTCTCATCCTCCCGTCAATTTGTCTGCAGCTCGTATATAGAGCTCCGAAAGCACGAGCTGAGATGAAGCATCCCGACATATTTCTCTATTAAGAGGTTCAATTACGTCTACTTCTGCCGTCCTCCTTCGCGACTGCCCTCACTGAGACGACCCTTAGCAAACAACTCCTGAAATATGACTTGGGGGGGGGGGGGGGGGCTTTCCCGCCGAGAACACGACAACACCGGACGCGTCGGCGTCCGTCCTCTGTACAAGGCTGGACAAATGTGTCCCCTTTCAAAGAGAGGTCGTTTGGTCCATGCCGTTAGGACGGAAACACCGTGAGGCCTGCGCGGTGCTCTTGAAAGCAAAGCCGTGTCCCTTCGAAAGGCGCCCGCGCGCAATCAGTTACGGTGTGTATAGAGGGGATGGTGGACACGGCTTGTTCTTCATCTATGGCACCGGCGGCCGATACCACGCAATCGTTGTAGTTTAGCTTCGAGTGACTTTCGACAGGCCTGTTTTGCTTCCTCTTTCTTTTTTTATGAGATGTTCTTCATTCGTTTCCTGCGTCCCAGACGACGTGAAATCAAGTAAATAACCAGATGGCGCAACAGGATGCGCGGTCTTCATTTATGGCGCTTGCGAACGCGTCGGTCTTGCGCAATCGGCGCCGGCTGGACTGCACAGCGCCGGAAAAAAAAAGAAGAAGAGGACAGGCTGTTTCGTGAGCTTTTCGAGAGTGCAAGCATCAAAACTAATGATTTACACAAACAGCTGAAACGGTATTTTGCGCAGCGGAGAGTGGGCCTTGTAGACTCAGTTCCTATGTTTTTGCTTGGAATGCAGTTTTCTTCAGGATTTCGCAGTCTTCCTTGATATAGCAAATTTTAGTGTTGGTTGTTGCTTGTTATTAAAAGGCAATGTATGTAGTGTGGTCACAAATTATGCCATTAAGGAACTAGTTGCGTCACGGGAGTCACTTGCGCAAATATATCGTTCCGACCACTTCATTCCTGCTCAACTGAAAGGTACAGTTGCCCAAGCCATTTAACTATGGATCGTGGGACAGGACAGGTGTTAACTCACTCTTTTCTCTTTATACCCGAAAAAAACTGCGGGATTTGATATGTGGGATTTAACGTCCCAAAGCCACAATATGACTATGAGAGGCGCCGTAGTGGAGAGCTCCGGAAATTTCGACCACCTGGAGTTCTTTAACGTGTGCCCAAATCTGAGCACACGGGCCTACAACATTTCCGCCTCCACAGTCGGAAATGCAGCCGTCGCAGCCGGGATTCGATTCAGCGACCAGCGGGTCAGCAGCCGAGTACCTTAGACACTAGACTAACGCGGCGGGGCAAAAAACTGCGGGACTGTAAATACAGTATGTTCATTCATTCGTTCATCCTGCGCATCGGTGATTTTTCTGCGTCAGCGCCATACGATGAAACAAAGTCCTAAAGAAATTGTTTTGTGGGCATTTGGCATGTGATTATGCCTTTTTTCTCACCCTATTTGGAGCTTAATTTTGTGATACGACGAAGATGGACAAAAAAAACTGCTGCTTGCGCGTGACAGTTAAAATTTGGGCGACTGTACTGCGCGATACGCTTACATATCACTCGTACGCGTTCGTGTAAACTCAAAGGAGCCCTCGTGAACGTGAAATGCCACCTGCCAAGTGAGAAGCTTTGTGGTGTGGTGTGCGCCCTATTTAGTTTTCATGGTGCGACTGCGACTACATGGGGTAGAGGTGGAACTTGAAAAAATGACACAAGGAACAGCAAATTTATTTACAAAGACGCAAGCAAATAAAGTCCGTGTGATAACCAATACGCGGGGCCTGGCTACTTGAGGCTATTTCTGGCTGTGCGATGAAAAAAAAAACATAAAGGAGCAAACACTCGTATCAAAATGAATCTGTTGCAGGATGATTAAAGAAACAGTTCAGTGCATTGTAATAAAACAGGAGGATAATCACCGGGTGAGAACTGTAGGCAACGCCCACTGCCCTTATGCACGGGGATTCAAAGTTGATTGAACATTGCAGCGGCCTTCTGCCATCTTTGGAATCTGTTACCAAGCTCTGGGAGCTCTAGAGAGCTAGATAACTCACCGTCCTGCTGAAATGTGGACGTCATCAGAAAAGAAAAAAAAATAAGGAAGACTGCACTTTCCAGGTGCTGAAACAAAAACTACCACTGTATTGTTTCGAACTAAAGTCACGAAAAGATTTGCTAGTCCAAGAAAGACCTTTTACGGAGCCCGAAGCGATAAAAAGGGTAAGAAGGGGGGGGGGGGGGAGGCGGTCCTACTGTTTTTATGCATTCGCCTAAGATCACTTGAAGTCGAATGCCATCAACATTTTTTTTTCCTTCTCCGATGAGTGTATCGACCTCTCCTTCTTCCTCTCTCAAAACACACTAAAAAAAGACCAGTGTCTCGGAAATGGCGACGATTGTCATGTGACGTGACGTCATTGTGACGTATAGGGTGGCACACTGATGTAATATTCACGTCACGAGTGTCTGCGATCAGTGACGTCATATGATAGCGCCATCACATGACAATGATTTTTCGCATCGAGCCATGCTGACGCCAACGCCGCTGATGGTCACTTTCGCTGTTTGAAAAAGTCATCCAAGATTTTCGCGTCGAATAGAAAACACCATACGTCATCGCGATATCATGGCGTGACCTCGCGGGCATCGGCCACCATTTGTCCACGTCGTGTGTTGTCCCAGCGCGACGAAGACGCCGTCGATACACGCGCTCGCACTTAGCTATCACGCAGACCGGTAGGACCCAACGGTGGTCGTATACGTATGGTACGTCACCAGGCACTCACGACTCGTACCTCGATCGGTGGAGTAACATCGACGAGCGCCGGCCTAATGCAGGCGTCATGCCGACTGCCGAAGTAAGAACAGATTAGGCCAGGCTCACCCGGGACGCCCCTACGGTGCATAAAACAGCGTTCCGTGCTCGAAGGCACCGCGTCGAGGGGAAATAGAAACAATGGTGACGTCCCCTACGAATACGGCCGCCGTCGTCCTCGCTCGAGGCGTGCTTTCAACGAGAGAGTGGCGCGTACGGATGGAAGGACGGGCCGCGTAGCTAATGGCCGAGGGCGTCGCAATGAAGACGAATGCGGTTTGTCCTGTCTTCGTCGTTGGCGAAACGACGGCGCCAAGGAGCTGGAAAAATGGAGATGTATGCGCCGCGTGCCGATGGCGACAAAAGAGATGCGTATTTCACTGTTTCGAGTCTCGCTCCGTTCTAAAGGCTATTCACTCTTTTTTTTTCTTCGTTGTTGACTCTGAGCTCTTCCGAGTGGTTCGGCATGCACAGACTCTCGTACACGAGCGCTTCATTGTCTTTATCTTTTTTTTTTCTCTTTTGGAGAAGGCAGAACAGAACGAGTCGGCGGGTGGCCGTCTTCGTAAGGGCGTTGGGAGATCGGCATGTGAGTGAGTGAGTAAGTGAGTGAGTGAGTGAGTGAGTGAGAGAGAGAGTGAGTGAGTGGAGTGAGTATGTTCGCTACCACTAACAGATACTATGTTTTGACGCTGGCAGGAAAGCGTTTCTCATCATGCGTTTCCATCATCTTGCGTTTCCGGAGGAAGGCACATTAGGTCGACAATACTATTTCATCGTCGCTCGTGCGAATCCCAGCATTAAGATGATCGCATTTTGATAATACACTTCATTTGTTGGTTAGAAAATCAAACAAGATGTTTGTTCCCGATTTTAGCCCATCGCCCATTTCGAGGTGGGAGAAAGCCCGCGCGATGGCAGCCAGGTACCATTTCGGGATATCGCCGAGTCGATGAGGCCATCGGCAGAAGGTTGCGTACGAAATGCGTGTTCGATTTCCAGAGAGTATATAAGTATATTCGTCTGTAAAATTTAAATAGTAAAGCTCGTGAATGTAGAGCCTGTTCTACATTTATTAGTTAGGTTTGTATTGTTTCAGAAAGCTTGCCTACCGACAGCGCTTTATCCCGCCTTGATGTGACTTGTGGGATTTAACGTCCCAAAACCACCATATGATTATGAGAGACGCCGTAGTGGAGGGCTTCGGAAATTTCGACCACCTGGGGTTCTTTAACGTGCACCCAAATTTGAGCACACGGGCCTGCAACATTTCCGCCTCCATCGGAAATGCAGCCGCCGCAGCCGGGATTCGATCCCGCGACCTGAGAGCCAGCAGCCGAGTATCTTAGCCACTAGACCACCGCGGTGGGGCTCCCGTCTTGATCTGTCGTGGTCCGTGTGCTTGTACTCGCTATTGTTCTGAATGATGCACTATCGAATACCTGATCAGTCAATTTTTTCGAGCTCACCTATACCTTTATCGCAGGCTGTCTTCGTGATAAAAGCTAAATATCCTTTTCTCGCGAAAGCAACATCACTGCACAATAGGTACATTTTATCACGAAGAGCAATACCCTTTCAACACCAGTTTATTTGTTTTTTTCACCTTTTTTTTTTGCAGAATACAACTGCTGCGTCGTTCTCAAAAACGACAGTTCAACGACAATAGATCTTTGCTGGTTTGCCGTGTTCACACCAGTAATTCTTTAAAACGCGTGAACATTGACCGCACGGAAAGTGAGCGCTTTATAAGGAAAAAGGGGGAAACATCGAGACTTTATGCGCAAGCACACAAGAAACCAACGATTGATTTGATTTGATTGATATGTGGGGTTTAACTTACCGAAACCACCATATTATTATGAGAGACACCGTAGTGGAGGGCTCCGGAAACTTTGACCACCTGGGGTTCTTTAACGTGCACCCAAATTAGGGTGGCTAGCCACCCTACCCAAATCTCAGCCATCCTTCTCTATAGCCACCCTACCCAAATTTCTAGCTACCCTACTTAATTCTGAGCACACGGGCCTACAACATTTCCGCCTCCATCGGAAATGCAGCCGCCGCAGCCGGGATTCAATCCCGCGACCTGCGGGTCAGCAGCCGAGTACTTTAGCCACATAGACCACCACGGCGGGGCACAAGGAACCAACCTGACATCCGCTGCACCACAAGAGCTAAAAGAACACGCACTCGGTCAGGCTTATATCTTCAGCCTAGTTTGACGAAAGTGGACGTGTGAATGCAGTTTCTGCTTTCTGTTTCTGCGTATCACTGGTAATCACACACGCTATAATGTATACATCCTTTACCGACCACATATGCAAAGCATTGCCATAAAAATGCAATAAACGCTTGCAACTATTACAAAGATATGTCGTTGTGTGGCTCACTGTTTGTGGCGTCGAGCGGTGGAGCATCCCGGATAACTGCGCTTGTGAATATACCGCCTGTTTCGCCGCCCCTACCCGCTATAATTCAACCACCGACATTCCATTCAATACACACTTGCGAATTTACTCAAAGAAACACCAGAGTGCACACGCAAACCTACACATACGCTTTTTCGCATATTACTTGAAGACTAGGAGAGAAACAAAAAGAGGGGTGTCAGGTTTCTTTGAACAGTCTATTCTTATTCTCTGTTTATGAAGTGGAATTGTAGCATCGCAATGCGTCTTCAAACTTGCCGTGCGCATGTAGCAGTCTTGCACTGCATGCGTTGAAAGTATCAGCCAATTTTAGCACACGTGTCACATCATCACATTTTCTACATGGTCTATGTTGACTACTTCCCCATTAGTGTGCTTAATTTTGCTATTATTTATTAATAATGTTTCGATAATGGAGGTCACTAACGCCGTTTGACCATAACACCAGTTTCATTTTGTTCTTGTTGTTCTTCAGCACGAATGTACGAATATGCAGCAAGATAACCATTAGTCTAAGTTCAATTTTTTTACATTCATTCAATAGGTGCCCACAATAGGCAACGCGATGTTCTCATCGATATATCCAGGCGATGATATTAACCTTACTGTAACAGGAAGGTTATATCATGAAACACGGTCAACGCGACGCCGGGATGTTGTAAAAGTATATAGGTCTTTTTTTTTCATTATACATAGAACACAGCACAAACAGCAAGTGACAACTTACGAAGGTCTTCCTCATCTGTCATTCTGTCTTGTCTTGTGTTGCGCGTTATATATTGCAATGAAATAGCAAACATACTCAAACTTACGCGATTTCATACGAAAAGACGCAATTGCGTTATATCTCATCGCGTAGAAAAAGCAAGTATTTACTAACCTGGGAAATTGAGCAAACGTTGTCGAACACAGGAATTTTAGGCACTGAAAGGGCAGTTTTCGTGACCCGTCCTAGTCCAGCAGCGGCGACCGTCTCGGTCTACGCGGTTTAAAAGCACCCGTGTAACAGAAAATGACGCACCAGCGATATGCCGTCGTATGGCGCTTCAGAATAACAGAAGCAACCGTCGTGGAAAGTCTTCACGTATCATCCAGAGTTCACCGGTGTACACGAAAAGCGCCCCGACTGCTAAAGAGGCCGAGCATCGCATTTCGATTTCTCGGAGCGCTCTGCTCCGTTGGCATTGCCAGGACGAAGCGTACTAAGACGTCAACATAAACAAAAACTGGACGGGAAAATATAAAAAGTGTTAGAGATTAAGGTTAGAAGCCAAACTTGTGCTACAGTTGCCCGATAGTTTTCTTGTCGGAAACATAAATGTTATCTTTTTCTTTGTTTGTTCGTCTTTTTTTTTTGCTATGGTAGAATTCTGTGTGAGATAAGCTTGCTGAGTTAAATTGTTCAGCGCTCAGCTGCGTGGGCATTTTTCGTGTGTGTCATCCAAATGTTGTGCTATCCCACTTCGTTTGCTTGCAGAATTATCTTTTATTTATTTATCTGTTTCTAATGCTGTGCGATCATTTGCATTCCAAATCGCTCGCAGTGCATCGATTAGGTGTCGCTGACAACAAGTAATGTCTCTGGAGCCATCGTTTAGACATGTCGTCTCGCCTTTGTAAGGGTAGCAAATATACTTTTCTCATAGCGGAATGTTTATGTGTGGCTTGTTCGCTCTTTTCCAAGCTGAAAATAGGAAGATAATATTAATGTCCGGGGTTTTACGTCCCAAAACAACGATATGATTATGAGAGACGCCGTATAGTGAAGGGCTCCCGAAATTTCAATGATTTGGTCTTCTGGCACGTGCACTGGCATAGCACAGTACATGGGCGTATACCATTTCGCCTTGGCCAGGACTGAACCAGCGGCCTTCGGGTCAGCACCCGAAAACGGTAGCCACTGTTTCACCGAGGCGGGCTAAAATAGAAGCAGAGCGAGCTTGGGCGCAAAGAGTAAGACATTCAACATGAACTCTAATAAAAAAAAAACTAACCATGCATCATCTCGCCGAGGTCTGTGTGTGTTCTCTCACGTGTTTGCTGTATTCGGTGAATGAAAACTCGATATTCGGAGCGCCTGATCGGTGGTGGTGAGGGCGCATGCAGTGACTACGTGCGGTGGACAGCCGTTCGGTAAGTGAATCTTCGTGGTGCGGGGAGGAGCGCCGCTTGCCATGAATGCTTCAACACAATGCTCTCCCACGCCATGCGAAGTGGCTGGAGCTGGTTAATCTGTCGGCTAGCGTTACCAAGGAATGCCGCAATGCTGCGTCCGTCCCCGAGAACCGCACCCTGAACGACTATTGCCGCACGCACTCACACGTGTCAAAAATGTCCTCACCCTCAACGCCAACAGTCCCGCGCTCCGGAACATCACGGTTCAGTCGCCGAACACTGTACTATCGGCGTCAAACGAAACTGGAATAGCGTAAAGTACTCGCAATGGTAAAACGCGCACCGTGCAGTTATCACCACGCACAGGCGAGCATATGCGCAATGCTGCCAAATCAGGTCCGCGCACCTGCCCATAGCGATAACTGAATACTTGCCCTCCTGGGGTTTCATTTGATGCTGATAGTATATGATCTCATGTCACCTACACCATCAGTCTCCTTTTAAAATGCGAAGCATTTCTTAGCGAACTTCGACGACATTGAACGTATCTATCTATCTATCTATCTATCTATCTATCTATCTATCTATCTATCTATCTATCTATCTATCTATCTATCTATCTATCTATCTATCTATCTATCTATCTATATCTATCTATCTATCTATCTATCTATCTATCTATTCTAGCCGCTTACGTTTGGGTGCTCTCGTGGGCACCCCCTTAGCTCGGCGTGAACCAAAATTATCTTGGGAGGGGTAAGATGGTTTGACGAATATGACGCGCTGGTCAAGACATGAATAATGTCAAAATCCCGTCGCGCACGTCATCAAACACTTCTCGTCAGACAGTGGCACATACGCACGGGCGGGTATGTGCCGCTTGTATGTGGGTATATATATGTGCCACAGGTGATTGACACTTAGTATCTACCCAGGAACGACGAGAACAAGCATGAGCAATTTTAACGCGCCAGCATTAAGAAATACCCGACATCGGTTGCCAATGTCAAAGTTCTGCGTGGCAATGATGCATTGTACCACAGAGCTACGCCAGGTCTCAGAACTATGTATACTTTTCAAATAGACGCTAATCTTTGTGAAACTTCAATAGTAGTTGCAGTGCTGCCTACCCAAGTTTATGAACATTACATATGTACTCTTTTGATACAGCCATCACATCGGGTTAACATCAATTGTAATTAGTTGTCATAGTTTATGTATGTACCAATGTCCAGAACTAACATCTTCGCGAGCATCAGCGCTTCATATCAGCTTCTGGTGTTACTAATACGCATGTTCCAGTTGGCATCGTTGTGCAAGTGCAAACAACTGGTTATATAAACATCTGCAACTCTTCAACATATGTTTGTGCGTGCTACATTTTTTACATATAATTAGCGTCATTTCATGACTTGTCGCTCAACAAAACCATTGCAACATGGTAACCTTCCCTCCGCATGCTTCGCATAACGCCGATTCCCAGGTACGTGGGCCCTGCCGAATTTTTCGGGTAAACACGTGAACGATACCTTTCGTCGATACTACGCTGGCGCACATGCTCTGGGAGTGCAAGGCAATGTACACTAACCCTTTCACTACATCGGTCAGGTGGGAAGTGGCCCTACGCAGCTCCCTCCTGGCCGACCAACTTTGGGCCGTCCAGCAGGCCCGCGGAGCGGCCGATAGGATTGGGCTAACGGTCCCGACGTGGGAGTCGCCCGCTGCGCGCTGACGCGTGCCTTGCAGGACCACAATAAAGTTTCGCCACCAACCTAACGCCGTCATTCTGAAGCTGATCCCGATGTCACTGCTTTTGTGTGGCCGTGGTCGTTGTGTTAGACATGTACCTACGCGCGTTCGTCCTTCTACGCTAGCCTCTTCGTACGTGCGCGAGGTTTCGTGGGCACGTCACGAGCGGCACGCACTCTCGCGTTTGCCGCTATAAATCTTGCGGCCGTACATCCGGCTGCTCCTGCTTTCATCGTGCTTTCTTCGCGTCGTAACGTTTAACGTTCAGACATTAATTTATGCTGTTCAGAACTACGATGCATTGCCTACAACAGTTCATGCGAATCTGCTTAGTGTGAGACGTCGGGGACTCAGTGTCGATTCAGGACATGCATTGAAGGAGGAATCGTGACGAAACGTGTTTGGACTAAGGAGCATGAATAGATAAGTAGATGCGGTCCAACAATTCACATTTATTTGTTTAACATTAGTCTACATACACATCTGGGGCATTGGCCGGGAATAGCCAAGAAGGCAGTCAGAGTTACCCAGACGGCCGAGACTGACGTCACTACATACGAGAAACACGAGAGAATCGAGCAAGCTGCCTAATGTGATGCACTGCTCTATTAACGGGCCAGTCAACAGGCTCCGAAACGTTGTTGTTAGTGGTTGTTAGTGGTTCTTGGGAAAGAGGAAAAAGGCACCTAATTTCTGTCTGCCTTCAGGCGACACGGCGCAGAGCCTTATAGGGGTGGGGGAAGGAGGGATAAAGAATAGAAGGAAAATAGAGGAGAAGAAGACAGCCAACGAGAGGAAAAAAGAAGAAGATAGGAAAGTGGGGATCCGGTCGAAGCAGTCCAAGGGCGGGGCGCCACAATGCGAGAGCTGCACGGCTTCAGGAGACCGCGGAGGGCGAACCGTCGGCGGGAGCTACGCTGAAGTCGGAGATCGCGAGGGCACAACCGTCCAGCTTGAAATCCTGCGAGCGAATCCCGAAACGCCCAGGAAAAGCTCGCGCATCTTTCGTACGCCTGACCAACCTCCTTCCAGGCGCAGTGACGTCAACTCGGCGATCGGTGAGGTTGACTTAATACTCTTTGTTGAGACCTCGTTTAGACCAATCGACGAGCTGCGTGTTGTGTCACATCACTGATCGCCGAGTTGACGTCACCGCGCTTATAAAGAGGTTGATCACGCGCAGGAAAAATGCGCGAGCTTTTCCGACACGTTTTTGAGCCTCTTGACTGGCCCTTTAAGTGTTACCGTGCTTGATAGATAGCTGTGATCTAACATTACGCTGCTTAATTTACGAGATGATGATATAGGTATCGAGAATGTCTTTACTGCGTTTCACATTTTCAGTTGGCCAAGTAGTTTCTCTGTGCATAGTTTTGTAGGCTCGTTGTTGTCTGCTTCATGGGGTACGCGCGTGTGCATTTATTTGCCTTAATATATCGAATAAATTATTCGTGTTCAACTGGCATTGCAATGTTACGAATACAACTAGCGACATTTTTCTTTAGCGCGATAGCATTGAAGAGCTCGCTTCGTAGGAATTCCGGTGCCAGCGTCAATGATTGTTAGTGAAAAAGCATCATCTCGTGCGTGGGCGAAACGTCGAGAAAGATGCAAATGAAATAATAATGAAAAATCCTGCATTCGAGATGAGATCGAACCCGGATCGTTTGCGCGTCAGGCGGATGTTCTACAACACTGCTAAACGTTTGCTCGTGAATACATCGAAAATAGCTCCCTCTGTTTGGAAACGCAGTTAAAGTAACTTTCATGTTCTACAAACACACGCGTCCTGTGCATATGCTTCGCAATACAACATGAAATATTACAGTAATAATGCATTGTACAATCGTATACATTGCCTTAGGGCGTCAGAACATGCGGTTATCATAATCTCTTCGTGGTTTAAAGCCGGACACCTTGCAACTGCAAAAGGCACACACGTTACTGTGTCTATTTCCTTAAGGCCACGTAGATGGTGCATAACAAGTTTGAAAAGATTTTATGCACTAAGTGTTTGAAGTACGCACAGGGACAGAATACCGCTATCACGTTCAATTCTTAAGAGCGATATTTAAGGTTCCCCCATTTTTTGTTCATTTTTTTCGTTTCTAATTATCAGCAACTTGCGTAACGCTACCCTCATACTGATACTGCTAGTCAACCAGTCAGTTATCCGCTTAGTTAACCAGTCACCTAATCGATCACTTATCTACCCTATCGACCGGTCGGTCGGGTAAGAAAACTAATATTTACACTCCTGCGTATGCCGCTACAGCAAAATGAAAAAAAAAACTAAAGTGTCTGTGGTGACAGATTAATAAACGCTTTACACATTCCTTGCTTTGCAACTGAGGATCGGTTCCGCTACAAATGCATTTCCTTGTACCGTATTCGGGATATTCGATATTTTTCCGCGTTGCCTGATCACGAGAACATAGGTCTATAGCGTGCGTCTCCTTTTAACTGGGGTCAATGAGTCAACGAGTTTCATGCGATCACTTTCGTAAGCCTGTTGCTGTCTCCGCCGTTCTGCGATGTTTGCCCAACTACGTAAACACATAACTCCTTTTCCCCGACCTCCCCTGTGATCTCGTCTTCGCTTTCGTTTTACGAGAAACGGTTCTGCTCCCGCCGAAACAAATGCGCGCCGCGTCTCTCGAAGCGGCCGTAATGCATTCACGCGCACGACCTCGGTATCGGAAGCGTGATCTGGCGCCCCTGCTCCCGCATGCGAAATTACGTACGGAATAGTCTCGCCCTTCGTTTTTTCTTTTCTTGCTCGGCCCGTTAAAGTCTATACAGAAGCGATGCGCCCGGAGAGTGTTTGCTTCCATCAATTTTCTCGGTTGCCGTTCGCATCAGCTCCTGTCTATGCACGAACAGTTCGTAAATCGCAAAGAGTTACACCGGCGGTGTGATTTCGCAAGCTCGTTTACTTTCTCCCAGATTATTCCTCTTTTCTTTCTTTAGTCTTTCTATATCTTTCGTATAACATGTAGAATGACAGGAGAAGAGATATTGTTTCAGCTTTATTTGTTTTACTAGGCTGTTTGAGCCCGGAGATGGCCAGCACTTCACTCCAGAAAACGAAGATAGAAAAGAAAAGTCGGGAGGGTAACTGGGTAACTAAAATAATAATATGTCCAGGCTTCTATATACGAGCCTAAGCCACGATATGATGATGAGGCACGCCTTAGCGGAAATATTTCACCATATGGTGTTCTTTAACGTACATTCGCATCGCACAATATACGAGTGTCTATAGCACTCCACTTCGTTGAAAATGCGACCGACGCGGCCCCAATCGTACCCGCGACTTCCGCCGTGCACCGCGACCATTATACCACAGTATCGTTCAAGGAGGCTAAGGCTAGCTCGACGAACTTTTCAGGTTGCTACTCACAACTAGAGTGACAAAAGAAAAGAACGTTGTAGGAAGGGTAGAAACAAAAACAAAATAAACAGTGTCCTTAGTAAGTTCGCTTACGAAGTATAGTTCGTTTACAATCGTCAAAAAGTATACCTGTT
>WOVY01004675.1:0-89408 GCA_013436015.1 Rhipicephalus annulatus
GGTCGACAATGTGCACAAGTTAAGCAGCCACCTGATCAAATAATGGGTGTGGGCACTCAGCAATTGCTTGAATTTTGGTTGGTTGACTGAATCGTGTGACAGACAAGACCATCGCCTTAAAAAAGTGAAAATGGGCACAGTGCCATTCTTGGTTGTATGGCTCGATCTCGGTGATGGGGCTGGCTTTCGACACGGATACACGCACACTGTAGACGAACACGGCTGCTTATACACTTGGCGCAAGTTCCGATCGAGTGCTAAGTACACACATCGGCATGCTATACCCGCTGAGATTTGCTGAAACCACTCTTTTGCTTCGGCTTTTCCCAGAAGTGGCGACAGGCTTGATTTGTTTGAACAAACCTGATATTCTTCCCCGCATACGTGTATCTATACCTACCTCAGCGCCGAAGACAGCTCAGGGGCAAACGGTCTTTTTTCAAGTGGGCTATTTTAATGACACCTAACTGCAAACACAGCGCCTCTTTATACGCGAATAAACGTCCCGTCTACCGATAGGATGGTAAAAAATTTATTTGTTTAAACGCTAGTCGTGAGGGTACTTCAATCGTATATAGCGTATAGTGTTCCGTTGATACTGCATATTTGGCCTTGGCCGTTTATCTCGAACCGTGGGGTCTTCTAACGCGCACCCTCTGGTCTGTGTAATTCGGGTCGATTTTCTCGCTCACCGACGCCAATAGTGGCATGGCTAATGTAATGAGGCTGCCATAATGAATTCAGGCATCGTTAACGTCGTTTATTATCTGGTTTACCCCATAGAACGAACTGAACGTTATGTGCAGTATAATTTGCAGCATGTGAAGTCAAGCTACTTTTGCCGAAAATAATGTGATAGTTAAGTACGGTTTCCGTTGACGTCGTACGGCGCATGCGCCGCCAAGGCCGCGCTTCTTGCGTAACAATTCCCTTGACGGCCAGATCGGGTCCCTTCGCCGAACAGCTCTCAAGATTTGTTTGATGAGGTGAGGTAATGGGGGCTGGCAAGACTCGAGGAAGTTTCTTTTTCTATATATAACTGGAAAGAAACGGCATATATCCAGTCCCTTGTCTTATTTCTTTTTCCTTTTTCCCCCTCTGTTGCACTTCTATCTCGTATACTCAAACAAGTCTGTGTGTTTGCCAGTGCTTTATTTGCTTACCCACACGTGGCGAGTTGTTTCCGCTATGAGTACACTCTCACCACGCTGCTAGACGGACAGTGATCTTGTAGCCTTCGCCGCGTACGTCTGCTCTTTCTGATAACCTTGCAACACCATCTCTCGTTATGTCGCCATTTCTATTGGTGTATATTGAATTTCAACAGACGGAGTGTCTCATGACTTGTGGCGCTGTCTTTCTTGTCTCTCCTAGCCTTATTTTTTGTTAATCTGTTGTCAGGGGTAGAGATGTCAAGTGCGAAAACAAGAGAAATTTTCGAAAAAAGACTTATTTTCGTTTTCTTTCAGCACAGTGGGAAAAATTTGCTGAAATTTCCGTTGGGTAAAGCATACAGAAATAAAGCTTAGGCAACACCTAGCGTTGAACGTGAAACCAAGACGTCGTGCATGATGCGAAAGCACCAAACTACGCTGACCACTCGCAATCGACATCACATGTCAGCTTCATTGTTAGTTTAGCTAAAGTCTATAGCGTGGCTTCGTAGTTTGGGCTTGGTCATGTTGGGGTGGGGGGGGGTGGGGTTCTGATGCTTTCGTACCCGTATATATTATTCAGTTTCGAATATCCCTCGTATCCACTTCTGCGACCTGTGGCGGAATTCCGCCTATAAAGCCGTGGGCAAGCGTATTCTGCAATGGTTGGGCCATTCTCCGACATGTGGATGCACTCTACGGTAGTGATGTGCCGTACTACGCTCGAAGAATTCTCATTCAGAGACTTGAAAATTCCCTATTTCGGTGATTTTTCCCTGCAAACGTGGCGAAATTCCCTGCATATTTCCCTGAACAACCGTACTAGCTTCCGCCCACATCCATGTGCACACACAGTCTATAATTACACGTGTCTTGAAATCATGACTTGCCCCTCCGTTGTCGCACAACAAAAGCATGACTTTATGAATTCATATATTGTTAGTACACTGCCCATCGGGGCCCCGCCGCGGTGGTCTAGTGGCTAAGGTACTCGGCTGCTGACCCGCAGGGGGCGGGATCGAATCCCGGCTGCGGCGGCTGCACTTCCGATAGAGGCGGAAATGTTGTAGGCCCGTGTGCTCAGATTTGGGTGCACGTTAAAGAACCCCAGGTGATCTAAATTTCCGGAGCCCTCCACTACGGCGTCTCTCATATAGAGGCGGAAATGTTGTAGGCCCGTGTGCTCAGATTGGGTGCACGTTAAAGAACCCCAGGTGGTCGAAATTTCCGGAGCCCTCCACTACGGCGTCTCTTATAATCATATGGTGGTTTTGGAACGTTAAACCCCACATATCAATGAATCATCTGCACATGGTTCGCTTCAACTCTAGACCAACAGTGAACTAGAAACCGCTCCGTGTAAATATGAGAAAGAAATCTCAAATGCTATGCTTGCGTGGTGCATGCGCCAGAATCGATTACGGAAAATGAAGGCACACTTTGACCCGCTCATTATCCGTCGTCATAGAGAGTTTACCCAGTCTTGAAATTCCCTGCAATATCACAGATTTCTTTTTTCCTTGGCTCAAAATGACAGGTGAAAATTCCTCGAAAAAGGGAAAATTCTCTGCGCGGAACATCGCTGCTGTCCACGGTCGGGAAGACCATAGGCGCGAGACGGGGACTCGCTCTCGCTGAGTGCAACAGCGGTTACGCTTTTCTCAGTGCGACATCTTAACATGATGAACAAAGCTACAGATGAAGCCAGTGATACTGACTCTGAATAGAGTTTGAACTTCATATTTTCACCATCTTGATAAATGATGCATAGTCGAAGCTACGACGAAATATGAATTCTGAATTCTTTGTTCCAATGTCCGTAAGAAATCTAGAAAGTCGCGTCCATTCGCAGAGAGCTAAATGAGTTCGCGGTGATGCTTCTGGCCTGCTGTCCATCTGTTCTGTGCCGTATATTCGTTTCAGAGAAAACATTTCATTTTTGTTGTTTACATAATGAAAGTTACGCCTTATGACATTTGGCAACAGACTATTACCAATGGCAATAAAATATGGACATATGCCAAAGAAAGTTTTTCTTTTCCATTTTTTCCTAAAGTTTCTGAAAACACGAGAAAAGTTTTTTGTTTCGATTGCTTAAATTTTCTGTAGTCTGAAGAGGCGTGTCAGCATTCAATCTGCAATTAGGAAATCGCATTGTTCCAAGGTCATGCGCACCGTCATTGTCTATCTCGGTCGATCGAAGTTTTTTTTTTTTCCATCCGACGGGTCGTCGCGACGAGAGGATCGATGTCTTCACGGCACGCCAGGTAGCGTGCGCGCTGGTTTTCCTTCTCTGCGGGTGATTGGGGAACTGCGTGCCGCCGCTTAGGGCAAATGACTTCTCGATCCGTAAGAAGGCAATCGATGCGCGAGGGCAGCTGCTTATTACTATTCCTTTCTAAATTTTTTTCAGCTTTTAAATAATATATGGCCGCGAGGTGATGTACACGTAGCGCACGTGTACACCACGTGTTCTTCTTTAGTGAGTGTGTACAGAATTCCAGCCAGGGTCAAGGACACTGCACAGTGAATGCTTATTCAAAAATGCATGTTTGCCAGTGGTGCGACTATTAGACTCCAAGGGCGAAGCGGGTTCAAGGGCGTCGGCCCGTTCATTACTTCTTAAAGGGGCACTAAAGGCAACTAATAAGTCGACGTTGATTGTTGAAATAGTGGTCCACAACTCCCGTAGTGCTACGTTTGTGGCATGGAAGTGCTTATTTTGAAATAAGATCACATATAGTGGTCTGCATCGAGCTGGCGCACTTCAATTTATCCGCCTCAACGGAACGTCTCGCTTCACTGTTGCCTAGCTTTGCACAACGTTGCTCGGCTTTACTGCGTGGCCGCCGACACTAGTAGCAGCAGAATGAAAGCAGAGGGAGCCACAGGAGCAACAACTGCCATTGTACAATTGCCTGCTGTGGCCTTCGAGGTGGCTGACGTGCTTGGTTCAACTGGGTCCCTCTATATGGCACGACCTGTCCAGCTTAACCAGGCGAAAATGGAACTTCTGAACCACTCGCGCCATTCCCCATAGTGACGTCGGCCGGGTTTTTTTTTTTCATTAATAATACGGACACGAACAAGCGGAATTTCATTACGTGTTTTGATGCATGCAAGACTCTTTATTTAGTGAATTATTGTTGGCGGTACCTCTCACGTAATTGGGATAATTTTGCGAATGTCGCACGCGTAGCGCATGTCTCGTGCATTTAGCTTAATTTCTCAGCAAGTAAAGGACTGCTGTTGATAATATTCTCCTTTTAGGCGTTTGTCATACATTGAGCTTTCACTCTGGCGTAACTTGCTGTTTGACTTTAGTGTCCCTTTAATATCGTCTGCTTTGGGGGACTAATATCGCAGATGTATTCATCTTCGAGAGGGTGTAATTTAAATGTTGTTTTTTTTCGCGGCTGGATGACTCGGTGTAGCTAGCGATGCCATCAGTAAACCGCTTTTCTGAACTTTGTGCCAAGCGTTAGCCATGAACTATTGAATTCTAATGCGATGGTTATCTATAAATGTGGGGGACCTCGCTGCCTATCTGTGGTCACGTTAAAAGAAACCAAAGAAAACTCTCCAAGAGTTGGCTTTAGGACTATTTCGTTTTCGCTTGTGATTCTCCCTTTTAGGTTTGCCAGTAGGGCGCGTTTTCTTTGTGTTGGTAATTTATTTTCTGATTTCGTGGACCGCGTGTAGCTCACTCGGGACACGGAAAGATAACGAGCGCTCGTCATTCGACTTCTCGTCTTCTCATGGCGGCCCCTGAGGGTGACGCTTCGGCGCGTTCTCTTGCGGGCTTCGGTTCTGGGCGTTCCTACCCTGTTCGCAGCGGTTGAAACCGGAGAGGCAGCGTCTGTCTCCTCTGACAACGGGAGCGCGCAAAACGCGCGCTGTCGTACGCGGCAACCTCTGTAGACGTGTCTCCGCTCTCTCTTCCTCCTCCCACGGCGTCTCTTTGGGTTTGTTTGTTTGTTTATCCGACCCGCCGAAATGTCACCCCGGCCGGAATGCTTCGGAATCCGGCTACGACTGGAGATCTGGCTCCATCAGTGCGGTAGCCTCTCTCTTCCTTACCTCGTCGCTTGTTGCTCTGATAGCGCGCGATCGTGGTCGCTCTCTTTTTCTTTTTTTTACTTGCTCCGTTGGCATGTCGGGCGTGTGCGTATACTGCATACCATAGCTGCGGCCTCAGAGAAAATACAGGCCACCCACCCGCCCCACTTTCGTAAACACGTCCGTGCCCTTGACATCTTGCAGGATTTGCGGAACCTGCTGGAATTCCGCCGCTGCAAATGTATCGTAACTCTGATAAGCGGTGCAGAATATATATATATATATATATATATATATATATATATATATATATATATATATATATTATATATATATAATATATAAACAATGACTGGTCTAAGCCTCCGCTATTTTTAAATGGTATCGGTTATTTACTGGCTTACGTGACGTAGCACAGCATCTCTACCAGACATGCACATTTGAGAACCTGTGATCGCGGCACAGTTTCCAGAATTATTCCATCGCACGATATATATAAGCATTTCTAGTTTGTTTTTTCATTAGCGCGAGGAAATGGTCATCGGAGCGTGGATTAAAGACGGGGGCAGAAATACGCGCTCCTTTTTTATTATGTTTGTTTATTGTGGATCTTTGGAAGTTGTTTTCACGTGACCTTTTCTAGTTTATTATACTCAAACGCGTTTTCGCACTTTATGATCAGCAGCGTCGTGTTCTGATATCGCAACTCAAGTGAACATGAGAGGGCGCTACCGAGTTGCAGCATGGTGGGTTCACGGAGGTCACCGCGTCCCCTGCCGCTAATCTGCAGTGTGATTGGAGTTCGCGCTGCTTTGTAGAAGGGGAGCGAGTTGTTGACGCGGAGCATTTTATTTTAGTCGGGAGCAGTGGTCCCGCAAACGCGAGCGGTGTTCTTGAAGTGGTTGCGTTGTGTGTGTAATGCACATGGCGCACCGCGTCTCTGCCAAATTTGTTTACAGACTTCGGGCGCCCCAGCGACATGTAGTCACTGGATGCAATCCTCATTTAATAGGTTCGAGTTAACAAGTTAACACTGGTGCCTCACCTGGAAAGAAGAGATCTGCTTGGCCGTTCGTTTTTTTCTTCACGGGTGGCACCGTCCTACCGTGCTCCTATAACGTATACGACTGGCGCTTGGACTGTTTGGACCTCAGTACGCAGCTTCCCTATATTCCCGCTAGGTGCCGCATGAATTGCTGGAGTCGCGAAGGCTTGCACATGACGTCACCATTGCTGTGGTCATGTTGCGTCGGCCATATTGGTGAACAACCGCGTTGACGATCCGTGTACGTACCAGACGTGCCACTACAGTGTTCACTACAACAGAGCTGACGTAGCTGCATTGCCATGGTCACTTTTTTTTTTCACGAGCGCATCACGCCGCCGGTTGTCGCAAGGCAGCCGTTATATGTGGCGTATACTGTTCAGAAGGCAAGCGCTGCAAGGAAACGATGTGGATCCCTCACTTCGACTCGGAACGGACGCTGCGTGCAGGCACGACTTCGACCATCCCCGCCTTCTGAGAAGTGTTGCTCGAAAACATGGTGAAATATTTGGTTTTCGGCACAAATGTTGCAAATATGGGCGAAATAGAGGTGTGCAAGTCAATGGCATCGCAAAATTGCTTTACCAGTGGCTGTGTAAACAGCCTGTTTGGAAATGAGCTTCGCGGCCCCTAAATTTGATCGTGCGCTCGGAGATACGTTGGATGGTTCCAACACGCCGTGCCTTTCACTGTCGATGGCGTTTGAATGATATACTAAATGCAATGACGCGGGTCTGCAGAAATAGCGTGCTTTCGCACATTTAGAAGTCACGCTCCGTAACCATGTTGTGATGACTAAAATTATAGGGAGAGAGAGAAAACATCGTAAACGCACCCCTTCCGCGATGTGCCCCTTTTCACTTCACGAGCTCATTTTGGGTGGGCGCGGCCGGCTACGCAAATGAACAGTCTGACCTTGGGAAACATTGAACCATCTCTAGCGTCGTAGGTTCTTTCGACACCCTGCCCAGAGACGAGTGCGGGAAGCGAGGAAAACTGAGCAGACCGAATTTATGGTGCTAGAAAAAAAGACTAAACGATTTGGGTCTCTTACGCGAAAGCTATAGTAAGTTCGTATCGAACAAGACTTTCTGGCCGTCCGTGGTCAACCAGGTCGATTCCTCCATGATTTCGTTATCTATCCGGCTTTCGGGATTCTTTGAAAAAACGCGTACACATGCCAAAAACGACGGGGACGTATACGTGCGCCGCGATGCGCTGAACGGCTCCTGCATGTCAAGCCTCATTTCATGTGTTTCCTTAGTTGCAGTTGATACAGTAAATCAAGATTCACCATTTACCAACTAATGCATCATATTACGCTAGGATTACATTTACGGCTTTAAAAGCGGATTCCTGTTTAAACGTCGTCGATCTTATAGTCTTTGCGAATAATCTCGTGTTTTAGCTGAGTGTGCGAGCGCGTATACTTGGGACTCTTCATTGCGCGCCATGATGCGCCCTGGCAGATTGCCCTGGTTTCAAACTGAGGTGTCAGTTCATTAACCTATAAATGCCTCACCAGTGAGACGGACAAATCAGGTTAAATTTGCTTCGCTCATTGCAGTATCGGGCTTTTTTTAAATGCGAAGCATTTCTTAACGAACTTCGGTGACTTTGAGCGTATCTGTGTCTGTCTGTCTGTCTGTCTGTCTGTCTGTCTGTCTGTCTGTCTGTCTGTCTGTCTGTCTGTCTGTCTGTCTGTCTGTCTGTCTGTCTGTTTACGAGTTTTAGCTCTCTTGGCCGTTTCGATAATGGTATCAATACCAAACTTGGTAGGGCATAACACGACTGTATAAAGAACATATTTGATAAGTTGTAACATGAATATCATGACATGTATGTCATGAATGTCATATTTCTCATTCGCGCTTCGGATACCATCGATTCCCACTAGACGTGGGATCTGTCAATTTTTTGTTTGTGTGTTTGTTATGTAACCAATGAGGTTGCCATTTCTGAAAGCATCACCGTAGAGTTAAAGCTATGTTTCGTAATTGGCCTACACATTTCAGACATTCTGGATATCAGTGTGGTTGTGTTTATTTAAATTTGACGTCAGATCCGTAATAATGACCCATAATTTCAGATATGACATAAGCCTTTTTTCGATTGCCAACGTTAAAACCACGCCCTCTACACCCACCCCCAACCTTCTTCACTGCAACGCAGTGGCGTAGCCAGAGAGTGGCACAATGACCCCCCCCCCCCCCCCCAATCTCCCCTAGTTTTTTTTTTTTTGCCGCGTCGAACAGAACGGAAATTGATTATTTCAAGGACGTCCTCCCTCCACCTAAGAAAAAAAAATATCTGCCTCTGCCCTGCTGCAGTGGTCCTTGTGGCCCGCTTGCTGAAATCTTCTTGATACTCCTGGTCTAGACGAAACGGTAGTCGTGCTTCGATCCACGCGCATCGACACACCCGCAATGCAAACATGCAGAAATCATGCATTCGTGGGGGTGAAGGCATGCCGCAGAGCTTAGGAAAGAACAAGGACTGAGACATTTTTTCCCCTTTTGCACATGACAGCCTAATTTACTGGCGCGTCCCTATCACTTCACCGCTCTGTTAGTCAGGCGCATCAATTGCATTGGTCTCCAGGGCACACATGGCTGTGCGCATTCGAGCGCGCTCGTTGTGGCGTCGTCGTCGTTCGTATGCGGCTGCGTCTTTCGCCACGCTTGGCTGCTCGTTGGGTGCACTTTGTGCTTCAACGACTTCCGCAGCGGCGCCAAGTGATTGGTGATGTCCATGTGCTCGGTGGAGATCCTTCCTTTCGCTGTAGTCGCTCCGTGCACTGCCTTTTCGTGGCAGCGATTGCCACGGCGCGCTCGACTGTCCCTGTCCTTCACGACGATAAACAAACCCCCTTATGACAGCCGGAGAGATTCACACGCATGTCCAGATATGTTGGTCCTATTCCCCCAGCCTAAATTTTATCGAGAATCAAGGCGTACTCCTGCCGTTTCGAAAATTCGCTTAGAGTTCCGTGTAAAGTCCAAGTGGGTGAAGTCTCGACCTTACGTACGCGCTGCAACGTGCCAGCGCGTGGCCTCTTCATGCGGCGCTGTGCCCTCTCCCATTGAAGAGAGACGTCGCGCGGATAACCCGACCACGGGTATGCTACGCACTCTCTTCATAGGGAAGAGGGTGCAGTGCTCCATCAAGAAGCCACGCGCTGGCACGTTGCAGCGCGTACGAGTGGTCAGGCCTTAACATCGACTCTCGGGTCGTATGTTCAATGTGCGAGCGCAAGCTTGGCTGTCTACGCACCGCCTACTAATTGCACAACTAGAATAAAGAAGCTACGTCTTAGATCTCAGCTGCGGACAGGGAGGAAAATTAAAAATGTGCAATAGGCAGTGTGGGTGAATGCATCCATACTCGGTTAACCACCGTGTGTTGCAATAGCGTGTTGCCTTCGCCCTTAATAACTGAGCCCCCTTCCAATCAGATGTGAGAGTGCCTGCACGCCATTGTATGTACCTTGGAAGACTAGCGTCGCCTTTTGTTACTGTGTACACCCGTGGCATGTATCTGTGTTTTGTCTGAATACATTGGCTTGAGGCCAGTTGGTGTAGAGCTGCTGGTTGGTCCCGTGAGTCATTTATCAATATTACCTGAGCACTTTGTGTGGACTTTAAGTGATTATTCTATAAATTGGCCTTCATACTCTGAACGTGGTATAGGAAATCCGGTAATGGTATTTTGTTTTTCTTTATTGTAATAAGAAGAATTTCAGATCAGGCACAGTAAGCCAAGCATAACATGTGGATCCATTTATGTTGAATTCTTGTAAAGCAAGGCATACTTTGCTTTTGCAACTGCATCTGTTCTGTATCTTTACTGTACAATCTTATTCGCCTCTAAAATAAAATATCTTCCGTTAAACAGTGATGTCTGTGACAGGGTGTTGATAATCAGGAGTACTAGTTTATCAGATTATCTCTGAGTACTTCCACACATATCTTTTGCTGCAGTGTGGTGTGGGTTGACTTGATTGTATGCCAAAGTGAATCTTCGCTCATTTTTTTCTCTCATTCGATTCAGTGGTGCCCATTTATCAGTAATTATGCAATGTTTTTTAAAGCTCTGCTAGGTTTGTTTACCATGGTTGTTTGGCTTGATTGAAAACCAGTGCATCTGTCTCTGTAATGTCTGGTTAATGAAACATTAAATTTTAGTTAGCCCTCCATTCTTCTCACAATGATTCAATGAACTAATATGTTATTGCCTCCGTAAAATTGCTTCATTACCTAGATGCATTTGTACAAAAAAAAAAAGGTTGGTGGTACTTACGACCCATACAGAACTGCAAAGATACTGTACAAATAAAGCATCAGCATGGATACATCTTTAGTACAATCATGAGCTAAACTTTCAGGAATAATGGTGAAGTGGTATATTTCTTTTTTGCCACGCGCAAGATAGCCAAAGTTGTGTAGTGCTCTGTCCATGTAAGCATGCTTGGGCAATGCAGCGTGTTGAGCTCGGATCGACAGTGCCGGGATGTAAATTCCTTTTGCTGGTGCTAAATGGATTATTTCCTAGCAACTCCGCACTGAGGACGAAGCATTGCTTTTTAGAGCAATGAAAGTAATGGTGCGAATGGAACAATGACAAAAATGGAATGTCATGGGACTAGTCCCGACTTCGATATTTTGCTTGTTCAGCACCCCGTGATCTGCGTTCCATCGTTGTCCCTGTTCTATTCGCGATGTTACTTTCTTTGCTTTGATCATCAATAAAGTAGCCCTCATTAAGTTGTTACTAATGACTTTTTTGGTTGATCAGTGTTCTGTATTTGTGCCGTTTCATTTTTAATACTTAAGATGAAATCTGTGTGAAGGTATTCATGTTGGTAGTGGGGAAAAAATGCACACACACAAGAAACCGTGCTAGCTCCCGAAACGAGTGCTAGCTCCCGTCCAGTGCAATGGTTCTACACTTGGACTAGCGCCCATCCTGTGTATGTATACCTTACTAGTTAGTGTCTACGTCAAGTTTTCTTTTTTCGCGCTATGAATACAAATGACTCAAACCAACTAGCCCGCATTACTGCTGTGATTGCTATGTAAATGGCCCTGGCTGTTTTTCTATGTGCCCTCGCACTGACCGCATGCCTTTCTCTTTTTGGTCATTTTGCAGGCTCATGGCCTTCCTGTAGAAAGTAAATGTACATTCCGGGGGAAGTGCGGCATCAATGAGGACAACGAGAAAGACATACCCTGCAAGTACGATGGGGAAGCACAGCCCCTCGAGAAAGAGGGCCTAGAAATTATCAAAGAAGTGTGCCCCCATCTACTACAAGGTGAGCCTGTGGTTCAGCCACGATCGCTCCATCACTTTCTTCGTGACAAGAAGGTCCTTGTAATTTCGGAATGCGCTTCGGATAGGTCGGCCACACAGACTGGGAAATGCAGCCTGAGAAATCTCAAAAGGCATCGCTAAGTGCGAGCACTTCGCAGTTTAAATATGTGAAGTGAAGAATCGATCAATACTTTGGCAGCATCACAGCAGTAGAGAGTGGTTTAGTGAACATGTGCTCAGCAACTAAGGCTTTCCAAATGCTTAGTTCAACAAAGCGGATTCTTCTCACAACAGCCACATTTTGATGAAGGAGAAAATGCAGGGGCATCTATGCACTTCATCCTCGGGTGCAATTAGTATGGAGGCATATTCATCCAATTATGACATAATTATCTTTAAGAGACACTAAAGAGGAAAAGGATTTTTGGGGTTATAATAAAGTACAATTTTACAATCCCAAAAATGCCACTCTTATCGCTACATGGCGCTTCGTAAGCAAAAAAACGCACGAAAAGCAAATGCGGGTGGCGATTCCACGTTGACGTTCCCGCACAAAACACCGTGACTTATGACATTTTTAAGGTGTCTACTGGAGGGTCCTATGTAGCTTCTATTCCATAAAAGAGAAGTACATTGTCATGTGTGAGTGTTGTAGACTTAGCATATGAAGTTTCAGAAAATTTCTTTAAGCCAATGTCTTGTAAATACTAAAAATATATTTTTAAATTTCTGATGTCATGCGTGCAGGCTTTAGCACGAAATTCAAAAATGAAACTTCGACCTTGATTCCCTCTGTTAATAATGAACTTTTGATCATGAAACACATGGCATTAGAGTTCTCAGAGTGTAGTTTGTCAATCTAAACCAAGCCATTGGTCCTCTTTAGTGTCCCTTCAAGGTTTGGCACATTGCTGGGTTGCCGAATAAAGGTCGAGGGGAGACTTTCGAACCCTTTGGGTTACTAAGTCAAAGGAATCTCGAGATGACTGACCGAGACATCAGAAATGATCAGCTGTAATGACAGGAATTGGAGACATGTAGCTGTAGATGCGTAATGAATGAACCTATGCTTGTAGTGTATACTGTATATCATGTTGGTATTTTCTTGTCGTGTGCATTATAGAAAGTTTCCACTGCATCATGAGCATTATTCAGGCTGGCTGCCTCAATTGCCTAATTGAAAATTGCTAGTGTATTTTGAAAAGCTTCAGGCATGCTTGTTCATGCCAAGAAAAATTTTGGACTTGCACACAGATGTCATAACAAGATAAGGGTTATATCAAGTTCCATAATTGGTTTATTCAGGAAAAGCTACAATTTGTTTGAGTTTTGTTCTGTTAGGATTTCCCTAGAGGCCAATTGCAATAGAGTGTTGGACCGTGTGGAGAGCTGATCTTCAGCTAGTGCACATATAGGTAGTAGAGTAGCAGCTGTTTTACAAAACAATATCTCACAAATATGAGCGTACACAGCACACCAAGCACACCAAGTTGGACTCTTTTGTTGGTTTTGAAATCGCTATCATTTATGCTCCCCAAAAATATCTAAAAGATCATGTAACACCTAGGCATCTCCATGATTGGACAAAACCTTTGTGCTTATAAAAGTCTGAGAGACTTGAGTTGTATGATCTGTACCATATCTGCTAATGGCTGCATGCCTGTAATTTCGAGCTTAAAACTGCTGTTGAATAGTAGTTCATGAATCAATTTGATGATTCATGAACTACTATGAAGTTTGAAGCTCAGTTTTGAAGCTCAGCCAAGATTGCATATTTATTATTGGTATGCTACCTGTTTGCATACCACAATTTCAGAATGAAATTTTATTGACACAAATCGTTCAGTGTTGTTAATATAATCATTGTTCGCTGTCTTACCCTTTCTACTAGGTGATGAACCAAAGTTTTGCTGTGATCTACCCCAACTACAAAAAATGCATGAAGAGCTAAAACAACCCATCAGCTTAGGCATGGGCAAGTGCCCTACCTGCTACAGCAATTTCGCGCGGATATTTTGCGGCTTCTGCGATCCCAACCAGAGCGACTTCGTAGCTGTGAATGAAACTGAGCCCAGCCAAGAACCCGATGCCGGCGAGCTCATGACGACCGTTGTAGACTACGCCATCAGCGAAGAGTAAGCAAAACTTTTGTGATTGCTATTAGTTTCTCTGGCGTCTTCAGTGAAAAAGGAAGGGTTTACATCATTATGGTTGTATGCAGAGATTTTTCCGGCGGGGGGGGGGGGGGGGGAAAGAAGGCGTCTCGTTGATATAACGTGGGGGCCAGACAGGCAGATGGTCATTTTGTGTACTGCATGCATGGCGAAAGAAATTGGGGGGGGACGACGGGCATGGGTCCGAAAAGTTGGGCCTTTGTTATGCCAATGCGTTACATGAGTACTTTGTGAAGTACATGGTGGAGCCCTTCTGACAGACTTCGCAAATATTGCAAATGAGTTCTGCGGAAACCCGCAAGGTGGCAGAGGGGTTAAAAAAAGGGAAAGAAGGTGACCACTCGTTTGTAGCACGAAGCCACAAGGAAATCCCTACGAATTTCTCAGAAATAAAAGCTTCTTATTTGCCGAAAAACCCCGGACCAGAAGGAATTTTTCTGCAACTAAGAAGCTTTTGTTTCTGAGAAATTCATACGGATTTCCTTGTGGCTTCCTGCTACAAATGGGTGGTTATGTACTTTTCTCTTTCTTGACATTTCACAAAACTAAAACAAAAAAGACGGTGCAGCTGGGAAACGTTTGATATGAACGTGTGGTTGAAATTGCTATGAGTACAACTAATTAATAAAACAGATGCATTACATATAGCAGCTCTACAAACTTTGAAAGAGTTTATTCATTAGTTTATGACTTGAAGACGCTGCAGCCTAGATAGAAGTTTTTGTGGCGTTGCTAGATGGAAGTCCTAGAAGTCCTAGATGGAAGTTTTCGTGGTTCTGCCGAACCCAGACCCGTTTTGAAGCAATTTTGTGGTAGTCTACTGTGCTCAAGTCAATAATGTACTTTCTTAGCACATCCAGAGCAGTGATACTTCACAATATATGAAGCTGGAACACTGAATGAAACACTTGTTAGAAGGAGGTTATAATAGGTAGCTGTCCAGAATTTCTTTCAGGAATCGGATGCCAGGAATGGTATACATGAAAAAACAACAACAAAAAAACCAGAAGGGAGGAACTATATGAAGGGTTCTACTCTATTTCTAACTGTGAACTTATTCACGTTTCGTTTACCCGTGACGCTGTCCACTGCAATGGAGCAGTGGCACTGTGTTCAGCTACAGAATCGAAAGTCACGAGTTCGATCCCGGCCGAGGCAGTCGCATTTCCATGGTGGCGAAATGGTAGAGACCCGCGTACTGTCCGATGTCGGTGCACAATAAAGAACACCAGATGGTCTAAATTTCCCGAGTTGCCACTATGGCATCACTCCTATTCACATCTTGGTTTTGTCACGTAAAACCCAGATAATATCATTGATTACCTGTGATGCTAATCGCCACATCTTTGCACAATACTTACTAGGCTGTAGTCTCATTGAATGGCGTAAGTTTATGGTTTCTGGATTTTTTTATTTATTATTTTTTACAGATTTGTCCATGGTGCTTTCAACTCTTGTGCCAACGTCAAGTCTGTGATAACAGACACTACAGTAATGCAGCTCATGTGCGGGGCACATGCCAGCGATTGCCAGCCCCAGTATTGGCTCGACTTCCTGGGAGCCACGGCGGAGGAAGGCGGGTTTTCGCCTTTCAAGTTCAACTACATCATCACCTCAAAAGAAAGCGTTTCGAGTAGTGGGGTCACGCTGAAGCCTTACAACCCGTCCTTCCACAAGTATGTGATGCAATTGTTGCGCATTTGTCTCATGTTCATATTTCCTATTGCAAAAAAAGTTAACACATTGGAATTGTGCTGTATCTACTGTGGCACTCCTCGCAGAGCAGGCAGGGCAGGCACAAAAGAAGCTTCTTTTGCTTTGACACCTGCTTATCATATGAGCTCACACCTCTATATTGCTAATTTAAAATGACAACACAAAACTAATGAAGACTTGTAGGAAAATGCTTTTCTTTGGCTGTTGTTTCGGTGCGATGTAGTAGACAATGTCCTGTGTGCATGGCTCGAATGACCAGTAAGCAAGCATGTAATGAGCGAATACAAACAATTAGAGCAGATGCTCAATAAATGGAACCTAAAGAGACCAGTAAGATACATTCTGTTTAACAGGACTTCTATTTACTGATAGGTGAACAGGGGCTCAGAATGCAAGAACGAAACTAATCTTGTCGTAAGTGATTGTTTCATTTAAGCAACAGTTCAGTTTAGCAGATATTCATTTACTGATTATTTACTGTAATTGTTTGCAATGATGCCCATGAGGTGACGAGCAACTGTTTATCAAGTCAATCAAGTTTGTGCATTGAAGGGTCCTCCTTTAAAATCCTGTTTTGGCACGAATAGGCAAGTGACTAGCTTGCATGCCTATGTATTCTATTGGAGAGTCTAGCATGGGGTGCCTGTCTGCATGTGAAAGCAGTGGATCGGTTGATTGATGGGACAAGTTTTCACGCTAAATATTCTGAGCTTTAGAGGGAGCTGTGCCGTTCTGTGCACAAACCTTATGTTGGCACCCACAGGTAATAAACAGTGGCTTGCCGGCATCCTAGCTGTAGAAATGCACTCATGCGTACGGGCGTCTATGCTCGCTTCCATTCTGCCGCTACGCACTCGCTCACCATGTCGCAAGGTGATGACCTTCGACATAGATGCTTCACGGCTCCTCTGTGATGTTGGGACTTGTTGATCGGCTCTATGTTTCCGCAGCCATGAGAAACTTGCCACGCATTCCTGTACTTAATTTACTATTTTCACCTAATATGGTTTTCACACCTAGTTTCATTGTTCAGCATAATTAGAAAATCTCTCGCAGCATAATTAAAAAATCTCTCGTTTTGTTCCTATGGGACTGTGACGTACATGAGGACGCCTTTAGCGTCATTTTGGGGGGCTTTCCAACGTTGCTTTATTACTGCTCGGCACATATATAATGATTGCAAGTTGTATGCAGCTACGTTGTGCACAACTTTGTAAATGGGCATCAGTTTATTATTTCATAATCCTCCTAAAGCCCCCCGAAAGGATGTTATACACAGTCTTCTGCCTGTGATGCCCTTAGACCGAAAAATTCAATGATATACAATGGGTATTACGTAGCAAGAAAGACTCACAGCATAAATCGTTATTGGTGCAATGTAAGACAATGTTATATGAAATAAATAAATCGAGCTATATACGCAAGTCAAAGAGAATATGGAATACATTGTGGAAATGAAAATCGGAAGACAGAAAATTTACTATGAAAACATAAATTGAGGGCACTAACAGATAGAGTACGCAAGGAAAAGAACACGTGAATATTTAAGCGGATGCTGCAGTTTAATAAATATGAATAAGTCTCAGCAGCTGGTATGCAAATAGTTAACTCTTTTGTTACCACACAAAAATGATTATTTTCCATGTGTTTCTAGAAGATTGCTTTGCAAGTCCGAAAAGTACTCCAGCATGCATTGTAGCATACCGAATTTCACACAATGAAATGCTCTTTCCGAAAAATGTTTTAAAGCTACTAAGATGTTTTGGAATGAATAGAAATATAAAAAGTGTAATTTTTGGTTGCCAGCTGGTAAACAGTGCAAGAAAAACACTATGTGCAAAAATATTCAGAACAAAGAAAATTCAGAAGATACATTTAGAAAAAAAAAATGACCCGAGAAGAGCATAAAAAACACGAAATGTTGTACATAACATTTCTATTCACATGGACGAAGCAAATCGGAACCGTGGTGCTCCTTTGTTGCTCGAGCCATGCAGCGAAGCATTGCCTGGTTTTTCGTGAGACACAAGTGAACTCGTACACATTTTTCGGTAAATGCTTGTTTTCTTGGGATAAGAGCTTCCAGGTGTTCCAGTATGGATGAATGCCCATGATATGAATAGTCCCTCTACAAATCGGGTGTATAATGAACTTCACTATTTCGTCTAGCATCGCCTTTTTTCATAAACCACCTTGCCCCGCTGAGGTTGGCATTCCTATATATGCATCCTAACATTTTTAGCATTTTGTACAACATATTAAAAAAACAATATCGCGCTCAATTCTGAAATGATTCGCGCTGCTTCGTAGTTGGGGCAAATTGTGCTTTGAGAACCTTCTTGTTGTTAAGACGCTCGGCAGCCAGCACCAACACACCGCGCCCCTGCGAAGTGTGGACCTCGCACGTAACCAGAGTAGCTATAAGATTGTGCACAAAGGCAGCTACGCACTTGTGGTGAAAGAGACAACTTGAGCCCGTAAGCAAAACAAACCCATGAACGTCTGTGGATGTCTAAGGCAGGCACAAAACGTCATTTCAATAAAACTTGAAGCTGAGGTGCTCTCATCCTCAAACTCTAAGCTCCTCCTCACTCAGTTCAGGTGGGGTTGCAAGACAGTTTCGAATGGCGCATTGCAGCGCTCCCATGCACGCGTGATGACTATGCCAAAAGAGCGACTAGTGTCGCTATATGCGACCTTGTGTCTGACATAACGATACAAGCAAAACCAAAGCTGCTAAAAACTGGCTGAGAAGGCCGTCTCGACATTTTAGACATGCAGCGGACCATCAGAAACATTTTTTTCTAGACTGAATTTTTCTGTACTCCTGGCAACAGCTGTATTGAATAGCTGGCATAAATTTCTGGCAATATTATTGCTAAACACTATCAAAGTGCAAAGCTGACACTTTAATTCGATATTTGGCTAGCAAAGGTTCCTTTCATTACATAACTTCAATGTTACAGCAGTGTAATCATGAGGGGCACACACTTTTGTCAAGTTGACCAGCCTAGTTCACTTTTTCAACAATACGAGCACATTGGTTCACAAAAAGGTCTGTCAAAAATCACTATGTTGCCCAAACCCGCAAATATAAATTGATTCTGAAAGTTGAGTAGCTGGACTAACTACTAAAAAGGGCTGCGTGCACAAGAAACAAATTTGACATGCTGAGATCTACTATCCGAAGCGTCGATCACCGGTAATCAATTTGAATAGGTGTGGTAACAAAATAATTAACGAATGATCACATCAGGAAAAGTATACGCTTATAAACCTCAATGTAACCAACTCAGATATAACAAAGCATTGGTTATGACAAAGTAAATGGAGAATAGTCTTGCAATAAACATAGTGCAAAGATTATATACCCTTATAAATAATTTTCTGGTATGACGAACTTACCTTTGTGTAAGATGCAAGTTCGTCATAGTGCAGTTTCAGTGTGCACTGAGTGGCATATAAAGCAATAGTAATAGAAAATGGGGTGAATACCCTTCCAATTGTTTGCGCAGGTGTTCAGAGCCATTCGGTCCGAGCCAGCAGAAGTGCAGCTGCAGCGACTGCCCAGAGGTGTGCATTCCCCTGGAGGCGCCACTGCTGCCGCCCCCGCCGGAGCCGTTCACAATGGGTCACTACGATGGCATGCTGGTTGTGTCTATGCTGCTCTTTGTCCTGCTCAGCACCACCGTACTGAGCACGTTCTTCCTCAAGAGTCACAAGAGGAAGACTTCCTTCCAAGGTACACTCGTACCTCAATATAACAAAATTTCGCTTATAACTAAGTAAATGCATAAGTCTTGCAATAAATATAGAGCTATAAATAAACCTTTAGAACGAATTTCTTGATATAACTAACTGATTTTTATGTAATATGCAACTTTGTTATAGAGAGGTTTGAGTGTATTGCATTGCGGTTCCCGCGTCACATGGAGAGAACCTTTTTGAGCTAGCGCAGTCTTTTTAGTTTGAGGCAAAAGGACGCCTCAGAAGCTGCACGAATCGTACCGCAGGAATGGCGCGTGCTTCTCGCATTCTCCAACAATTCTTTAGATTTAATATCCTTGATTGTGAGCCTCAATCTATCTGAATTGGGTGAACACAATATAACTAAACAGGCCTACTTTTCTCGAGCGCGAATCTTGGCGGGATACTGAACAGAGCTTTCGCTGCCGACATTTCTGGCCCGAATGAAAGCTTGGTTGCTAAAAGTGCTTGGTACAGTCTTGTTTTCAGGCAGAGACTTGTGAAAAATAATGAATAATACGTTTTTCGGAAACTATTGCACTTAGCGGCCACACTAAGAGATGTGACTTTGTAAAATACCAGTGTTCCAACCATGCCCTGTGGTTGCTGACTCATATCTAGCAACTGTTTACCAGATATGCACTGGGCTTGTACACTGGCATGTAACCGTAGCTCACTGACAATCCTCCGAACATACAAAATACAGCAGTCTCTTTGAAAAATGTGAAATAAAAAGTGTGTATCGGAAGAGTTGGGTCTTCAGAGTCAAATTTTTATGCTTTCCTAAATTTTTCAAGGTTTCGTTCAGTATCTCTACAAGTAGCCTTCTGGAAGTGCCAGCTTTGTGGGTGTGGAACCTTACTGAAGTAAAACATACTTGTGTTTTGGTCATTGCTTACTTTTCTGAGAACAATCAATTACCATAATTTGCAGACAACAGTGCATGTCCAGAGTTTTTTCTTGGAGGCCATTTTCAGCTTTAAAAAATGGTTTCATAAGCTTTTCCACATTATTTTAGGTTGTCATAAGAGTCAATCCTTGTGTGTAAAGTAGTTTAGTTGTGATGGCCACTGGTACCATCAGTGAAGCTGTCAGCCTTGCTTTGTTCCTTTTTCCTTCTTTCTTTCTTTTGGCAGGCTGCGTTTTAGAAGGTTTTGTAACTGTAGACTGTAGATAAAAGAAAAATCGGCTATCAGTTGAAATTGACATACTTTCAAAACTAGGCAGTTCGTCATGCATATTGTATGTAATGTGTGTGTGTATATAGTGGCATGTTCAGATTCAAGGAAGTGCTGAGAGGCATTCCACATCAGGCAGGAATTATCTGCCTTTTTTTATTGGTTGAAGACGCTTAGCCAGGAATTTATGTGATGAAAATTTTACTCTGAATTTCACTGCCCCAGTGAAATGAGCAACAATATAAGGCTGATTATCTGCCAAAAAAATTGCAAATAAAACAAGAAAAACAAAATTCTATATAACTAGTCCTAACTCAAAGCATATGTAGCATTGTAAAACACAGGAATTCAATTTAGGCATTCCACATGGGTATTCCACATGGTTATTCCACATGGGTATTCCACATAGGTATCCCACATAGGTCTTCCACATAGGTCTTCTACATAGAGCTTTGCTTCATACTTGTGCATAGTAAACTGCAAGTTCCTTATGTTTGGCACAGTCACTTGTTTTCGTGTGTTTATAGCAAATTCAAAGTTGTTTGCCAACTTGGTGTCTCTTGTTTTGAAGAAAGCATTTTTTATTTTTTATTTCCTTTAGCAGGCTATGTGTCAAAAAGGCTTTGTAACTGTTGACGGTAGAGAAGAAACAGCTACCAGTTAGGGTTTCATCTGGTTCTCACAGTCTTTACCATATTATCTTACAAACACAAATTCTCTCCTTGATTGGACTTGTCTTGCAGTGCAGAGTAATCCAGGACTCTGGAGCTCTTGGCTGCCATATTCTTTAAATGTAAGGTCATGTGCACACAGATTATGTCAAATTGACAGACTATCAAAACTATGCGGTTTGTCACGCATATTGTAATATGCATGTGTATAGTACATAGCATGTTCAGAATCCAAGAAGTGCTGAAAAGCAGCCCACATTCCTTCTGTTCAAAGTAAGAAACTCGCAGTACCAAATGTTCCTGCACACACGCACGCATGCACGCGCGCACACACACACACACACACACACGTGCACACGTGCGCGCGCGGACATGAATGCAATGATAAAAAGCTGGTGAGATTGCCCTAGCAATTAATTGCTATTGAAATAAAACCACACACACGAAATGAAAATTGCGGAATTTACTTGATATCTGGACACCAGCAAAATTCTGCCCGGGCATGTTTACACATGGAGTCTCACAGATTAGCTTTTGTGCGTAGGTGTGTACCTGCAGGATTTCATTGTGTAAACATGGGCCCATAGGTGTAACTTAATGCTATTGCAAGGCTTTGACACCTTTGAATACTTTGAAACCAAATGTGCATAAACAGTGACAGCCCTATAATGTAGATATAGGCAACTCTATTGTTAACAGCAACATTTACAGCCCTTTCTCTGCATCTTTGTTAAACTTCATTATTTTCTTACATAAAGTTCTGTTGACTGGCTACAGTTTGTTGCTCACTTTCACTTGACTTGAACGTTAATCTTTCTTTTAGGAAGTGTTCAACGAGCTAAAGAAATTGTTTGCGTTTTTGCATTTTTCTCGTGCCTAACAGCTTCATTAAAAAGAAAAAAGAAGTGCATGCAATTCCTACCCTAAATGCAATAGGTAGCGTAGTGCGTAGCCCGAGAATGGCACTAAGTAATCTTTCAGATTTGAAACACTTCATGCTGTTTTCCAATCCCCCCCCTCCCAACTTCCTCCGCCTGCCCTCCTTGACGCCGTCATCTTGCCCTGACCCGCCGCCCCGAATCTTCTGAACCTGTGGTTGCTCCTCCCTTGCCCCACCACCGTCGTCGTCACAGTGTCGAACTCGTCGGAATCCAGTGTGTCGGACACGAGCAGCAACAGCAATGACACGATCAGGACCCCGCTGCACAGGCCCTCAAAGCCGGCGCGCACAATTTTGTTGCAAGCCGTGGATCTTGGCTCCCTTGAGGAGGTGGAACCTCTGAGATCAAAGCGCTCAAGTATGTTATTGGCTCAAAAAGAAAACACGCAACAACCCTCCTCTCCCACTACCGCTATCTCATCCTCTTCTTCACCTCCTGGCTTACTTCTTTCTCACATTGATTGTGTGTCTTTCTTCTTCCATACAGTTCGCTTTCAGCTCTAGCTTCCTTGTGGCTGAGCTGCTGTCGCAACCCGCCTCGTTCACGATCTGAAGGAAATTGCCTCACTAAAGTGACACTGCTGCAACTTGAAGCGCACGCTTTTACAGTGGTGATATTGCTAATGGCTTGGCACAGCCCAAAATTGCGTGTTTGACAGACTGATTAGATGGGAGTCAGATTACTTGGATTTCAACAGCCACGTTTTTTTCCTCATTAGAGATGCAGTGCACAAGTCGTGGTGCCTCTGCAGCTTTATTGTCCTGCTCCTACTGGTTATGAAATAGCCGTTATAGCTCATAACTGCAGTAGTTATGATTTCTCTGCAGTTAAAGACAAAAAGCTATAGTTTGGCAAGCTTCAAATGCATGTTCTTAAAGAAATTCCCCCGGAACCGCTTTTGTTAAGGCATTCCTCGTAACGCTATGGTTTAGATGGAAGCCCGTCTGGTTGGAAGTAATCTCATACAAATTAAAAGAGGGACACCAACCATGAAAAAGATGTTACGGCTCTTTTGATGGAAGTTTTGTTGATAATGAAATCAAGGTTGTTTGAGGGAATGTTTCTTAAGGCTGGAATGTGCAACATAAGCAGTGGATATTGAGATGTGGAAGGGCTCCGGCATTTCTGTTCAGTATGTAGTTCGGTTTAATGTATGTTCAACTTCATGTGTTGCATTCTGCCGACCAGTCAATAATCAGTTTAGCTGATCACCTGATCTTCCAACCCAGCAAATCAATCTGGCCCCTTGAGAGTAAAAAAATAGTAGCTTGTCAAAAAAACTGCACATAAAATACTGTTAGAGTCAAGGGCGGCCATGCTACAGCAATGGTGTAAATGGAAAAACCTAATGCGCTCAATACTGGATATGTGTACTACAGAGCTTTTTCTAATTCAAATCGTATACTTTTTCACGAGATGAAGGGAATGTATATTGTGTTTCAAGCATAGGGGCAGTAGCTGCTGCCTGTATGTTTCCATCTCCTTCTGATTTGAGCTGTGCCAAAATTAGTGCTAGAAATCATCCATTACTCTCATGGCAGGCACTACCATAGCTGCATTAGCTGTACTGAAACTAGCTTACACATACATCAATGACCGAAATGCTGTAGAGTCTGTTCCACTAAGTGTATCAAATTTCATGCATGGAAAGCTGTGCTCAGCTTGCAGCCTGTTTGTAATCTCTTGGATATTATACAAAAATGTATACATAAGGCTTAATATTTAGTGAGCTTTTGCAAAGCCACCTTTGTACAATTGTTTTTGCCCTAATTAAAGGTAAGGAGGAGTATAGGTGTGCAGTAATCAGCAAGGTTAACGCGAACTCTCCCCAGTGTGGCCTGAAACAGTTCGACTGACGCTAGCGCTGTGTAGCTTTGGGTTCTGTTGCTGAGATGTTAGAGACGCATGCCGACATATTACTATCCAAGCATATCGTGGCGTTGGCTCTGCAACAGAGCCGAGCGCTTTGTGACTGGCTTTAGTCGGAGTCGTTCAGGTCATGCGTCGGAGCACTCGTGTTTAGCTTGTTGAGGACTGTACGTTACAACGTCCATTTTATGAGCTGCATTGAAGTGGCATCACTTCAGTTTGCAGGAAGTTGGTGTTCATCAGAGTCCTTATTAAAAAAAATTAAAAAAAAGGTCCTATGCAACTCGTAGTTTCCTTCAGATTCGTGCGCCATTCTTTTCTTCTGTCCTATCTGTGTTCTAATCCGGGGACAGCACGGCCTGTGTGTTGTGCCCAGTCTGCCCCGTGTTTGTGTGTTTGCATACAGTTTTATTTTGTGTATCTTTATGTGCGTGCGTGGTTGCTTTCGTCTGGGTTGAGCTCCGCTCCCCATTGTGGAAAAAAAAAGTTTCAGTGCACAGTGTCATGTGCATGTGGTTTTTTTTTTTTTCTGCCAGTCTTGAGAGCACCCTTCCCCCTCATTGCGTCGTTTCAATCTGAATGGCATCATGGCTAATGTACTATACGGGAATATGTTAAATAACACGTTACATTGTGTGGCTGACATTTTTTTAACCTTGTGCATTTCACAGCCATGCTGGCTATGATTACTATTTTTATTGGGTGCAGAGCACATCGACTCATTCAAGGCCAGCATAGTGATTCTTTTTCCCAAGGTTTCTATGTATTTGCATATAAACCCTCGTGCTGATGGGATTAGGTTATGAAAGGATGTTCAATGAAAGAAAACAATTTTGAAAGAATAAGAGTGGGTCTGGCATATGATGATGATCCTTGTAATACTGGCGCACACCTATAAAGGGGGATCGGCCAAGAACAGGGCGGCGCAGGATTTTCAAGTTAAAGGCTTATGGTTTTACAAACACAAAGTAACTTTGGACTAATATATATATATATATATATATATATATATATATATATATATATATATATATATATATAAATGCATACATACACACATGCAGAAAGAAAGAAAAGCCAATTACCGAAAGGCCTATATCTGAGCAAGGATGCAGGCTATCAGATGTGATTTGAGGCAGGTAGTGATGGGTCCAAAACAAATGATATAAGTAAAATAAGAAAATGCACACACCTTTTGCCTTTTCATAATGTCTGTATCTTTTATTTTTTGATCATTTTAATTCAAAGAGGGTGTCGTGTTTGTGCCATTGTTGGCTCGTCTCTTACTGACTCGACTTAGATTTCTTAATTGTGATAGGCATTCACTAAGGGGACGCCGAGAATAATGTTTCACGGTCCTTTTTTGCTCTGGTGGCAGTCTTGTGTTTTCGTCTTCCATGTCTTGTTGTCACTTCACCTAACTCGCCCGACACCGACGATTTACTAACAAGCATGAGCAAATGACGCAACCTTGACATTGTGGCAGAAGCTGCGTCTCTCACTGCAGTCTTCGTTCATGTTCGCTTAGGAGGGCCGCGCGGAGAAAAATTTTGTTTGCGTCCGTGCCTCAATCCGCTCGTTAAATAGAGTCTGCTCACTCATCAGTTAATTATTTTCCTGAACACACAAAAGCACCAGCTGTCGAGTGAAGACGTTGAATAGGCTAGGCTGATCAGCGTGCAAGAAACTACAGATAAAATCAGTTTATTTTCTACTCTGTAATACAGAAAGAAAGGACTGTGGAAAAAAAAGCTGTTTTGAAACAGCTTGACTAGTTCACAGCCCCATACAAAAAGTAACAGGAAAAATAATTACAAACTAAAATTGGGAGCGGCAACAGCATCGCGGTGAAACATGAAAGAAGGTAACAACACCTTGACACTCTTATAGCAACTTGCTGTGATGTGCAATAGACTTTGACGCCACCTGCCAAGGCTTGCGCAAGTCTTCGTCACTTGTCGATTAAAATGGATAATGTTCTTCCTAAGGAAGCGAGCGACAAAACAGCGTGCCGGAGGAAATATTATGTAACCTATGTGGTCAAAGTATGCAAAAAAATCATTTTTTTTTAATATCCCTGAAGAGAGATTGCCATCAGGGGACCCTGAAAGTATGAATAAGTTTAGAATGATAAGTTATTATTGTGGAAATTTTAAGGTTAATTTTACCAGCATAGGTTTTTGATAGAAGAAAAATCTAAGGTCGAAGTTTCATTTCTAAATTTTGTGTCTACATCAAATGTCAGCATTACATAACTGACTTCGATGTGTTCAGTTTTAAGGTACATTGTCACAGAAGTGTGGGCTGTGACACGTGAACACTCTGCCCCCCCCCTTCTGTCCACCCCCCCAGACATGCCCCCCTCTCCTCCACCACGGGTGTTGTACTTTATTTACCAATTAGTAACTTCAAGGGCTCCTTCAGTCTGGGATGTCACAGCAAGTTGTATCGGGAGTGCCAAGGTGGTCTCACTATCCGCATTATCATTCACCTCTTCTCGCTTACCAGGCGTGTTCTTGTGATGAAGACAGTGCTGTGGGTATTTGTGGAAGGGTAGTCGCTAACACCAGGCAAATAGATTTTCTATTTAGTGCACCTTTGCTGTCACTCTGGGCTTCTTTGATTGTATCTGACTCTTGCGTTCCGGGAACGCCTGAGACACTGAACACGTTGACTTAAGCACAACCTTGTGCTACCCTGGACTGTCGGCGATGGCTTATTGAAGAAGTCTTTTGTAATTTACGTAGGTGCTGATCGCACTTCAGTGCAGGAATTCAAAGAAAATGAAACTGCAATCTTTGTTTTCTCTCCTAATAATAGACTTGTAGTCTATGAACAAATTACAGTACAGTTCTCAAACAATTATTCAGTCTAATCAAAATTAGCTTTTCACTTTTGTGTCCCATTAATATGCACCTAGCCTATGGCTGCATTTCATCGTGTGGTAGGTGCTGTTAGCAACAATAAACTTTACACAAAATTTTGTGCTGCTTCAAATAGTTTGCATGGCAAACATGCCTCTTAAAATTTCAAAACCAGCATGTCAGGTTGTGGCAACGTAAAAGGAAAGACATACTGTAATAGAAGCTTTGTTATTCCTTTTGCACATGCCACTGCTTTACTGACTGTAAGTATGCATTTGTTCCAAATACACCAACACACTACTTAACTGCAATCATTTTCTTTCATTTCGAATTTCCACCTTTAATATTTTACACTGTGCAGCCTAATGTATGCTTTTAGAGAAGTAGTCACATGTTTTTTTCTTTTTTCAGTTGGCAAAATTTTAGTTTAGTTCATCTGACCTTCTATGTTACTCTACCTTTTTTTTCCTGTAACATGCAGTGTTTTCTTCATCCAGAATTGTTCTTTGTGCTTGAATTTCCAGCTTCTCCGTGCAATTTTGTTTGCACTACTATGCTTTTCTTATATCCTTTCTTTTTGTGTTTCTTTTTGTTGCTTTTTCTTCAGTGTGCTGGCAATGTGAGCTTGCAGTGCTTGCAATAGCATAATGGATCTATGTGCGTCATCACACAAGCAGTTGCACAGTTGTAGCTAATATGCGACTAGGTATCGCTTAGTTCTCATTTGGGTACGATTGGTTCATTGCATAGAAGGTAGCTTTTGAGTCTTCCCAAGAAAACAAAAAGTACAATATTCAAGAATGCAGCAGTAATAAACACATCAAAAGATACACAAACTGAAAAAAGCAGTAATAAGCACCCAAAAACAATACACCAATTGAATAGTTGCAGGCTTTCCCTGTTGCTTACTATATAGAATTACTTCCTAGTTGGTATTGTGTAGCCTGTTAGTTTTGTTGCACTGTCTTACACCCATTGTAAGTAATCCATAAAGGTGACAGCTGAAAGGTCATGTTGCAGGCTTTAGTACTTCAATTAAATTTACGAATGTCTGCACCCTGTTACTGTGCAATAATTCATGTACGTCGATTTTTCTATTTGTCGCAGGAATCCATATTTCATTGAATACTGTCGTAGTGTTGCTAAGGGCACTGCTTGTATCTGCACAATTATGTTTCCTCCGCCATAGGAAGTAACCATAAAAATTGATTAGTGAAAAAATGCCTTGATGACGCATCGGCAGGAACAAGAATATAGTACTATAGATGACCAGTGCCTTTCGAGGCACAGACATTAAATAAGGCAGGGACATTGATTGCTTCTCACAAGGTTCTCGCAGTATCAATTGCCCAAGTTCAATTAGTATTTTGCAATCATGGTGTTTCAAAACTTCGCTACACTTAGAATAGATTATGATGCTCGCGCAGGCAATACACTATGCTGCTGAAGTACGGATAATGTACACTTTATGATCAAAACTATCCTGACTTTATACAATAGTTCATTCACTGACAATGAGGAAGCTTACAAATGCTGCCTAACCAAAGGAAAAAGAAACCCGTTTTGCTTTTGTGTGTATGCGCATGGTCATTTTGTGTTGCTTTTTATGTGCGCTATTTTGTGCCAGCTTTTTGTGCTCGAGCCCTCTCTACTAATGCTTGGGTGGCCATCACAGTTGGGAGCCAAGATTAAAAACGTTTTGAAAACTAATTAGTTCCCTCGGTGGCGAGTCATTGTGCCTTGCCAGTTTTCACCCATTTAACTCCTTATGAATAAAAATAAGCCATTGTTGAGGCACTTCACATTTATACAAATTCTATAAGTGTCCTAGCTCCTGCCATTTCATGAAACTGGTATACTGTGCACAAATATTTTTCCCCGAGAATTTGATTGCCCTTCTTTTTCTTTCTTATGCGATTCTTAAAGGGAAAAGAACAGAAAAGTGAGCCCCGTAACTGTATGCATCAGAGTGCGGCACCTCAACAGTAGCTCACTAGGAATAGTGGTAAGGAGCGAGAAAAAGATAGAATTAAAAGGTATATATAAAGAGACGAAGAAGAGAGTGAGGTGCAGGGACAGCGAGCGACGAAAGTAAACCTTCTGAATTGATCTAGCAAAGCGTTCTAATGGTAATGACCTTTTGGGTGCTCTCAGTACCACATTCAAGCACTTTGTGCCTCTGTGGGTAAGTAATTAAGGGATCTTTTTAAGTGTTGTATAATGACTACCGTAATTACTCGAATCTAACGCGCACCTTTTTTCCGGTTAAGCGAGTTCATAAATCGCATGTGCGTTAAAATCGAGTGCGGAAAAAAAAAATGACTACGGTCATTCTACTGCCATTGGCATTTCCAAAATGGTCGCCCCTTACGTGCTTCAGCATGGCGCGTCGGCCATTTCTGCATATGTGTTTCCCATGTGCGGCACTTCGTACGTGTGCTGAGGAGTTTGTCATCTTGTAGTTCATTAGCATTGACAGCATGGAAGGGCCGACTCCAAAAACTCTACAAGTGCACCACAATGCCGCTTTTAAAAGAAAAGTCATCGCGTGTGCCGAAACAGTTGGAAATCGGGCCGCATTGCGGTCGTTCGGAGTACCCGAAACGTGCGTGCGGGACTGGCGGAAACAAAAGCAGAAGATTGTCGACAACAAAGATTCACGCAAAGGCTTCAGTGGACCACAGCAGGGTCGGTTTTTGCAAATTGAAGAGCTGCTGGCTGAGTATGTGCTTGAGCAGCGAGCGGCACAGCGGCCCGTGACGACAGAACTGCTCTAAGTGCGGGCTATGCAGTTAGCTTTAGAAAAAGGGCTAACGCGGAGCCAGTTCAAAGTGAGCAGGAGCTGGCTAACTAACTTTATGAAGAGGAAAGGCTTTTCCCTCCGAAAGCGAACGGGCATGGGCCAAAACTTGCCGGAGGAGTACGAAGAAAAGCTTTACAGTTTTCAGAGGTTCGTCCTAAACTTGCGGCACAACAATGGTTACCTGCTTGGGCAAATCGGGAATGCCGAAGAGACGCCTTTTTACTTCAACATGCCTGGCACCACAATCGTCGAGAAGAAGGGGGCGAAGCAAGTTCGCATGCTGACATCGGGCCACGGTAAAACAAGAGTGACGGCAATGGTCCGTTGCACGCCAGATGGGCACAAGCTTCCCCCGTACCTCATATTTAAACAGAAGACGCTCCCAAAAAGACTCGCTTTTTCGAGTGGTGTGATCCTGCAGGCCAATGAAAACAATGGGTACGCGTCGCAATCGATGTCTTACTTTTTTTTTTCGTCGTGGAACCCGTGTGCGTGTTACAATCTAGGGCGCGGTAGAATTGAGTAAATACGGTAATTTGAATACAGCACGTATATTTTCAATCCAGCTTTGAAGTATTGAAGTAGGATACAACCACACTGTTTGTTGTTTGCCTCATTTTGTGCTTAACGCAACAGCGTTGGCGGCTAGATGAGTAATTTAATGACAGAGTATAGCAGTTCTTTGATGTCTCTAGAAATCTATCAGGTTAGCTTTATTGAGTTCCCTAAATGGGGAACAAGCCATCGATGCTTTAAAAACAGAGAAATTGCTTTGCTGAAATGTTTACTGAGATAGGAAGCAAAGAAAGTTTTCATAAAATTGAAAAAAAATAATAGGCACCGTTTAAGAGAGACTTACATGCAAGACACTAAGTCTCTCTTGAAGAAAAATTGTCTTTGCTGTGCTTGGTGATAATCCTGTTAACTGTGTGCCTGTACTTCGAAGCATCTCAGGTTGGAGTGCACTCCACTCTAGCAGAGGACAACAGAGTGTGTGTGCTCCTCTGTGCAATGGATCTAGTGGCAAAGCAGCTCCGAATTCGCCATTAAAAGATACTTGAGGCACTTGCTGTCTAGACTGGCTCTGAAAAGAACAGGAAACCTGCTACTGGAAGGGCTTCAAATCTTCCTACCAAACAGCCGCCATGATTTAATAGTAATAAAGTGCATTTTTTTCTACCCTGTTTACGATCTGTAACTTCTTAAGATGCACATCTATACTATATGTCCGAGATACTGTCTGAAAGCCATAGTATCTTGATTTAAAAGCTTGTCATTCAAGGCCCACCGGTCATCTGCCGTGCTTCTACACCTTAGTACCTTTGTCGATGATGGCTCTTGTAGCTTGTTGGTTTTGAGGCCGTCAAAAGAAACCAGTTAAAAGCTTATTGGTTTAGCCGTATTATTAGTTCATATGGGTCCATGTGCTCGCACCCTAATTACGTGTACATTGTGTTACATTGCACGTTGTGAGGACTGTGCATGATGAAGCTAATACGCAACAGTGTCTAAATAAATCCATACTTTATGACTGTAGGTTTCTCCTCCAGAAGCCTATGATTTAACAGCAGTATATCGTACCTGCATTTTAATTCCACCATTCCCGATGCAAGTGTAAGTTCTTAAAGCAAACAAACTGGAAAGCCAAAAAGCACGTCACAGAAACTTTTGATAATGTGGCTACTCGGCTGCAAGGGCCCAGTTAAATGCCATGACGTGGCACTTTTAAACAAGAATTCAAAATTTTGTGGAGGTTGCGTGCTTAGTTCTTTTGCTGTTCAGCTGATAGATATGACAGATTGTTCAGGATGCAAGTTATTTTGAACAATAATAATCAATAAAGAGTTACCGCTGGGAGTCGATGCTCTCCGAATCGACCGAAGTTATCGTTAGCGGGCAAGTATTAACGCAGCTACATCTGTTATGGACATGACAATGGTGTGACGGACTTGGGTCGTGCACGAAGAAATTCAAGCTCTGCAGTTGCACTGATTGTGGTGGGTGTTGGTGCCTCCCCACCAATCGCTTGCAGTGAGCGGTCAAAACTATCCCTACTCTCCAAGCCAATCACCTCCAGGCTCGCCCATCGCCCTGCGGCCCTCGCCGCTCTCCGGCGATGCCGTGGACGGTGCCATCAACGGCGTTGTTAACGGGCTCGGTAATGGCGTGGCCAACGGGGACGCCGTGGCGTCCAAGGTGGTGGTTGGCAACATCGGCGCGAGTGTGGAGCCACAGGTGCGCACGCTCTCGTCGTTCGGCGCGACCATGGAGCGGCTGCTGCAGGCGGGCTTCCACCGTTGGGGCTTGTTTGTGGCGCGCAACCCCATGCTGGTGATGATGGCCGCCCTGGCCGTTAGCGTGCTCCTCTCGTTGGGTCTTCTGAAGTTCACTGTTACTACCAACCCAGTCGACCTCTGGGTGTCCCACAGCAGTCTGGCCCGCAAACACATGAACTACTTCAACACTCACTTTGGGTGAGGCATCTTCCTCCATTCTAATGGGCACTCTGATCACTGCCTTTGAAGTTTTGTCGTGGTGTTTTGTTGCTAGCACTTGCATAGAATTGTGGTGTCTTAGAGCAGAAAGTCGGCCAGATGTGAAGCGCTGTAGTAATGAGACCTTTCATGATGTTACTGCTAATAGCAGTACTACTTAAGAACAGTAAGGACATAAAATATTCATTGTATTAGTGAAAGTAATGTGAACCATGAAAATTCCAACGATTTAGATATTCATATGTATACTGTCAGTGTTATTAAAGGGTAGCTGGCATTGCTGTATGTGTGCATATACATACACACCCATTAAGTGAAAAATTTAGGGGGGGGGGGGGGGAGGTTGGACCCAGTGCTAATCCTACTTGTGGCTACGCCCGTGGTTTATTTGAACAAACACTAATTGTTCTTGTCTCGGAACAAATAATGTAGTGCAGTATATGAAATATACACTTTCACAACGCACTTTGTCTTGTTCGCAGCTGATGTTGAGAGAATATGTCTAGTGTCGATAACCTATTCAAAACCATTAACATACTTACAGTGGTCATTGACATACGTATGGTATCACTATATCTTGTGACGTAGGTATAACATAGGGATGAATAGACGCCGTGATGTCAATTGATATGTGAATGTGTCGGGCTTCTCTCGCAGTCCTTTCTACCGTGTGGAGCAAATCATCCTGCGTCCAAAAGCCCAAGACTTCTTCGTTGTGGAGAAGGCTGGCGTGAACAAGACGTTCGGTCCGGCTTTCGAAAAGAACTTCATGATGGAGGTGGTGCTTCGTGTTCATGTCTGTTCCTTCGTTATGACAACTTAATATTGCAAGGCATATTTCTTTGTAGCTTAAACGAAAATCCTGTAAGCCTTTCAGCGATGGTACAAGGCAAGATGTAAGTAATGGTGGGCTACGACCCATAGCTGATGTGACTACAGAGTATATACATTGAAATTGCAAAAATATATGCAGCCTGTGCTGCGACAGCCAAAGACTTAATGTGGCGAAGCTAAGGAAGTTTTGTTGAACCATTGTGAACAGAATTATGGAAAAGAACTTCAATATTCCTGACCTGGCGCCGACACTGATAAGATGCTTCAAAAGTACAAAATTCAGAAATATTTCAGTCTTCGTTTTCTTTTGCAAAAGTGAACTATCGCAAAATTAATGGTACTGCTACATAACTTACAAAATAACCCGAATGCATATTGTATCAAAGCTGTTGTAGCATTTGTGTGTCTTTTTATTTCCTTGCCTTGTAACTCAACTCTAACTGCTTCAATGAATAAACTGCCCCTTGGAAGTGTCGTTCATGTTTAACAATAACACAACCAGTTATATGTTTCATAACCAATAAAAATTGTTTGATTATATAGCTTTATAGAATAGGTTATGATTGCAAAATGATCTAGTGTTTCAACTTAGGTGTCTTTTTCTAATGGTTTTCCTTTCTTAATATTTATGTTCATTGCACGCAATGCAGGCACTCAAGCTGCAGTTGGCTGTTGAGGCGGTGATCGGGAAGCTTGGTCCTGACGGTCTGCCTCTTCACGAGGGTGAGGAGGATCTGTACAGGCCAGAGCAACTGAAGAACGTGACCATCTACGACGTCTGTCTGTCGCCGTTGGCACCGCTGAACAAGAACTGCTCGGTGCAAAGCGTGTTCGCCTACTTCCAAGACAACATCGACAAGCTCAACATGACAGACGGCATCGATCCGCTCTCCTACCTCCACCACTTCGACAACTGCAGCAGGTGCGCGCTGCAATCGAAACTTGTTGCAGGAGACACTCTAGGGCCTGTAAAATATTTCTTGAAAAAAAAAACAGTCGAGCCCGCTTATAACGAACCTGAGCGTGACGCGGCATCCGTTCGTTGTGTCCCGAAGTTCGTAGTAAATGAAACACAGCTTCTGAAAAAAGTTGCCAGTGAAAACACAAACTTTTTTTTTGCCCCCAAAAGTCCGTGGTGCACGTGTTTCGAAGAGCAGAAGCGATAAAAGCGTTCTCGAGTTCATTTAAAACGGCAGTGTGCTCGTTCACCGAGGTCCACGGCATAAGCTGAATGAGGCACTGGCGCCAAAGTTTCGCCGTTTTCGCAATCCGATTCTTCCAAATCGCTCTCGCCATGTACTTCAATGACGATGCCCCAATCCGTGCATGGTTCCGCATTGTCGGCATCATCATCGGCCATTATTAAACCATTGCAACAGATGTCCCACCCGCTCTCCCAGGTCAGAGTGGACGACGCATTGTCACAAATCAGCGCCGCAGTTCGGAAGCTTCAGGCTCGGCATCGGGCCCAACGTCCACGAAGTGGGCCTCACGAAAACAGTTTCATGTGCATGTAGTCGTCACCGCCGCCCACAAAATATTCACCATCTCCACAAATGAATACTGGGATTCCCGAAGCGACGAGTTGGCTACTAGGTGGTCAACAGCTATGTGCAAGTGCGCCGCAACGCAGCACCTAACGTGCGGATTACGCTCAAGCCAAGCGGTCACACTTCGTCGTTTTGTTGAGCGGCAGAAAGAAGCGTGCTAGTCCTCCCGTCGTCCATCATGGCCACACACACACACCAAGAGCGAGCAAGACGCGCACACGCGACACACATGCCAGAATGCATGGAACGTCTTGGTCCGTTTCCAGTCAGAAAACGAAACTGATTCGAGCCAGCGTGGCAGGTGTCACGGAGCGGTGCATTGGTGAAGGAATTGTGATCAAGAGAGAAAGAGAAAGAGAAAATTAACTTTAATAAAGGTCCTGAAGGGGACTGGGCACCCCTTACGGGGGCCAGCCCGGTGGCTCCGCCCATGTGGGGACTGGGAGTCGGAGCTCGCCAGCCACCTTTTGGGCCTTCTGGACAGCCTGGTGTTGAAGGGCCCTGTCGGGGCTCCTGAGGTGGTTGAACCAGTCGTCCTTGGTGGCAGGGGACCCGAAGCTAGCGTTTAGCACGTGACACTGCCACAGCATGTGACTTAAATCGCGCCTTGAATTTTGGCATTTGTGGCATTCTGGCCTTATATCTGGTAGGTATTTGCTGCAGATATAGGGGCTGGGGTAACTGTGCGTTTGCAGCAGTCGAAGCGTTAATTGTTGTGCTTTATTTAGTGCTGAGTGAGGTGAGAAGAATTCCTTTCTAAATAACTTATAGTGCGAGCAAATTTCATGATATGATAGGAGTGGCTCCCGGTGCGTGTTGGTGTCCCCGGCCAGTGAGCCGGACCGCGACCCCCCGTGACACGTAAGATCACGCGCGAGGTTGTGGGCCAGCTCATTACCGTTGGGGACCCCTGGTTGAACGTTGATCCCTTCATGACCAGGGAACCAGTGGATATGCTTGTCTACAGTTATCTGAACAGATGCTAGAACTCTTAATGCCGCCTGGTAAAGTGTACCGCGGCGGTATGCCAGTGCAGCGGGTTTAGAGTCGGTAAATATTGTGTCACGCTGAGGGAGTGCTAGAGCAAGGGCAATGGCCTTTTGTTCAGCCTCGCAGGCTTTCTGAGTTTTCACGGTAAGAGCATTAAGAGCTTTTCCGTCTGGGGCGACTGCCACAGCTGCAAAGTAGGGTTTGTCCACGTATTTAGCGGCGTCTACGAAAACCACGTCTGTCGCGTGTAGGTTGGCCGCTTTTAGTAAGGATTGAGCTCGTGCCCTTCTTCGAGCCTGATTGTGCACCGGGTGCATGTTCCTGGGTAAGGGTAGCACTGTGATTTTAGCGTGAAGGTGTTGCGGTAATGGTTCTGGTTTGTTGACTTGAGTTGGGATTGGAAGACCTATGTGTGAGAGGAGTTCCTGACCCGCAGCTGTCGAAGACAGGCGCATGAGTTGGGACATTCTTTGTGCTTCGATGATTTCTTGGAACGTGTTATGTACTCCTAGGGATAGCAGGCGCTGCGTGCTTGTGGACATGGGTAGACCAAGTACTCGTTTTGTGCATTTTCGGATGAGGTTGTCTACTCTAGTTACATCGCCTTTGCTCCACGGGTGATTGCAGGCAATGTAGTGAACGTGGCACATTAAGAACGCATGAAAGATGCGTAGTAAGCTTTCTTCTGTGAGTCCTGCGTGTCTATTAGCGACGCGTCGGGCGAGGTGCATGACTGCCTCAGCTTTTTTGGTGAGATGTGTGATGGTTAAGTCGTTTTTGCCATTCTCCTGTAGGGTAACGCCCAGAATTCGAACCGACAACACTATCGGGATAACCGAGCCATCCATTGTGGAGAGGTGTATGGTAGGTTCGGCTTTGGTGCGGCCGTACTGTGGTGGCAGAAGCAGCAACTCGGACTTAGATGCCGATAGTCTGAGACCCATGGGCTTTAAAAATGTTTGTACTGCAGTGACTGCTTCCTGAAGGCTCGCTTCGATTTGTCCATCGCTCCCTCCAGTACGCCAAATAGTAATATCGTCGGCGTAGAGCGCGTGTTCTACGCCTTCGATGTGTCTCAGCTTTTGCGAAAGCTGCCTGAGGGCTAAATTTAAAAGAAACGGTGAGAGCACCGACCCTTGCGGGGTGCCGCGCGGGCCTAGGTTGTAGGTGTGTGACTTGAGATCCCCAACCGGTGTGGCCGTTCTAGCTCCTAGGAAAGAGCGGACGTATTCGTAGAAACGGCGGCCTAAGCCTGCCTCCTGAATCTCGTGTAGTATATGAGCTTGGCTTATGGTATCAAAAGATTTCTCTAAGTCAAGAGCTAGGATTGCTCTGAGGTCTTTGCTCCTTACTCTAAGTAACGTCTCCTGCAGCATGAGAAGTACGTCCTGCGTGGCCATAGCCGGCCTGAACCCTAGTTCATTGAATGGGAAGAGGTGTTTTCGCTCTGAATATTTTGTGACTCGACGGAGAATGACGTACTCCATGACCTTACCCACACAGGATGTGAGGGAGATGGGTCGTAGAGAGTCGAGTTCCAGGGGTTTGTTCGGCTTGGGAATGAGTATGACGGTCGCGGCCCTCTATTCTGGCGGGACACTCCCTTGCTCCCAAACCTCATTCATGTGGGTGGCTAGTGATTCAATATCATGGTCAGCCGTGTTGCGGAGTAGCTTGTTGGTGACTCCCTCAGGACCCGAGGCCGACTTAATATTGAGCTCTGCTATTACCGCGCGTATTTCAGCGCTAGTTATAGCATGCTCAAATGGGTCGTCTGTGGCCCCCGTGTAAGGTGGATAGTCTTCATGTGAGGTAGGTTCTGTGCATAGATACCGGGCTGCTGTAGCATCTGAAATTTGTGCGTCGGTAAGTTGCTGTCCTCGCGCTTTGTGTAACAGTCTATCTAAAGTTAGTCGTTGCTCTGACTTGGTGGGCTTGTCGCCGAGCAGATGCCTGAGAAGGTCCCATTTTAGACCTTTTCTCGTGCGTGCATCAAGCGAATTACACACCTCATTCCACTGATTGCGTGCTAGTGCGTGACTGTACTCTTCGATTTGTCGGTTGAACAATGCAATTCTTTTTCGTAGCCTACGATTGAGTTTATGCATTCTCCATCTTTTTTGAAGACTTTTGTGAGCCTCCAGGAGGTGTGCGAGATGGCTGTCCATGTGGTCTATGTTGCGTGTTGTAGAAATATTTTTGGTAGCTTGTTTTACGTCCCGCTGTAGTCTTGCAAAGAGTTCAGAGAGTGAAGAGTAATGGTTGGTGTCTTGTTTGCGTATTTGCCTAAAGAAGTTCCAGTCTACTACTTTATAGTCTCTGGGCTCGAGGCTGCCTATATTGACTGTTGTGCTACAGATAAAGTGATCGCTACCAAGGTTAGCTTGCACATTAACCCATGTGGGATTTGAAACGTTGCGTACTAGGGTCAGGTCAGGGGATGAGTCTCATGACACTGAGTTACCTATGTGTGTGGGGGTAGAGAGGTCGTTAAGTAACATGAGATTGTGTTGAGTGATGTGTGTTTGTAAGTGGCGTCCTTTCTGTGTTGTGCGATTGTAACCCCATTCTACATGGGGGGCGTTGAAGTCCCCCGCGATGATGAGGGGATGGTTGCCTGCTATCTTCGTCGCTTTAGTTAGTAGTGTGGTGAATGTTTCTGTGCTGTGTGAAGGTGAACTGTACACGTTAAGGATAAATACCGATTGCTTAATGTGAGCGTTGGGGATGATCTCTATCATCCTATGCTCTATTTTGAGGTCTGGGCGTACTGCATGTGTCGTGTAAGCATAAGGCTTAGCCACACAGGCGGCTATTCCTCGAGCTTTGTTCCCACAGACGGCCTCGACTCTGTATCCGCGAAGAGCAAATCGATCGATACGCGTTTCCTGCAGGAGAGTGACGGCCGGTCATTGGGTCATAGAGCCAATGAATTGTTGTAACGTTTCTCTCCGCGTATGGAGGGTACTTGCGTTTCATTGCCAAATTGTGAATGATTGTGACGACGCCGTTTTAAGGTCTAGGTATTAGCCCATCGTGCTTACTGCGTGCCAGGTCCTCCTCCAACACCTTAGTCCTCGCGTCCATTTGTGCTGGCCATGCAGCCAACTCGATAAGTTGTTTCTGCATGCTCTCTAGTTTAGCGTTAAAAGCGCTATACTCGGCCGTGGTCTCTGCGCGGTACTGCTCTAGTATCGAGTATATATTGGCTGTAAACCGGTCAAATTCGGATTGCTCTTCGACCTGATGCGTCGGGCCTGCCCGTTTCTTAGCGCCGCATATCGAGACGGGGCCGCTGATAATGCTACCCTCGCGCGATTCGGGGGCCTGTTGTTTTGCTAGCTCTTCTTTAAGCGATTGGATTTCTTTAGCTTGCTCCGTATACATGCGTTTTAACTGTGCTAGTTCTGGGTCAGGTTGCTGTTGCGAGTGTCCCTGACGCTGCGCTGCGTGGGCCTCACCTTTGCATGCCACCTTGTCGGCCCAGGTAGGCTGGTCAGTGGGAGTAGGATTTCGTGGGCCTAGAGGAGGTCCTTGCGGTTTGGTGGTCTTGGCAGGAACCGGGTTGGTTGCTGGGGTGGGTGTTTGCTGCTGGGCTTGCTTTCGTCGGTGACGGCGCTGACGACGACGGCGCACCAGGTAAGGCAGCTGGTAGCGATGTCGGCATTTGCGGTCGCCCGTGCGGTTTGCTTCACCGCATAAGGCACACACTGGTTGGTTGCACACGTGTGGGTTGTCCGTTGGTAAGTGACCGCAGTGGTCGCAGACCTTGGTTGAAGGAGTGGGGCACACGTCTTGGCGATGGCCCACTTGGCCGCAGGTACGGCAGGTGTCTATTTGGCGCTTGTACAACGTGCAGCGGTAGATGACCTGGCCGCAGTAGACGTAGTTGGGCACTTTGAGCCCGTTGAAGATCAGAATCACAGTTTCAGTGTTCTTGATGCGACGCGCTCTCAGTAGGCTTGAGTTGCGCGGTTGGATTAGCATGCGGTTGAGTGCGTCGTCGTCAAAGTCGGTGTCGAAGCCGCGAATCACGCCTCGGCTCGTGATACCGGCAGGTGAGAGGTAGGCCGTGACCGGGTGTCTCTGGTCGGCAAGAATTATCTCGGTAACTCGACTGTACGCTGCTGCATTAGTAGCACTGGGCGTACTGACGACAAAAATGTTTTGCATCGAGTTGGGACAAATAATGTCCCCCTCCGTTACCGACGGCGCTAGCTGAGCTGCCATGGTTAGTGCGGCGAGAATCCTGTGCGGGCTGCAGGCTTGCATGTTGAGGCCGCCTCCTGGTCGCACGATGACTCGATTGTGACTACGTGGCATCGCCGGCAGTCGGCTCGCAGCTGCGACGCGTCGTAGAGTAGCGTTAGGCGTCGCTCTCGCGCCTCGTTGCGTTCCAGACTGGCGGGCTGCGTGTGACTTCGCGCGCGATTCTTGCCGTCTTTTTAGAACAGAGAACCATCCGTTTCCTTGTAATTCCTCAGGGGTGACGTCGTCCCCTTCCATGGCAATCTGCTGCGGCATCTCGCAGCTGGCGTGAGAGCGTCGTAGGCGGGGAGGCTGGCCTAACCTCGCCTAGGCTTAGCTCGCCGGTGCAGCGAAAAGGCTTCTAAAATGATGAAAAACGAGCCCACCTTGGTGAACCAGGTGTCGAAATGTTCAGGTGAACTTCGCGGAAGAGGGTCTGTGCAGCTCAGGAAGATTCGAGGCCGTTGACCAGTCAGAATTGGCATTCGCAGCGGAGCGCGATAGGTGTGCGTCCGCACACCAGTCTGAGAGACGCTAGCCTCTGCTGATCAAGAGAGAAGAGCAGACTTGCGAAAGAAGGGCAAGAAGTTGAGATAAAGAGAGGGGAGGATGCGGCAGGAGGGCGACCTTGAAAAGCCAAAACACACCGAGAAGGAGGCAGGCTGGGTAGCTTGCTTGAAAGGTCCGCGAAACTCGCACGTAGAAAAACTTGAAAAGAGTGCCTGTGCGTTCATAAGTCAAAGCATGGCCGCCTGGATTGATGCGCGCAGCGGTGTTCTAAGAGTCGGCGGCCATGGTGAAAAAATTGTTTTGTTGCACCGGCGGGCTTGCGTGGCTTCACGAACTTCGATATTTCGCGATTCATTCCGCGCAAATTAACAGCCATTTTAGCACTTCTGCACGTGCACGGAAGGCATGCTGAGTTGAGTGCGAAGTGAGCGAAAACAAGTCCTAAACACGAAACGAATCGCAAAATATCAGAGTCGATAGAGTAGCTTACGCGCGTGCACTAGACGCAGACTATCGGATAAAGTCGGTGGACGCGCCCTGCCGCGGTGGTCTAGTGGCTAAGGTACTCGGCTGCTGACCCGCAGGTCGCGGGATCGAATCCCGGCAGCGGCGGCTGCATTTCCGATGAAGGCGGAAATGTTGTAGGCTCGTGTGCTCAGATTTGGGTGCACGTTTAAGAACCCCAGGTGGTCGAAATTTCCGGAGCCTTCCACTACGGCGTCTCTCATAACCATATGGTGGTTTTGGGACGTTAAACCCCACATGTTAATCGAAGTCGGTGGCCGAGGATGTTGGCAAACGGTCTGGTCACTCCAGGCCGGCGACGCCAACTACAGTGCCAGCGTTCAAAAACAGGGTAGATAGGCCGACCGGTCTTCAAAAAATCGGTGGTAGTGTGAAAACACGGGCCTCGTCTGGTGATGCGGGTTGCTCAGAGAAGCGGGGGGGACAAAGGACGGAGGGGTGTGTAACAAAAAGCAGTCTGGGCTTGGAGGAAGGAAACAACTTTCCTTCCTCCATGGGTTGGGGAGAGCGGCAACTAGAGGGTCTCGGAGGCAGGGTCGGCGTTTAACGATAAGAATGTATGCGCACCTCGCCGATGCCTAATCGGTGGTCGAAATTGGTTTCCCGGGAAGTTGGCAGACCGCTGACTTCGTTAGCTGTAACCGATCATTGGCGCTCGGAAACGTTAGTTGTAAGTGTGATTTTGTGTCATTGAACCAATGTATATTTTCACGGTCACGCGGATATTGTTCGTTTTAAGCGAAAGTTCGTTTTAAGTGAGGCCGTTATATGTGGGCTTGACTGTATTTTATTCTCTAGGGTTTAATTTTTTTTTTCTTGCTTAGTTTTCCTCTAATTGCTGTCAGTCGACAAGCATCGTGCGGTCCTTGTTGTCCGCAATCTCCTCAACACCAGTTCTTTGGTTGCTATTTTATTTGTTTCTGCATTCAGTATTTCTTAGCACACTCATCGCCAAGACCATGGTTCGGCTGGCTCGTTTCAATGCTCCCTGTTTCGTTGTTGCAGGAGTGTTGCAAATGTGGGCTGCTTCGCGAAATACGGTGGACCGATTGACGACATCTCTCTAGTGTTGGGTGGATTTAATGGCACTGACTTCCACATGGCCACTGCTCTGGTGATCACCATCCCGGTCACCAACTACAATGACGACGCCAAGAAGTACCCGGCCCTTGCTTGGGAGAAGGAGTGAGTATTACATCTATGACGTCTTAACATTTCCTGTACAGTGACTCCCATTAAACGAAACTCGGTTAAACGTAAAAGCCCCATAAACGAAACTATGTAGGCACATTTGGTTGGTCTCCTATATATTTAATAATAAAAAAGTTTCGGATAATCGGAACATTCTTTTAGCTTACATCGGTTAAATGAAACTAAAACAGGTAAAATCCATACACGACGAAGTGGCCATGGCAGTCTAGCAACCATGAAACAAATGCCAAAGCTAGCTTAGCCAAGCCAATCCAGTGATCGCACACATCCGCGCACGCCGAGTAGCAATCCACCTCTCGTCGTGAACTTGAGGACAGCCTTGAGGAATGTACAGCTAAAGTGCAAGATGAGGACTTGTGCTCAAGTCGTGATGAGATGGTGTGTGATCCCGAGCACGTTTCGGAGGCTGACAGCGTAGCGAGAGATGCTGTCATCCTGTTTCAGCGCTGCTTTGAACACGATGGTGGCACAGAGTTCCTGCCCAGCGTTTCAGCAATGCACTCCTACTATGTGAGAAAGTGCTTGAACAAGGCCAAGCAAATGGTCATCACCTCCTCTTTTCCAAGCCAGCAATATTCGCAACATTTTTCTTTCTAATCAACTATAGTGGCATCAAAATGTTCTTGTTTAGTCAGCCACAGTTAGTGCTTTTGAAGTAAAGTCATATTTCATTCATTTTGCGGGCTTTGCTTATATGAAACTTCTCATAAATTGAACAAATTTTCTTGCCCCTTTGGGTTCCATTTAAGAGGAGTTTACTGTGTATACTTCGTGCGCAGTTCGTTTTTATGGTATTTGGTGATGCTTTCTTGTTAGCAAGTTGTGCTTTGCTTTGCATAACAGGCATTTTTTTTATAGGTTCATCAAGCTCATGAAGCGTTACAACAACACGGAACTCATGACTGTTGCCTTCATGGCTGAGGTAACAGTTGCTGCCTTTCTTTTGCAGTAAAACTAAGCTTGCGCATGTGTGATGCCATTGTAAATGAATATAATGCTAACGATAATATTGATACTGATAAATGTGCACCTTTATTTGACACAATATTACCAAGCACAATGCAATAGGTTTCATTGAAAAAGCAAAGTAGAGCCGATCATCTTTTATGTTGCATGGTTTCCAATAAGTGTAATCAGCGGGTATGGATTTTTCTCCACCTGTAAAGTGCTTGGAAATGTAATGTTGTCAAAAGTCACTGGAGTGATGCAGTACCCTCATCACATGTATTTATCATAGGTGTGGGTTGCTAAAATTTGGGCATGCTTTACAGTCTCCTTCTGTCAAAGCACATGCCATAATTCACACGCAATTCTGCGTTTCTTCCTCAGCGATCCATCGAAGATGAACTCGAACGGGGTAGCCACTCAGACGTTGTCACGGTTGGGATCAGCTACGTCATCATGTTTGCGTACATCGCAATAGCACTGGGTGACATCAACAGTTGCAGTAGACTTCTGGTGAGCATCTTCTTTTTTTTTGCAGCCCATTCATCTTGAGCATCCTTTTTTGCATGTCAAAGAAAGAAATGCTACAACATGCCCCCATGATACACATTTTTACACAATTACGTTGGCTGCACTTGTATTATATCTCAGTTGTAGCTCAGTACAATGTTTGAAACAAGGTTGTGGTTGTGCCGGTTATCCTTGCAGTTAGAGTAATTGCCAGGGAGGAACTTTGAGTATGATGACATGGTTGTATTTGCGTACAATATAAAAGAGCAGCTTCCTCAATCTAGGCGCACGAGTTATCTGACTTTCTGTGTTACGGTGCCCGTCGCCGGGCAGCATAAAGATGTAGCTATGACAACTGAGAGCCACGAGTTATCTGACTTTCTGTGTCATGGTGCCCGTCACAGGGCAGCATAAAGATGTAGCTATGCCAACTGAGAGCTATTTCAAGCCCGGCTTGGTTTCCTTAGGTTCAAAAACTCGATGATTGATGTCTTAGTTTTGTCCACTCTTTCGGTGATTCTGCAATGCCTTGATCTTTTTCCCGACACCAGAATTTCATAACTGTTTCTAGTACGTAATTTGCGCTGCATTGTCTCTCTTTCGCAGATTGACTCGAAGATTTCCCTTGGCCTGGTGGGCGTGCTCATCGTGCTGCTCTCGGTGGTGGCCTCGCTTGGCATCTTCAGCTTCTTCAATGTTGCCGCTACGCTCATCATTGTCGAAGTGATACCCTTCCTCGTGCTTGCTGTTGGTGTTGACAACATCTTCATCCTGGTGCAGCAGTTTCAGGTAATCTTCCTGACACTGTCCTTCCCTGCATCGGTTCTTGCTGGTTAGCCACAGCAGATGTCACTAGTCTAGAGCTCGTTTATTTGAGTGTGCAAGGGGCATCACTGGTCTCGGCACAGACTAGGTGGGAACTTGATGGAAGTATTCGCCTGGCTTTTCCGCCATCCTGTCGCTAAGCCCTGCGCCACCTTCTTGCCATTTCAGCGCGATGAACGTCGCGAAGGAGAGACAACGGTGGAGCAAGTGGGCCGTCTGGTCGGAGAAGTGGCTCCCAGCATGATGCTGTCCAGCGTCTCCATGTCGGCTTGCTTCTTTATCGGTGCGTTCGGCATTCTCTTTTCTTCTGCAGCACTTTATGTCTTGGTGTGTATTATTCGTTACTGCTCGACGAATCTGGATGATGAGAAGTTCATGTCTTTGAGAATCTGCGGTCATGTTAACAGTAGTGTAGGAAGTGGTCCAGATGGTTTGTGCAATTGCGGTCACGACAGAAACTACGATGGTAGTGCAGGCACTGTCACAGGGACAGAAGAAAAGATAAACTTGACACAGCCCTCTGTTTTGGTGTTTCTGCCATGTTGTCAGTGTTGTTATGCATGTGTTGGTATTTGCTTGTTATTAGCGTGTTGTTGCTGTTAGCCTGTGCTACTGTCAAGTAGAATGTAGTATCAACGAGCCGACACTGCGATCCTCATAGAGGCTGTTAATCTCTCTATCGAAAAACTTGATTACTCTATAAATGGTGTTGGATGGGGAAGCACAGGATCTGCCTCCTCGAGTAGTGATGGTGACAGGTAATGTGTACTTGTATCATTGTCTTTCGCAGGTGCCTTGACAGAAACTCCCGCAGTGCGGATCTTTGCACTCTATGCTGGTGTCGCGCTGCTTATCAATTTCTTTTTGCAAATGACTTGCTTCCTTGCACTCTTCACCATGGACACACTACGACAAGAGGTGGGCAATCACTCTGCGTCTTTCACCACTTGTCTTCTCTCTGGCTTGCTCCCAAGCACTTTGACGCTTTAGGATGTGGTGCTGAGTGAATTGGTTAATCGTTTTAATATCACAATGCATGTGAACGGAGTAACATTCACATTGAAAGCAGTGTTTCAAACTGTGGCATTGACCATTACCAGTTACCACTGTAACCATCCGTAACAAATAATGCGATGGGAGACATCTGAACTCATAACAAGCTTCTAAACTTAAAAAATTATGAATCGATGTGAGGGTAGTCTGTTCATTGAACCTTGAAGTGAAGCTTCAAGGCAGTGCGGATTTTCACTGCATTGGTGTTTTCATGGCTTAGCATTTCTCCACTGCAGTGAAACTGCTTTTACTAAGTTACACGCAGACTAGTACACACCATAGTAGATGTTTCCTTTGCTTAGCACCACTGCACTGCACTGAAACAACTTTCATAGGGGGTGTACATGCAAATTATTATACACCTATTCGTTAATTTCGAGTACTTCTAAATTAGCAATACTTTATATTCGAATCGAAGCGAATTTGAACGCTGTAGTATTGTTTCGAATAATTCGAAGCATTCGAATGTTCGCACAAGCCTACTAGAAATTTAGAGACGAAATTCTCGAGCATTGAGCCACTTATTCTTGCTTGTTACTGTTTTCAGTAGTTTCATTTCTGCATTTGTTTTTCCTCCTCGCAGAGCAACCGCCTAGACCTTTGCTTCTGTATAAAGGCTTCTAAGAAGAGCAAGCCCTCTGAAAACACTAGTCTGCTGTACAAGTTCTTCAAAACTGTCTATGCACCTTTCCTGCTTACAGACTCCGTGAGAGTCATTGTGGTAAGTGTTACAGTGCGAGGGTATAATTGTTATTTCAATAAAAATTATATGGACTGTCTTGATGGTTTTTTTTGTTGTCGCCGTCAGCGTCGTGTCAGGTATAAAGTCCAAATTGATAATATGCCCCAGTGCATCTTCTTGTCTATTGTCGCTTGAGACATCGACACTGGCTCTTGCTTATACAGCAAGTCACCCAAAGGGTTCCAATATAAGAAAGGAAAATTCTTTATGGCTTTGCTCACAATGGATGAATAGTGTGGGGGCTGGCAAAGGAAAGTGTCCCACTCTGCTTTTCTGTTCAAGTGCAGCTGTGTTTATAAATTGCAAGACTATTATTGTTCATTATAACTGATAATACATTATATCAGAGGTCGTTGTATTGAAGATTCAGTGAATTACTTAGCAGGACTTATCCCAGGGCTTTAATTTTTAACAGTTTGAAGTAGTGTGATATGGTATATTTGCCGTGGTAAAGCGTTGCGCTGTCAAGCTTAAGGGTGCACGGGTTTAATTTCGGCTACAGCTACATTTCGATTGGACGAAATGCAAGAACAAGCACGTACGTTGCGTTCAGGTGCACACTAAAAAAAATTCTGTTGGGATGGAAATTAATCTGTTGTGCCTCACTATAGCATGTGTCATGGTTGCTGTGGTTTTTGCAGGTAAAACTACATAGTTCTGTTACCAAGTCCTGTAGTATACTTCTGTGGCACTGTTACTACTGTTTGTCTTTTGCTTATTGTTTGCCTCGCTATTGCTTTTTCAGAGTTTTTGTATGATTTCATGGCACTGTTTAGTATTTGTATTTTGCGGTATGAACAATGCGTGATAGTTTTGCTGTACACCAGACTCTCATTAAGCAGAACCCAAAGGAGCCAGTAAAATCTGTTCCGTTTAACAGGAGTTCCGTTTACTCAGAGATGAACAGAAGTGCGAAATGCAAGACTGAAACCAATCTTGTCAGAAGCACTTGGTTCGTTAAAGCAGCAGTTTGTCGTAAGATTTTGAAGCGAATGTTGCTCTCATGTTTTGCACCTATTAGTATAGACATGGGCCCTTTTGTGCACACGGGGACAAACTTTGTGTTGCTGCATCCTCAGTGCAATGGCTCTATGTAAGTAGTGTTGTTAACGAACCGTTTCCATCTCAGATGGTGGCCTTCATTGGTTGGCTGTGCTCCTCCATTGCGGTCATAAGCAAGATTGAAATCGGCCTCGACCAGGAGCTTGCTATGCCCCAGGTAAGCATTTAGAGAAGTGCTGTGCTTTCTAAAATTTAATGTGGCTGGTAACATTTTTGTAAGTAAGCTCTTTTTAAGTCGCCCTGGCATTGGTGCTGGAGTCAGCAGTTAGACAAGCTCATGGCAAACATTACTTTTTTATGTGTGCTGTTGTTACTTTCAAGGCTTATTAATCCTTTGTGGTGTGAAACATTTACCCACTCTCCGACCATTTGGGTCGGAACATTTTACGAGGTTTGTGCGTCGTGAATGAGAGAAACCATGTGCAAGAAAAACTCAACACTTGTTAATTATTTAACTTGGCTTGTGCCCAAGTTTTCAGCTATCTTTGAGAAGTGCGTGATGCCTGACTGTGGTCTGCTGCAGCTGTGTTGTTAGGAAGGGCATGCCTGACAATACCTAGAAGGCTACAAAAAAGGTCGTATTGTATGAGTGCATCAAACTCGTGGGAGTTGCGGGCAAGGGTTCACCAGTTTTAATTTATCATATTCTTCTTTTCCAAAATGCTGCGTTCTACAACCTTTCGAGATAGACAGACAGCAGCCAGAATTCATTGTTACAGCTAATAATGCGGCATGTGGGCATTGCCCTAAGCAGGTTATTTCACCATAGGAAATGAACAAAAGATGAGCTATAGCTTCTCATTGTTACAACCAATATAGTCTTAAGACCGGTATCGTTATAAGTGGGTTCAACTGTATAACCAACTTTGACATAGATAATCACAAACGTTCACCTGGCAACTTGGTATGATCAACTGGAATTCTCCTAATGCATGGCGTTATTCATGAAGGAATTTATTATTTTTGTGTACATTGCCTACTTATCATTGGGCTGTAAAATGGGCGCCAAATAATGGCTCATGTACTCATGGGGGTCTTGTTGATTTTTTTGTTGCCAAAAGTAATGCACTCTTGCAATCCTTGTGTTGTGGCAAGAGTGGACACCAGGCCAGAGTACCCATTCTTCTTCGCTCAATTTCAGGATTCCTACCTGCAGCAGTACTTCGACTACCTCAAAAAGTACTTGCAAGTTGGACCTCCCGTATACTTCATTGTCACCGACGGCTACGACTACACGGACGTCAAGAAACAGGCCAGGCTGTGTATAAACGAGCAAGTCTGTGACCAGGACTCCGTGGGGGCTAAGCTCAAGCAGCTAACGTTGCTAAGCAACAGGTGGGTAATGTTCCTCAAGAGTGGCAATGCGGGCTTGTTCGTGAAACATTTGAAAGAAATTTATGTAGTGGCAGGCGAAAAAACGAACACCGGAAAGAATAGACTTAGGGCTCTGTCTTCTCAGTCTATTCTTTCCTGTGTTCGTTTTTTCGCCTTGCGCTACATGAATTTCTTTCAAATAGTAATGTTCCTCCTTCGCTCGTGTGGGTAGCGCAGAAAGGGGGGCCACTTATACTAAGTGCCAATGTGCGTTTAATGGGACACTCGATACAGATTTTGTATTACACTCCAACCTCGTTATAACAAAGTGGCATTTACAGGAAACCAGTTTCGTTATATTCAAAAATTCATTATAAATGTGTATTCTCAGTGCTATGTGTGTTGAAAGAGTATTCATTTACTTAGTCATAACCTATGTTTTATTATATCTGGGTTCATTATATCCAAATTTGAGTATCTAGTAACTCTTTAATGATACAGAAAGCTCCGATCTTGCTTTGAAAGCTTGCTTGGCAAGCTGCGACACATCTAATAAAAAAATAGGTGGGATGACACTGTCGTGAGTCTCTCTTATTTACTCTCTGTGATGTCGAAGATTTTGATGGCATCTGCAAAGAGCTACACTGTTCATCACTGAATATGAATTACACTGCTTTCTCCGAAGAGCCGGAGACACAGCAGCTTAAACTGAGGCAGGGCTTTGCTTCATTGTTATTTAATTGGGAACGTTTTACGTACTGAAAAATGCGCATTATTTTAATAGAGAATTTTGAGAGTGTGATCACTGTTTGCAAGTCACTGCTTGTTGGAAGGGGCACGGGCTTAAAACTTTTCGTGCATGCTTCGCATTGACAACTTAATACTTAGGCTTCGTTTTTTTTTTTTTCCTTTCAGGACGTATGTGACAAGGCTGCGGTCGTACTGGTTGGACCAGTACATCCTGTACATGCGATCTTCAGATTGCTGTTATGAAACCATAAAAAATCGTGACTTTTGTTACTCCGAGTTCGGCACTGGTAAGCAATTGGCAACAGGCACAGTTCATAACGTAGTAAACCTATTTTGGTTGTGTACAAGGCATATTTAAAAAGTTTGTGCTCTCGCGGCTGATGATAGATTTTAATGCTCCACTTTTCACAGCATAGTAGTCTCTCGTAAAATGTATTCTAAAGGGGCCGGGAAAATATATTCTATTTAAGGAGAACTTCGTTTTTTTTTTCGGTATTCACCGATTTCAATAAAACTTTGAACATGTGTTCTCGTCGGTGCCGTGGTGATATGTGCGAGCTTATACAATCGTGAGTCATTTAGTTTTTCTAAAAACAAATTTTAAAATTGGTAGCCTATTCTTAAATTACACATGTCAACGCAGGCTACCCTCTGTATGTGACATAAGGGCCTACTCTTTTTAAAAAATCCCGCCTTTTCCAGCAGACGTATGCAGCGCCCACTTTCTTTCATGAGGCGACGACAATGCGATCACAGTTAAGTTTTGTCAGCTGCATATAGCATGTTAGTTGTCGTTGACATCGGGTCTTATAGTATTGAGCAACGAGGAAATCGATTCGGGGCATGTCAGATGCTTCACGTGGCGGCGGGTCGAAATGAAAAAGTGATGCTTCCGTGCTCAGATAATGGCTGCAATCATCGCTGAACTTGTCACTGGTAAGTTCAGACGAGCTGGCACAGCTCGATTCTATATCATATGACATCGCCAACTTGCTTTTCATGCGTCAGAAGGAGTACGTGAACTACGTTTACACCCTCGCCAGCCATAGTGGGGTGTAGTCGATCTCGTGATGTCATCGGCGACGGATTCTCGGGACGCCATCCCATACCCACCATGGACGACGAAGCAGCTCCCTGTTTCGGTTTCTGTTCTGACTTGTCGTTTATTGTAGGCTTGTGCGAATAATGAATTTCAGGGTCGAAGCGAATTCGAAGCGAATAGTGATTTTAGTCTAATAATTTCGAATCGAATTCGAATAGTATGTATAGCATATAAAAAAGGGAATATTTATCATAACCTAACTAACCTGCACGATACTTCTTTTGAATTGAAATAGGGGCTCTACGCAGACGCCTTTTTTTTCGTTGAAAGGAGGTCGAAACAATCTTGATTATTAGTTTCGGTAGGATCCGAGTGATAACCTGTAAGATACATAACGTTTTAAAATTTATTACACTTAAGTCGTATAAACCATCATAACAAGCCTAATAAAATGAATAATTGATTTGAGGGTAACATCTTCCTTTTAAAGGGGCCCTGCAACACTTCTTCAAGTGTCCATGGAGCCAGTAAACATGCTTGTCGCCTCACAAATTTACCGCTGCAAAGTTCCTAGAATCAGTACAGTACAAGCGGAGCTCCAAAAATTTGTCACATGCTGCAATTTTATTCTCTATTTTCGACCCGTCAAAAGATCTGGAAGCTAAGTAGTGAAGGATGGCACAAGAACAGAAAAAAAACCTCATGAGCGCCTAGCGACCTTGAGCATTTTTTCTCTCTCTTTTTTCTTCAAGTACGAGGCTTTTCAGTGCGATCGTGCACATACTTGTGGACAAGCGGTGGCCTCACGCGGCGGATCGATAACGACGAGCACGCCATGCTCAAATCGGCCAATGACTCTGACCAGAGCTGTATTTTCTTTCTTGGTTGTACAAGTGATTTTTGAGCTTGTAGTGTCATTTGCCAAAGGAAGAGAGTAAGTTTGTTTTGAAAATTCATTGCGAGTTTCAGGCCGCGTGCTGCACTTTAATATTCGCCTTGCCTGTTCTCGGTAGCCTCGACTACCGATCGGCAGCGTTTTCTGACCATGCTCAGCAAGTGTTGCAGGACTCCTTTAATTCTGAAGGGGGGGCTTTGCGGCAAAGCAAAATTCCCTTGACTAAATGTTTTCACGGTTTCGCACAGTTACATTGCAGTGAAACCACCTCTACAGGTGGACTAGTGTACATTTATTCGTTCATTGCAAATACTTCCAAAATATTCTATAATTTAAATTCGAATCAAAGTGAATTCGAATACTCGCCTATCCGTTCGAATATTGGAAGTATTCGAATATTCGCACAAGCCTAGTTTATTGCTGAAAGTTGTTGACGAGTGCCTGCTACGATGAAGCACCCTAGCTTTTGCAGGACTGTCGATACTATTTCAATACAGTATTGTCTCAGTAAGGTCAAAAATGCACCGGACTTTCTTTGTAGCAGGAGTTACGTGCACTGACGTGGCTGGCAACAGGGGTGCGTAGTTCAAATACGTAATCAATCATATTAGAAGCAACAATTTTGATTAAGAGATTTTCGCTTGGTGAGAGTGTACTGTTTACGTTTCATGGTACTCATGTAAGCGACGTTGCCAGAATATTTTCATATTTCGGATGATGTTGCCGTAGATTTTCCTCGAACTTATGATGCCTCCATGGCTGAAGAAGAGTCGTTAAAGTAGTGTCGTTGCATGCATCGTTTATTCAATCTGCATTGTTTATTCAAGCATGCATTGTTTATTCAATCTGTTGTTCTTCACTCTGGGTTTTAGCAAATGGAACGTGCCAGTCCTGCAGCGTGCCCAGAACGCAGCCCTTCGCCGGTGAAGAATTTAAACACCATCTTCCCTGGTTCCTGGCTGACGTTCCCAACATGAAGTGCTCTTCAGCGTGAGTAATTTGTATACAATAACACTAATGTCAACTACAAGTGAGCCAACATTACACTTCAGTAAATAATTTATCTTCATGTTGGGTAAACTGTGATTCAGCTTACCTTGTACAAAAACGAGCGTTAAAGTTAGTTTGTTTGTATGCTTTCTTCTCTTTCTCTTCTGGAAGGACAGTTTTGTGTGAACGCTGTCTTTGTCTCTTGTTTTCTCATGCAGTGGTCGTGCAGAGCATGGAAATGCTATAAACCACATTAATGGGACCATTCAAGGTAAGAAGTCAAGATTTAGTTGGCTACCGAATAGTAGCTTTAGTGAAAGCGCATCTCGATTTGTGTTTAAAAGACTGTTGCGGAAAGTTGCGCTTTTTTGTATATGTTTGGTGTTTGTCATTTACTGTGATGAGACTTAGACAGGTAGATCTTGTCTTCTGCACTTCAATGTTAAACAACGGTTTGAGCCGTAATGCAGTAGATGAACTTCTATAACCTCTGCTTTTGGACTTTTAGATTAATGATTGCCTGGTAATGCTGGTATAATTAATTGCGGATTATGCGACATGTTAAGGCAATGTTTCATCTTCTCTATGGCCCATCTTTTATGCTGTATATCATCTGCAAGACTCGCCAGTTTAACCACAGTCTTGAAACCATAGCAGAAAAAAATTTCACCTTCAAAAGGTAATGTTCAAGTTTCAAGTTTTATTATTTCCAAAAACAAGGTACAAAATCTAAGATATACAGACGAGGGTCCTAGAGCCAGAGATTTTAGTGGGACCCTCGGTTTCTCGATACAAATCGACGGTAAAATTTATGCAGAGCAACAGAAAATTCTTACAATATACGGACATCAAAATGCACTTTTATATCACAAATAAAGCCAAAACACGCAACATGGTATAAAAAAACGAAAAACAAACGAGTCAAACAGGTAAACGATCACAAGTAATGTTATTCAAGAAAATGATTTTTGACGGACTTTTTGAACAAAGGAATTGCCCCGCTGCGGTAATCTAGTGGCTAAGGTACTCGGCTGCTGACCCGCAGGACGCGGGTTCGAATCCCGGCTGTGGCGGCTGCATTTCCGATGGAGGCGGAAATGTTGTAGGCCCGTGTACTCAGATTTGGGTGCACGTTAAAGAACCCCAGGTGTTCTAAATTTCCGGAGCCCTCCACTACGGCGTCTCTCATAATCATATAGTGGTTTTGGGACGTTAAACCCCACATATCAATCATTATGAACAAAGGAATTGAAGTGCAACGCTTAATGCTAAAAGGTAACGCATTCCAAAAAGATATCGTATTGAAAGCGGAAGTTTTTTGCCCATAATTAGTATGAGCGGGGGGTAACAGGAAATTTTTATCAGCCGCAAACCTGGTCACATTATTATTCTGCGAAGGATCTGATGTAATAAACGAGAATGCGAGTTGATTACACAGCAGTTTGTGGAATAAAGTCACAAGATTTAACCGGAACAAAAGATTTACTGGCAAGATATTGTAAGAGCGTAGTAATGTGTAGGCTTTGATTGCAAAGAACTAGAAGTGACAATGCGGATTGACTGATTTTAAATGTGCTGTATTGATGATAAAAGACAAGCATTACTGTTGCCCCATGAAACTACACCGTAAGTAATATGACTATTTTAGTAAAGAATGAACGCAAAATACAGGGCCAGTAGAGCTTCACGGGAAAAGAAAGGGCGAGCTCTGATTAATGTGCGGATACCAAACGCTGTCTTCTGCTTAAGGGGGCAGACTGGTCTTAGACATTTTTTGTTTATTTCTTCAGTGATCTTGATAAAACTGCACATGGTTATGCGGTTTTTCCTGCTGATTTCAAATATTTAATTAGTTTTCCTGTAATTCACTTTGTTCCTGAGATATCTTAAGTTCGCCCCCTATTGTTTAAGGCCACCATAGAAGAAAAAGTGCCTAATTAAAAGTGATATTTAGAATAAGCCAACATAGACTAATGACTATAGAGTGAAAGTATGGAAGAGGTTTTTGTTTATAGGCCTTTATTAGTTATTTTGCAGCAAAATGAACTATACATTTTCAAAAGCAGTTGGAATTGTGCTACAATACTGATTAGTAATTAATTAAAAACGCATGTGCTCTAAATTCTGCTCCCATACTTGCATTCTACACACATACAGCTTTCCACTGCAAAGAGAATTATTGTTGTACCTGCCCAAGCTGCAGAGATATTGAGGCCTCAAAATTGAATAGTCACAAATTTACTTTTCTGAAAAAAATGGAAAAAACTGAAAACACACAGTTTTTTTAAAAAGCAACAATCATGGTGTGCATGTTTTGCAATCCTCATGAAGGCGCTCATAAATTAGTAGGAGAGCTTTAGACAAAGGTGCTCGCAAATTATAAAGAAGCCTCAAAGTCGGTTCCCTATTTTTTTGCAGGTTCTGCATGTTAACAGCACCAAGAATCTGGACAGTTAAAATCACATTACAAGAAAATTACTACTTCTTGGTGCGTGAAAATTTGCAGAGAGATAGAAAAATACTTGCAGAAACCAAATATGTCAATTTTAAAAAATGAATTTTTTTGTCACTTTTTGGTCCCAAAGAGCAGTCTGCCCCCTTAAGATGGTTAAAGTGACTGTGAAAGGTAAGGCATGAGTCAAAATGTATGCCAAGAAAGACTACATCAGAACAAGCAGAAATGGAATGAATACCAAGTTGTATTAAGGGAATAGCAGATAATGACCTCTGAGCACTTTTAAACACCATAAATTTAGTTTTTGTGGGGTTGATAACTAAGTGATTACTGCTGCACCAATTCATAAGGGCACTTAATGCAAGATTTAACTTTGAAACAAGTGCATCAATGTTTTTATCACATGAAGATATTGTTGTGTCATCAGCATATAGAACACAGTGACCACAGTCAAAAGAGCCATCAGGAAGATCATTCATATATAAAATAAATAGCAAAAGACCCAATACTGAGCCCTGCAGTACTCCTTAGTTAACATATTTTGTTGTAGAGAAGGTATTCGCGGCGTGTACTGTGTACTGTCGGTCAAATAGGTAATTTCTTAAGAACGTAAGTGCAGGGTCTGTTATTCCATAGGACTGAAGTTTATGCAATAACACTTGATGATTTACTGTGTCAAAGGCTTTAGTGAGATCTAAAAAAATCGAACCCTCTAAATTTCTCGAATCGATACTTTTCTTTACGTAATCAGTTAGAGACAGCACAGCTAGACTTGTTGACCTACCTGGACGGAAACCAAATTGGCTGTCTTTAAGCAATTTATATTTAACTGGATATCGATTCAGATGTTCAACAAACAATTTTTCGACTAGTGTGCTGAGGCAGGAAAGAATTAAAATTGGACGGTAGTTGGAAATTGGTTGTTTATCGCTTTTTTTAAAAACTACAATTTCTTTAGCTTTTGCAGGTTGTAGTACTATTTTGCGAAAGTAGGCAGTAACCTGTGGCTGCCTGATGGTCACAATTTAGTGACCAGGTCCCTGCAAATTTATTTCTGGAAACACATTTAAGCACTCTGGTTGCACCCAATAATTACTCTTCTATAGCACCACCTTCACATGTCTTACACTCCATTGTGGCTTCTGCAGCATCTACGCGGGTAAGTCCACACTCTGCTATAGTAAGAGTAAGCCTTAACTCCTGCCAGAGTTTCGGTGTGAAAAAAAAAAGAAAAAGAAAAGCTTGTTGGAAGTAATGCAGTAAAGCTCATCATTTCCAGCCATCTGAGTCCTAGAGATAGGATCGGGGAAACGTGGCTACCTATTACACTAAAAGCTATCAAAATGTTTGCGGCTTGCCTTCAACGAGTGTAAACGTTGCTCTGCATTTCAGCTGCCTACTATTCAGCCTACCATCCGGTGCTGAGGACGTCAAAGGACTTTTATACGGCCCTGGAGTGGGCTCGATTAATATCCCACAACTTGACAGACATGGTCAAGGAAGTGCAGCCCGAGTCCGAAGTGATTTCTTACAGGTCGGTGAAACTCTCCTCGAGATATTCCGACGCGTGTCCCGGCATTTTGAAAACTGTGTATTGCTAAAGCTTTGCACGTTTTTGCATGGCCAAGCGATAGGGGGTATTAGTGGACAGTATTTATTTATGGCACTTTAGTTCGTTAGGAAAATTCTTTTTGTTGAAATTGAGTATTTCTGCTAATCGATTGTTTTGTTTGAGAAGTATGGCTGCAAAGAGGGATGTGTGATTATTGATACAACTAATAATTTTTCGACCTTGTACGACGCTGTTTAATATATTTGGAGCCTCTCTCTCGTGCTTCAATACATAGTTCTCTTGTTCTGTGGTTCATGTTACAACACAGAAGTAACATGTTTTTAGACAGACGAGACAGCGAAGACATAGAGGGTATTGGAATAATTAACCAATGTAAATAATTTCTACTATTATAAAATCAAATAATGGTTGTTGGTTTATGGAAGTGTACTGTGCAGCACAGGCTGGATTCAAATGTGACATTCTTTAGTACCACGATCGGTATGCACAATTGCTTGAGACAACCACATTGTGTCGCAATGAATGTGGTCTCTAAAGATAGCGCTGACTCTGATCTACGCTTTTAAGTTGATATTACACCGATGTGACCGAAACTATGGACGGTGAAAGCATGTGCATTAATACTTGACCCTCAATTGTCCTGTTTTAAATTGTGAACACTGCACACACAAACCATGTTGCAATGAACTTGCGTCTTATACAACAAGTCAGTTATATCCAAAAATTCATTATAAAGGTTTATTATTAACACTATATTGCTAGACAATTTTTCATTTACTTCGTTATAACTAAGCTTGTGCGAATATTCGAATGCTTCGAATATTCAAACGAATAGGTGTGTATTTGAATTCGCTTCAATTCGAATTTGAATTATCCAATATTTTCGAAGTATTCGCAATAAACAAATAAATGTACACTATTTTGCCTGTAAAGGTGCTTTCTCTGCAATGTAGTAATGCGAAACCGTGAAAACACCTACACAGAAGAAATTTGCTTTGCCGCGAAGCCTCCCTTCGGATTTAAAGGGGCCCTGCAACGCTTGCTGAGCATGGTCAGAAAATGCTGCCGATCGGTAGTAGAGGCTACCGAGAACACGCGAGGCAAGAATTATTGCGCAGCATGCGGCCTGAAACTCAATTTTCAAAGCTAAAAATTGCTCTTTTCCCTCAGCAAATGACACTACAAGCTCAAAAATCGCTTGTCACAGCCAAGAAAGAAAATACGGCTCTGGTCACAGTCATTGGCTGATTTGAGCATGGCCCGCTCGTCGTTATCGGACCGCCGCCTGAGGCCGTTGCTTGTCCACAAGTACGTGCACGATCGCACTGAAAGGCCTCGTATTCGAAGAAAAAAGAGAGAAGAGACGCTCAAGGTCGCTAGGCGCTCATGACGTTTTTTCTATTCTCGTGCCATCCTTCACTACTTAGCTTCCAGATCTTTTGATGGTTCAAGAATGGAGAATGCAATTGCAGCATACGACAAATTTTTGGGACTCCGCTCGTACTGGACCGATTCTAGAAACTTTGCGGCGGTAAATTTGTGAGGCGACAAGCATGTTTACTGGCTCCATGGATACTTGAAAAAGTGTTGCAGGGCCCCTTTAAAGGAACATGTTACCCTCAAAACAACCCATTTTATTAAGCTTGTTATGATGGTTTATATGATTTAAGTATAATAAATTTGAAAACGTTGCGTATCTTACATGTTATCACTCGGATCCATCGAAACTACTAATCAAGGTTGTTTCGACTTCCTTTCAACAAAAAAAAAGGCATTTGCACAGAACCCCTTTTTCAATTCAAATCAATATCGTGCAGGTTAGGTTATGATAAATATTCCCCTTTTTTTATATGTCATACATACTATTCGAATTCGATTGGAAATTATTCGACCAAAATCACTATTCGCTTCGAATTCGCTTCGAGCCTGAAATTCACTATTCACCCAAGCCTAGTTATAACCGATATTTAGTTATATCCGGGTTCATTATAATGTGGTTTCAGTGTGTGGGCTGTATGGAAGCGCTTGTTTTAGAGCTTTTGTAGTTCAGTGGCAACTAGATCAAAGAAGGAAGCGCAATTGTCCGACGTGGTACTGCGCATCCACTTGCACGCCTGTTCGATTATTTAAGGGTAAGGTGATTTTTCATAAGTGCACGGCTGCATTTTTTTTTGTGTGTGTACACAACTCTCCGCAAAACGCAAAATAATCGACATCACTCACCACACTTCTCGATTCTGTGCAGTCTGGTACATGTGTTCTACGAGCAGTACCTAACCATGTGGCCAGACACGTTCAAGAACCTGGCACTCTCACTGGGTGCCATCTTTGTGGTGACTTTCGTGCTGCTTGGGCTGGACTTTATGTCGGCACTGGTTGTCACCTTCACCATCGTCATGATCATCGTCAACCTGATGGGCCTCATGTACTGGTGGGACATATCGCTCAACGCCGTGTCGCTTGTTAACCTGGTGGTGGTGAGGGCTGGTGCATTGATGCACTGATTATTACTCTCTCACCTGTTATATTTCTTGCATTGAATGGATTTCTCTGATTACTGCTCCTGCCTCTGCATGTTCTAAATGTGTATCTTTGCCACTTTCCGAGGGCTTAGTTTTTGTTGCGATTTCCTCACTGTAAAGAACTGCGTGTGTCTGTAATGCCTTGTGTCACTGGGGAGCACTCGCACATTTCTTATGAAGCAGACCAGCATAGGTGGCAAAAGTCACTATACGTATGTAACCTAGTAGTGTCTACTAGTTATTTTATTTTTCTCTCGTGTCTGTGGACATAGAGTTTCCAAAAAATAGCTAGGCGAGACTCTGGCGCTACGATCGTTCGGGGACCATGGGAATTATGGGTATTACATGGATTTGCCTAGTCTTTGTGCTTGCGTGTGGTGAATCGCACTTGTGGCTTCGTGTATTGCTGCGTTTGAGTTTTGTTTAACAAACCGTTTTGAACTTCGTGGACCGATTTGAATTGGTGATCCTAAAAGGTGAAGGTGGTGAAGCGCTATTGCCGAACATTTGCCGATTGTTGTTTCGTGGCAAAGCAGCTTGAAGCCAGGCGAAGTCAGAAGGATTGTAAAGTACTTGGCAAATCCATGTACTAGCCATAACTCCCATGCTCACTGAAGCGCCACGCATTGCAGCTCCCATAGACACTAGTGCCAGTCTTTTCCCTCTAGTGTCTATTTAGAAAACTTTGTCTGTGGATTGTTGCCTTGTGTTAATGTGTCCTTGTGTCGGATTCATTGCGCAAGAACCACCACATTTTACGTTTTTTCCTGGTTTTTACTGCATCAGGTAGCGATGTAGAGCACACATACTATTCAGCATTGCTTAATAGCATACTGTGGAGCAAGTTATTTATCAGTACTTTAACAATAGAAACGGAGTACGTAAACACAGTCAAGGTGGAGTTAGAAGTGTCCAGCCCCACCCCCACTCCTTTAAATGTTTGTGTAAATATGTACGTGCTTGTGTGTACATACACATAGACACATGGGGGTGTTCAAACCTTCTCTCTTCTGAAGTAGTATTTTGGGTATGCATCTGAGGGTGAAAGGTTCTTACTCTGCACTATCGGTCACTCACAAAATCTACGAGGATGTGTGGAAAGTTGTGAATTCTTCTCTCCCCACTCCTTTAAATGTTTGTGTAAATATGTACGTGCTTGTGTGTACATACACATAGACACATGGGGGTGTTCAAACCTTCTCTCTTCTGAAGTAGTATTTTGGGTATGCATCTGAGGGTGAAAGGGTCTTACTCTGCACTATCAGTCACTCACAAAATCTACGAGGATGTGTGGAAAGTTGTGAATTCTTCTCTTGACGCGGTTGCTTTTTTCTTCCTTTCTCTTCCTCCACAATTTCCAGGGCGTGGGCATCTCGGTCGAGTTCTGCTCCCACCTGGTGCGGGTGTTTGCCTTCAGCGGTGCTCCTACTAGGGTCAAGCGGGCTCAGGATGCCCTCACCAAGATGGGGAGCTCGGTCAGTACCCTCGGCATCTCCTCCCCTCTTACCTCCTCACTTCCTCTCCCATGCTGCAGCATCACACTGACATTGTCACATTCTCCAAATGGTGAATGTGCATGCTATTTATACCGCATTGGGGATCATTGCGTGTATTTTTATATGATGCCAAAAAGCACACAAATAAAGCTACTGTACTACTGTAGTGAAATGCCATTAATCTTAAAACTGTGCCTTGTAAAATTTTATGGATTTGACCATATTGTGGTAGTGAGGGTCTATTCTGAAAGAGGCCTTTTAGGAAAGATTTACCATTTCGGGGAGCGAAGGTCATGGGAAGAAAAGCTTTTGTGAGCTCGAGTAAGCTTCCTGTCCAGTTACAGTTCAGCAGCATGAAGTGACAGCTTGAACCTAAATGCAAAAGAGCATACATTATCCTTGCATATGATTGCCAAAATAACACGGCTTGTACCCACAATTTGTAGAATAAAATTAAAAAGTGTGCATTCGTGTCTGCCTATCAAGTGCTGGTTCCTTCGTGTAAACATGCCACTCGGTAATGGTGCCCTTTGCAGATTCTGTCTGGCATCACGCTGACGGACTGTGGGATCCTGGTGCTGGCATTTGCCAAGTCTCAGATCTTCCAGGTGTTCTACTTCCGCATGTACCTGGGGATCATCGCTTTTGGCACACTGCATAGCCTCATCTTCCTGCCCGTGTTCCTTAGCATTCTAGGTCAGTATACCATGGCGCCCGCCTCTCTGCAGCTGCCATAGCGTTCCATGCATACGACGTGGTTTGACGCGTGGAAATGCTAGGATGTCTCGCATTCAGACTGGCATTGTTCGCAAACAACTTGTTCAGATTGGATGCATCTGGCTTGAAGTGTTCCTTGCGTCGCAGTGGTTAACCTTCAATCAAAGCATGCGACGAGCTGTTCTCTTAGCGTAATATAGCAACAAGCTTTGTAGAACTTTGAAAGCTGCTTTGATGCTCAATGTTACGAAACTTTAAAAAAGCCTGTGTTTAAACCTTTATTTCAAACTGTTAGAACAGCCTGAATAAGGCCTATTTCTGGTCATTTTGGTCCAGAAAACTGCATTCATGCACCCATATTTATTGCTCATTGCCAGCTGACACGACCGTCGTTTTCATGACGACACAGCTGCCCTTAGAAAACGTGCATAGACGATGGTGCCAAATTTCCCTCTATCTCTAGGTGTTACTGCCAGAAGATGCGTCTTTCATAAGCATATCGTGGTTTTGGGACGTTAAACCCCACATATCAATCAACAAGATTTACCGTATTTACTCGCATAATCCTCATACTTTTTTGGCAGAAAAGCGATGCAAAGTTGGGGGGTGCAAGAATTATGCGGGGAAAACTTTCCTTGAAAACGAGAGCGAAAAAGAAAACGAAGTGGCCGCAAATCGGGATTTTCACACCAGCATCTAACAGCAAGCTTTAATAAATACTAATTAAAATTTATCTCAACAATAAAAGCAGAGGTTCAACACAAGGCAAGATTTCTTTAAGACACAAAAAGTGCAAGCGAATAGTCGAGAATTAGAATACCATACGCAAAGCTTGTGAGCGTTGTGGTAGCTTTCGTCACTCAACCAGAGCCCTCAAAGGTAAGCGTAGCATGTCAGTATTGGGCTGATGGTTATTTAACAGAATCGTCCGCAGTTTCCTTCTGAATAAATAAAGTTTACCATCAATCCCAGTCTCAGGCACAGGGCAGGCCCAACACGTCTTGGTGGCTTTCAGCTGCCGTCACCAGCAGCGAACACAAAACTCGTCAACTCCAAAAAGCCTACCGGCGGCCCTGTTGCCATTGTTTAGTGCAACATTGATCACTTTCAACTTTAAAGCAGCCGTGTAGCTTCAGTATCGCTTCATAACTTCACAAGATTATCGACACAACATACAAAACACGCCGCAACGCGCACTTGTTGCTTTGGCTTGGATTGGATTGAATCTCCGTGCAATAATAGTACAATTGATGCTTAAGAGATAACGTCAGACGGCACGCGCTGTCATCATGAACTGCTGGAACGAGCAGACTACGTTATTGCGGCAATTTTCGGGGGTGCGATAATTACTCGTAGAAAAAAAAAAAACATATTTTTGTTGAGCAATGTGGGGGGTGCGAGAATTATGCGAGTGCAAGGATTGCGCAAGTAAATACAATATGGCACCTGCGTTTGAATGGCAGGGCAGAGATGGGGGAGGCACAGGCTATGGCCAGATTACTTTGGGGAGTACACATTGTATGTGAAAGGGACACTGTAGAGATATATACTTCAGCCCATAGTTCAGCAATAATTGTGGAGCTCACTCAGGCACACTCATAAAATAAATTTTGCGCTTAGGATTCGCTCGGACTCACACTCAAAAATTTTCTTCAACCGGACTCGCTCTGACTCCGACGCGCCAAGAAATTATTCACCCGGATTCGCTCAGACTCAAACTCCTGGCTGGATTCGAGTCTGAGTGAGTCCGAGTGAGTCAACTCGCGAGTCTGCTAGTCTAAAATTAGCTTTTTAGATCATGCCGTCAATGCTTAACACCAGTATATCACATAATTGGTGCTCTTACTGGTGCTTTTTGATATATTACCCTGTAATACGAGTTATGAGTGGTTTTAAACCAGCATATGCATTTTTATTGGAAGGGATGATAATATAAGATTTATTTGTCAAAAAGCTCTCGAAAGAATTGGTTCAAACAATGCACCCCCCTACATGATTCACTTCTCTAAATAATAAATGTTGAAATAGTGCATGGGCGCTATTGTTTTGAAATACTTGTGAGTAAAAGCGAGTATAAACATGAATCCAGGCAAGGCTCATGGTAATGCTGAAGATAAGTAGATAAGACCGCAAAATAGGCAAACATCAAACTCACTCAGACTCACTCAGAACATATATTTTGTGATTTGGACTCACTCAGACTTGCCAAAATTTCCCGAATTGCACTCGCTCGGACTCACAGCCACTAAAATTTTCTTCTACCAGACTCACTTAGACTCAAACTCGCCAAAATATTACTCACCGGACTCACTCACACTCAGACCAAGGGACTGATCTGAGTCTGAGTGTGTCGACTCATAAGTGACTTTGTCGACCTATGCTTCAGTCTGCAAGGTTTCTTGAAATAGTACTTAAAGGGAAGTCTTCTTGCCTGAGCGAATTTCGCAAGAAGCAGTGTGCCGTCATGAAAGATCCTGTTGCATCTGTCTGCAGAGCTTCTGTTGGCTGGCATTGGGCGAGGCTTGGTTTAAGACGTGGATGTGGCCACGCAAATGTAGAAGTTTTTTTAGTTCTTTCATGGTGCTTCTACACAGGAATCTTGATTCTATTTATGCAAGAACAGAATGTGAATGGCTCTAGGATTAGTAGGTATTTAGTTACAACATAATTGAGATTATTTACTGTAGAACTCGGTCTTCGTCCTACAAAGTTATTTTCCTCGCAATAGAATATAGAGTACCTTGGAATTCTGAACTGATTTGCGCAAAAAAATTGAAGTATAGAAGGAACACACCTGGACACAGTGCACAAAAAGTTAGCTCACGGAAAAGAGCCTTCAATTTTTCGCGCAACTCGGTTAAGATGAATTACCAACTTGCCCAGCAGCCCGTGCTTCTCTAGTACCTTGGAATGGTGTGTAAATTTGGTACATCTGCAGACATGTACCTAAGTTGTACCTGAAATGATTCAGACAATGTTTGTAAGTACTGTATAGGTATTATTCAGCCATTTCATAGTTGGGGATAAGTGCTTGCTGACAAGTTTTGCCTAATCATTTGTTAATGAAGAAATAGGTAAGAAGAGACTGTGAAGAGGTAGTGCTCGGTGTTTCATTTATACTCTTTCTTTGACAGCCAGCAGGGTCTTTTTATGCTTTATATATATACACAGCTAAAGTTCTGAAAATAAATGTTTGTGTTTGCTGAGCAGTGTGAAAAGAATAACTCACTCTGTGCTGTTTTAGTACAGCATGAGCCACTGTGGTGAACTGAATGCTGCCTTGCCAGATGCGTCTACATGAAAGAACAATGCCGATCTGAATTGTAGGTGTCTTAGCTTATTCACGATGCGTGCAGCATCTTCCAGCGCCCCAATTTCTTTATGGGTAGTTGTAACAAATTTTGCTTTCCATCAGCAATGCTAATCTAAACCACAAAAGGAGGCTGAAGAAGTCGAAAAGAGGTAGAAAGAAAAGGATGTGCGTGCACAGTGTTTTACCACCACCCATGAGGCCCACTCGTAAGGAAAAAAAGAAAGAACTAGACTTGTGCCAATATTGGAGTACTTTGAATATTCAAATGACTATTACTGTATTTGAATTTATGAATAGATGTTATTAATCAGCATGTCACCCCTTGTGAAGGATGTTCTCTTGCAATGGAGGAGTGCTGAGCCATGAAAGCACCTGTCTAAATGTACAGGGGGGGTCAGAAGTGCCCAGGCCACGCTACTGTAGGAATTCATAGGATAGTGGCCTGGGAACTTTTGACCAATCTTGCACATAGATGTATGTGCATCTGATAACACCACAGGGTCGAAATTATTTCACAGTCCTCCACTCGCATGCCCTGTAATTGTATCATGGTTATGGGACGCAAAACCTTGTAATTGAATTTTTTTGCACAGAGTGAATTATGCTCACCAACATTTAATCTGCTGTGCGTTCAGGGTATGCACATAATCAAGCCAGGCATAATGTTTTGTCATGTTCATCTTTTACAGCATCTCCCGTTTCAGCACGTGCCAGAAGAAGACTGTTGGTTGTGGAGTGAACCTAAATTATGTTTTCCTAGCAATGTTTTAGCGTTGTAAATAAACACTCACGTTTGCTGTTTCAGACTCGAGCAAGATTGCAATTTCTGAGTTGATTGAAAACGCATGGCCAATCTGATGCCAAAATGCTAGAAAAATCTGTATGCAACAAACGCTTGAGGTGATGCTTTTAGGCCTTCTTCCTGCTGAAGTAGAAAGTTCCTTGCAAAAAACGGGTGTTGCTCGGACTTGATACAGCAACCAGAAATTATTATGCACAGTAGGTTCTAACATAATTTTCTAAAATTTGTCAATTTGTGAAATACACAAATTCGATACAAAATTTTTCTGCATCAGCTTTTCTGATTTCTCTTGGCAGCACCATGGTCAGCTGCTACAGTTGCCAGTAGAATGGTGTCAGGTAGAGTTCAGAGCATTTCTAGTTGTTTTTGAAAAACTCTTGCACTCTATATCGCGACAGATGGAAGTGTAGGGAGAGTGAGCGATTAGCAGGCAGATTTGTACAACAAAGGTAGCCATGAGCAAAGAAAAGATCGCTTGACAGCGGGCATGCGTTCGTATGGCAGAGTGCGATCTCAGACGAGAGAACTGGAACCGAAGGGCCAGGCAGTCCCCAGTGTCCGCGCACTTCAGCAACCACACCAGAGACAACACACACTGATCCGAAGCCAGTCACCAGCCATCAAGGCACCGATGAGAAAGACTCTGTAGGACTATACAATGTTATATCGATGACTGGAAGCTCTTTTGTTTTCTCCAAAACTGTCACAAAAGCCGATATCAAATTGAAAACCAAATACACCAATGTCGGCCCACTCACTAGCCTTTGAAGCCCCGGTGAAGAAGAGGCTGCGACAGCGTGCCACGTTATACCAGCAACTTAAAGTTCTTCTGTTCTTTCACAAATTGTGATGAAAGTCATGGAAGTCAGACTGGGGACTGTGCAGATTAGTCCTGGTACATTCACTAGATATCAATGCTCAAATGAAGAAGAGGCTGCAAGAACACAAAACATTATGTCATCGAATGAAACATGTCTTCTTTTAAAAACTGGCATCACCGGAGTCGACAGTGTTAAATTGGAGACTGGAAACCTGGCAATGTAGTAGACTCGAAATGTATTCCGTCTAGTAAGCATCATGCCAAGTCGGCAGGATAAAAGCACCACCTCCGTTGCCACCACGACAGGCATGATGATAGTTGAAAACACTTGCACTCGTACTCAAGTGCCTCCCGTAGTGGCCGCGTCACTGAAATCGTTCCAGGAGTAGGTGGTGCGAAACCGGAGGACCCCTCAAGCATGGGCAATGTTGCACTCTAGGGCACTGTTGCATGGCAGACAAAAATGCTCGATCTTGAAACAGTGTCGCAAGATTTGTGATGTGAGTCGAACCAAAAAAGTCCACCGTACGACCTGGGCAGCAGCAGCACCAATACCATGGCGAGCATGATCACGCACAACGATCTGTGCACCTACATCCAAGTGCTCCTCAGCACGCCCCTGTCCACGAGATTGTCCCAGGGGTAGACAGTGTTGCTGTATTTACTCGATTCTACCGCGCCCTCGATTGTAACGCGCACCCGGGTTCCACGACGAAAAAAAAAAAGTAAGACATCGATTGCAACGCGTACCCATTTTTCTCATTGGCCCGCACGATCACACCATTCGAAAAAACGAGTCCTTTCGGGAGCGTCTTCCATTTAAATAAGAGGTACGGGGGAAGCTTGTGCCCATCTGACGTGTAACAGAGCATTGCCGTCACTGTAGTTTTACCATGGACTGATGTCAGCACGCGAACTTGCTTCGCCCCCTTCTTCTCGACAGTTGTGGTGCCAGGCATGTCGAAGTAAAGAGGCGTCTGATCGGCATTCCCGATTTGCCCAAGCAGGTAGCCGCTGTTGTGCCGCAAGTTTAGGACAAACCTCTGAAAACTGTGAGGCTTTCCATCGTACTCCTCCGGAAACTTTTTGCATATGCCCTTTCGCCTTCGGAGGGAAAAGACTTTCCTCTTCATAAAGTTAGTTAGCCAGCACCTGCTCGCTTTAAATTGGCGCCGCATTAGACCTTTTTCTAAGGCTAACTGCATAGCCCGCCCTTGGAGCAGTTCTGTCGTCACGGGCTGCTCGCTGCTCGAGCACATACTCGCCGAGCAGCTCTTCAATTTGCGGAAACTGACCCTGCTGTGGTCTACTGAAGCCTTTGTGTGAACCTTTGTTGTCGACAATCTTACAATCTTCTGCTTTTGTTTCCGGCAGTCCCGCACGCACGCTTCGGGAACTCTGAACGATCGCGATAAGGCCCGATTTTCGTCCGTTTTTGCACGCGCGATGACTTTTCTTTTAACAGCGGCATTGTGGTGCACTCGTCGAGTTTTGGAGTCGGCCCTTCCATGCCGTCGATGCTAATGAACTACAAGATGATGATCTCCTCAGCACACGTACGAAGTGCCGCACATGGGAAACACATAGGCAGAAATGGCCGATGCGCCATGCCGACGCACGTAGGGGGCGGCCATTTCGGAAATGCCGATGGCAATAGAATGACCGTATTCATTTGTTTATTTCGTACTCGATTCTAACGCGCATGCGATATATGAACTCGCTTAACCGGAAAAAAGGTGCGCGTTATATTCGAGTAATTACGGTAGATCTGATGACAGAGTTCTATTGGACACAGGACACGGATTTGACTCGGGATGGCCTTGTACATGACTGTCCAAAAAGTACATAATGTTAGTTCTGATAACAGTGTCAAATTGGAGGCCGACTTGAGTGCCCCTTATGATAGTCCTGTCAATGAAAATGTCACTAGCCCTACCAATTAAATTATCCCAGTAGTGGATTCTAAACCAAAGGACAGGGTGTAATGGGATGCTAAGAAACCCAGTGCTATTGAAAAAAGAAGATTAATGCATCTCGAGAGCGGAAAGGGCAATGCCAAGGCCTGCATTGCAATGAAGACAACAGGACTATGAACATCTTCGCAGCTGAAGATCATCTCGCTTGCATCATTGTGCCTGCTCAGGTCGTGCCCACTCCACGAGGAGGCAGCGAATTCGGCAATCGATAAAAAGGAACCCTCTATTGGTGGTGTCCAAGAGCACCAATGACAGAAAGCACAATAAAGTTGAAAGAGGATGGAAAAAACACTGAACATTTGAATTCCTACCAATGGCAGCCACATTTCGATGAGTTTGAAATGGAAATAACACCGGTGTCCTTGGATTTAGGTGCGTGTCGATAAACCACAGGGTGTTGAACTTGATAGTCCCTTCCACTGCTAAGTGCCCAGTAATAATATTGTGGTTTTGACATCTAAAAACCCTAGTAATTAAAGTATGAGCAAAGGACCTTCCTCCTGCAACAGACATAGTATGATCGTGATAATAACTTATAAATTTCAACAGACGTCCATAGCTGCAGCCAATGCCAACGTGCATAAAACTAGTGTACTACCAGTGGGTGTGAGCTACTCTAACTGGGAGAACAAGAACATAGTCGGAGATCGATGGCGAGCACCTTTGTCTTGTAGCAGGTGTATGTATATACAGTAGACTCTTCAAACGGAACCACGAGAGACCTTAAAAATACATTCTATTTAACAAATGTTTCAATTACTGAGAGGGGAGCAGACCAGAGATACAAAGTTCAGGTACAAAACCATTCTTATCATTGGGAGCTGTTTCATTTAAGCAGCAATTCCATTTAAGAGAATTCCGCTTATAGGGAGCCTGTTCTTGTAAGACGAAGATCGTAATGAATTGCAGATGTGGATTTCCGCAGCCAGTGTCTGCTTGCAAATACTAGTGTCGAACCCCCACTGGCTCTCACCAGTGTGCGAGACCTGGCTGATCCCCTACAGTGCTTTTTGGTGGACATGAACACAAGTGGAGATCAATAGGCTGCACCTTTGTCCCGCAGCGGATGCATGTAGCATCACTACAATGGTCGGGATGAATTGCGAAATCCAGGCATGTGTCCATTATTGCCGCCAATGTCGGCATACATGAAACTAGTGTACTACTAAGCCCCCCATAGTGGGTGTGAGCCCAAGTGACTAGTCGAGCAAGAATGCAATTGGAGGTCTATAGGCAGGACCTTAATCCTGCCGCAGACTTGTGTAGTGTAATGGTGATGATGAATTACAAAAGCAGGGCTGTTGCCTATTACTGAAGCCAATGTTGGCATGCACGACGTACAATTCCCAACAACGGGTGCGAGACAAGATGACTAGGTGAACAAGAATGCAATTAGAGATCAATAGGCAGAACCTTTCTCGTGCAGCAAAGTTAAAGTATAATCAGATGACGATTATGATGAATTACAAAAGCCAGCTATTTGCTCATTACTGCAGCCATTGTCGGCGTGCATTAGAATGGAGTACTACTCGACCAATCCCATACAGTGGGTGTGAGTCACAATGATTGGGTGAACAAGAACATAAACATGGAGTACTACATGACCCATCTCCCACAGTGGGTGTGAGTCACAATGTCTAGGTGCTGAGGCATGTGTCCATTACTGCAGCCAAGGTGTGCATGCTTTAACTTTGAATATTACTTCACCAGTCCCCCACAGTGGGTGTGAAAAACACTGACTGGGTGAACAAGCACACAAACATGGAGTACCAATTGGAAAATCGCTCCAATAGGTGTGAGTTTGTGTGAGCCATAATGAATAGGTGAATAACATGAATGTTGAGTAGTGCTTGACCAATCCCTCACAGTAGGTGTGAGCCAGTATGATTGGGTGGGCACCTCATTGCTCTGAAGTGGGGACCAGTCAGGACAATGTCATCGAGGGTAATTTTGTGCTAGGTAAGCCTTGACAAAAAAAAAAAGGCCTGCGTTGAAAGCACAGGACAGTTGCAGCGAAAGGTGAACGAGCACCATTTATAGGACCTGTTGTAAGCATTCTAGGGGCTGCTAATACAACATCGCTTGCAATTTACCCACTACTCTAATAACTGTTTTGGTTACTGATGAAGAAGAAGAATTGCCGTACTTACTCTCCTAATGAACTCGCTCGCATAAGGAACCAACCTCACACCTGGGTCCTTAAACAAAGAAAAAAAAAAGACTTTTTAATGTATTTTTAAAATTTTATTTCGGTATGAGAGCTAGTGCCGTTGAAGTTCAAAAAAAGGTTAAGTCAAGCCATTATATCACAAAATAGCAATGCAATAAAAAACAAAACATAGTTTTGCTACCCAAATAAACAGTTGCAAGATGCAAGAGCACGGACAACGTCAATGAAAATTTGTAAGTCACACCTTTTACGGCGAGGCGCCATCTGTTGAATGCAAGAGAAACCTCTTTGCTGATGGCGCCACGCAAACACAGCGGCACATAAACAAAGCGCGTGGTGAAATGGCGCCTGCGCGGCATAGAAACATGCCGTGCCCTTGCCATCTTGGATTTATGCAAAGTGCAAGCGCACTCACTGCACCAACGGCACGTTGTGCACGTGCAACGTCTACTGCAACCTTTGTGGGCTGCCATCCGATGCTGTGTTTTTGTTGTCGGGTTTGTCGTCATGAATTTAGTTGGGCCACCTGCTGCGAAAGGCAGGTTTGGCCGGTACGCTAGCTACATGGCTGGTTACAAACAGCATGTGCTGGAACATTGGAACAGAGTGGCTGGACCACACTACGGCATGGATCCGCGGGCTTTCATTATGGGAGGAAACAAAAAGAGCTTTGGGCTTCAAGAAAGACTTGTGGCGCATTTCAGGGGCCAAAACAAGCAAAGCCGCGCGCAAATTTTTCGCTGTTATAACTCCCGCTACATTTTTCGCCCGTGTAATGAACTCTCTCCACAAATTGGCATCAACTTTTCTGAAAAAAAAGGTGGGTTCGTTGCGCGAGTAAATACGGTATGACTGAGCTTTTTGTAATGGGTGGAAAGCATCCAACGACCCGCTCCTAAGACACTTCATATTGTCTAACATCTAGTTACATAATTTCCATTCTGTGATGCCTTGTTATTTTACTCTTCTACCATGTTCCTTCTTGACATAACACTAGTTCCGAGCAATGGCATGGCTGAGTGGTAGAATACTGGGCTGGCATGGAGCGGGATCCATTCTTGATATTTTAACGTGATAGCTTTAAAGAGCTTGTTTCGCAGAAATTCTCGCATAGGCGTCGTTGTCGTTGGTTGTGAGCGAAAAATCATCTTATTTGTGACCGAAAAATCGAGAATAATGCAAATAAAATAAGTTTTAATAAAGAAATTCTGGGTCACAGTGTGGATTGAACCCGGAGAGTTTTGTGGCAAGCAGATGTTCTACCACACGGTCGCGCGTCTGCTTGTGAATACAGTGAAAATCACTTCCTCTGCTTGGAAATGCAGTGAAAGAAACTTGCCTCTTTACAAGCACACACGTATTGTATACATATTTCACAATGCAACATGAAATATTGCATTATTAATGCCTAGTACAAGCGTCTATTGCCAGCGGGTGAAAGAACATGTGATTATCGTAATGACTTCGTCGTTTCAAGCCGGTCAACCACTACAAAAGGCATATAGGCTACTGCACCTATTCTCTTAAGGCCACACAGTGGCTGCATAGCAAGTTCGTATCTTCGCAAGTGTTTGAAGCACACACTGGGAACCGGACATTGCTATAGTCTTCGACTCGTAAAGCTCTTGGGTCCCTAATTTTTTTTTCTTCTCATTTCGTGCGATAGTGATTACGGACACCAGCAACGGTGGCGGTCATCTACGGCACCCTTGTGATTTCATAACAGCTTTCATGGGCAAAGGGTAAGGCAGTTTGGGCCTGGTGTACAACTTCCTGGCCATGTCACTGTTTCTAAGGCATTGTTTGGGAGAGTTGAAAATTGCCCCGCCCAAGCCGAATTCGCAACTATGCCTGCCTCACCCTTTTTCTTTTTTTGTTTCTTTGCACATGTCCAGGTCCTCCTGTGAACAAGGACAAGTTGATAGAACACATTCAGCTGCACGAGATGGTGACGGTGACACCAACAATAACGAGGTCCAAGAGCGACAAGTATACTCCAAAGGATGTGAGCGCATAATGAAGCTCTAGTGGCATATTTAAAAATGTGAGTGCCCTGGTCGGCTTCTTCTTGCATATGCGTATTGTCCTTTGCAGATTTTAACAAAAAGTAAGTTTAAAGTAGTTTTGACTTGAAGTATGCAGTTTCTCAATGTTTTCAACCTTTGCTAATAACACATGTATTGGGCTATCATGCATCGCCAGACATTGTGTGAAATGTCCATTGCCATAGAACGTTCTTGTTACTATAATTTGAACAGTAACCGTGTTTTTTTTTAGTTGATAGTTTGAGTGATTTTTTGGGGCACTTGGGTGAAAAAGAAACGCGAGAGAGGAACTTGGAAGATCTGTGAATGACACCTTTCGCTTTACCGTTCAAGGCACTTTGTAGGTAATTGTGTACACAAGTTATTCTTGCTAGTTGTGTCAACTAGTGGCTAAGATTGTGCACGACACATAGAAATTTAACCTCACGCACATTAATTGTCTTCAGATATCTTAATTTTGCAGTGTACTGTTACACATGATCACTTTACTGAAGGCACTGCTGATGAGTTGTTTAATGTGCCGCTTTCAGTGAGGTGCATCGAAAGTAGAATTCTTGCTGGCTCAAAATGAATATATCTGATAAATCAAATCGCTATGCATTTCTAGCTTGAGATTTCACTGTGTTTATGCTGAAGCAACAGGTGAATGACTTCAGGATAAATTTAGTTATGAAGTAATGTAGATTAATTATTCTGAGACACAAAGATAAATTTATTGAAACGTAAACACGGATGTAAAAAGGCACACATGTACACACGCACTTGTGCATGTGTGCCTCTATTCGGCCATGTTTTTCACAGGCTTTTAGTTCTCTTTAAAATTTGGCGTGTTTACCAAGACAGTAAAACCTCATTAATTGGAACTCAGTTATTTCGAAATACCGCTTAATTGAAAGGATTTCCACGGTCCCGTGTCTTGCAATGTAAGTTTGAGTGGATAATTTGGAGCTGCGGCTGATACCAGTCCGGTTAATTCGAAAACCTTGCGTGTCATGTGCCAGTTCCAGATCCCGATTTCGGCGGAATTCCGCTGAAACGACGGTCCTTAATAGCCACAAAGCAATGCAACGTAGCGATACTAATGAGTGGCAGCTGAAGCACCCTAGCCTCCAAAATTCCTGTGCAAAAAAGAAAAAGAAGAAAGAAAAAGAAACGGTTCCATGGTCAACCAAAAAGTGCGTCTGCAGAAAACGAGACTTGCTTCACTGCAACATAGCAATGATGCGCGGGTAGCATATCGCATGTTTCTTGCAAGGTCAAGAAAAAGAAACGGTTCCATGGTCAACCAAAAAGTGCGTCTGCAGAAAACGAGACTTGCTTCACTGCAACATAGCAATGATGCGCGGGTAGCATATCGCATGTTTCTTGCAAGGTCAGAGGGTCATGGTTTACGTTTTCTTTCTGGGATTGCAAAGAAATTAATAAAGTACAGTATGGCGGAATTCGTGATGTATGCGAACCTCCGATTGACAGTTGCTTCAGCAATTCTTGCCTTTGCAATGTCGCCGGAGCTCTTGCCAGCAACACCTACTTCCAAAACTAAGTTCGAAAGTTTAAAAGATTACTGTTCCCAGCTAAAACACATGGAGAGTTTTGTCATAATAGCCATTAATAAATTCCTAATTATATCAGAAAGTGCAAATCGGCGCACTTTCACGTGCTGACGCAGCAAGGAGCAGTCGACATGCTTCCTGCGTGTTGCTACAGTGTTTCAGTGAAGATGTCTTGTTTTCTGCAGGCACACATTTTAGTTAATCATGACAACGCTTTTTTTTTTTTTTGTGGCAGCAGCAAAGCCTACCGTTCCCTCGTATTTGCGGCAAAATTAAGACGACGCATTGCTAGAAAACCTAGCTCTTGGTGCCACCAGCTAGCCGGCACAGCAAGCAACGAGCACTGACTACTTTAAATAGTTCGAAGTTGCTTGCTTCCCATGTTTTGTATGTTCTGTTAATTCAAAAACCCGCTTAATTTGAAGATTTGTTGTGGCCCCAGTGACTTTGAATTAACGAGGTTTAACTGTAGTTCTCTTAATAGGTCCCCCCTGAAGGATTAACCAAGGAAGTGCAATATTATGAGCTCCGTTTTTATTTGTTTATCACAATAATAATTAAACCACACTATAAAGGCTAGGAAAGAATGGAGGATGTCATTTTGTAGTATCATGATGCAAGCGTGAAGAATGTGGAGGAAAAGATAGCTCTGTCTGCATCAAGTTATCTTTTTTGTCTACTTTCATCACGCTTGCATCATGGTGCCACCTACATTTGTTGTTTCATTTTCATGTATTTCAGTTACACCCTCAAAACTTGCTAGCAGTACTCGTCGCGGACCGTGTCGCAAAGTTCAGGAAGCCTCACAAATGTCCGAGATCCTTCTGTTAAGATTACGTGCAGCATGCGTGTAATGAAGTTTTTTCCCCAGCTTTCGCAAGTGCCTGCGATATAGAAACTTCTATGGCACTTGTATAAATGTCAACGTGCCGTGTCAGATTATCGATGGCAGACACTCTGTTTGCCGCTATAAATGCACAGTGGGCATCGCTTACTGTAGGTTGTCCTTCTGCTTCCCGGCCGTAGGCTCAGTTAAGGGGAGACGCGGGTCGAAAAGTCGCGTTTTTTTTCCAAATTTCACCTTTTCTGTTTTTTGTTGCTTTATCATCTTTATACATTATATTTTGACATCTGAAAATATCACAGCGAAATAAGCATCAGAAGTCAGTGAAAAACGCGTCTGAGTGAGCGGCAGTGACGCGCGGCATCACGAAATTTACACAAAACGGGCTGCTGTTCGCGTGCTCGCGGGGCCGCGAAGAGAGCTGTCCGCCATATTGCGGCCGCTGGCTCGTGTAGAGTTGTCCTTACTCTCCACGATCCCGGTTCTTGAAGTCTCGTACGTTCACGAAAAATCTAAAAAAAAAGCAACAAAAACAGTCTTTTCCCGCCGTTTCAAACCGCGCGCCACTAACGCAGGGCCGCCATTGGCTGACAGCACCCGTGTTTTCTTGCCGTAGTTCGCTTCACTGTTTTCCGGAGTTATTTTTCGCTGTTTTCGTGCGATGGCAAGCCCGAAAAAGGCCGTTGCCGACCATCGGAAATACAGAAGTAAGAACAAGTTCAGAGGGAAGCGGCGGAGGACGTACAAGAAAGCCACCGCCAACGAAAATGTCCGCGACGGGCCAGCGGCCGGTAGGCCTAACATCGACCACGGCAACGTCGACCATGGCAACTGCGACGACGAGATCAACGCTGCAGTGAATTTTGTGAGTGCATCGCAGAAAAAGATCGCGTTATTCGAAAACGACGTCAGGCCGAATGCCGATCGTGCCGAAAGCGTAGTGCTGTGCGAGTTGGGTGCATTGACGGCCGTCGTCGCAGGCGCGGCATGCCCCGTTTGTCACGAGAGTAAACTCGCAGTTCGGGCACCGAATAAAAAGCGGAAAGGCCTTTCGGCGTTTCTGGAGCTACACTGCGAGAATGCGGAGTGCTCGGAGAGCATCCTTTCGTCCGCGTACTCGTCGAAGCGGGTCGCGTCAGATGGCGGCCGCGGTGCAAGCAGAAGCTACGACAGCGGGAGTTCGCGTGACGCCTTTGCCGTGAACCTGAAAGTGGTGCTTGCAGCGCGTGCCGTCGGTATCGGGCATGAGCAACTTTCACGATTTTGTGCAGTAGTTGGATTGCCAAACCCTATGCACCATAAGACCTTCCATGCTATCGGCAAAAAGATTCACAGTGCGGCAGTGAAGGCTGTCTGTGAAAACATGCAAAGGGCACGCAGCGTCACCAAAGAGGTGGCTGGTAACAGTGACGTGCCAGTCATGTTTGACGGCACATGGCAAAAAAGAGGCCACAAAAGCCACAATGGTGTGGGAACTGTAGTGTCCTTGGACACTGGTTTGTGCCTGGACTATGAAGTGCTTTCCAACTTCTGCCTGGCGTGCAGTTTGCATAACGACATGGGAGGCGATGAAGAAACATGGCAGGCGTTTCATCATCCCGTTTGTGAGAAGAATTGCGACTGTTCTTCGCATGCCATGGAGGCCGAAGCTGCAGTGCGCATTTGGCAGAGGACTGTGGACTATGAGACACCCCTGCGGTTCACCATCTTCCTAAGCGATGGAGACAGCAAGGCCTACAACGGGGTCTGTGATGCCAACGTGTACCCTGACACTCCAATTGAAAAAGAGGAGTGCACCAACCACGTGGCGAAACGTCTGGGCACCGGCCTGCGGAAGCTGCCAACGCCACTTCCACGAGGGGAGAAGCTGAAGGAGACCACCATCCAGAAGCTTCAAACTTACTTTCAGGTGGCCATTGTGAACAATCGGGGAAATGTCCACAAGATGTACACTGCCATATGGGCCTCATGTTTGCACTCGTGCTCAACAGACGGTGCTGGAAGTCACAAGTTCTGTCCTGCAGGCCCAGACTCGTGGTGCAAGCACCGACGTGCTGAGGCGCAGGGCCAGCCTGCACCGTGCCACACCCCCCTCCTGACCAAGGCCCAGGGTTTGGCAGTCCTCCCAATCTACAAGCGTCTCACAGATGCGAAGCTGCTTGCCCGGTGCCTCCACGGCAAGACACAGAACGCGGCCGAGTCCCTGAACAGCAAAATATGGCTGCTGTGTCCAAAGACCCGGTTTGCTTCCCGGACTGCTGTGGAAACAGCCACAGCCATTGCAGTCCTGTGGTTCAACCGGGGCCACGCGAGCTTTGAAAAGGTGCTGGAAGAGCTTGGGGTGCTTCCTTCGGAGGCCCTGGTTACCCTCAGCGACCGCCGAGACAGCATGCGCATGCACAAGATGAATGTGCGTCAGACCGCTGAGGCGAGGGCACACCGTCGCAGTGCAGCCAAGAGGGCCCGGGTGGAAGAGTCCTGCCGCACCAGCCGGGAAGGGAAAACCTACGGTGCTGGAGAGTTTTAGACAACTGATATTCCCTCTGGACATGTGTGTATGTGTTCAGCACAAGTTTCGTGCTACTGCGTTTTTCATTTTTGTAAATACAGACTTTCAAACTTTCAAACGCGTTTTTCTCATTTCGCAATTTTGGCCAATTTGCATTTTTTGCGGGAAGTGTTTCGGGCACTTAGAATGGTCATACGACGACGAAATTTGGCACACACATTGAGGAGAGTGCGTAGGGTGCCGATATCTACTTGAATCAGCACAACCTATCAGCTGTAAATATCTATTAATAAATTTAATGGTGGTCGAGTGGAAAAAAAAGGGTACTTTGCTACACAGATGTTTTTTTCATAGTTTCAAAGTTGGAGCACAATTTCTAGCTAGATATCGGCACTCTATGGCTAATAGGGAGCAAAAGGAGCCATTGAACAACTCTCTGCATGAACATTTAGTATGCGCGAAAGTTCCCGGAAAACTTATCAAGTTTCACCATTACTTGAAACACAACTCCCAAACTATTGCACTTATGTAAAAACTGATTACAGATTTGGAATCAGGAGGAAAAACTGCATCAGTGGTCCAATTTCTGAAGCTCTAAGTTGAATAACAAAAAAAAAGTGCTTTCGAGGAGCGTCTCCCCTTAAGTTGGACATGCCGACTGCTGTAAATGTCACAATCGTGTGACATTGGTTACAAAAAGACATTACCCCATACTTTCTTTGCCATGCTTGTCAGTTCAAATATTGCTGAGAGCATTAAGACAAAGCTGCTTTTACTGAAATTTAATATGTTGCGTTTCAGGGTGCGAACCCACATCAGAGAGAGAAAAAGAGGAAGGAGAGGACAGGCAGCGGCAGCAGCCCCCGACCAGCTTGCGCCCAAGAACTCGTGGCCACGAAGCATGTCTGTCGTCCTTTCGAGTTTTTTTTCTCGTGTTTCGACACGGCACGACGACGGCACTTCCAAATATGGCTGTTGTTACACGGCTCGCACGTGGTTCCTTTCCTTACGATTCTTTTTTTTTAAATTTGTATCCCACCCTTTCTCTTTTTTTTAATATGTACATGTGATACAATCCCTTTTGGGCACGGCCTCCTTGTTACCCTTTCTCGTGCTCTCTCGGGCTAGCGGAGTTGCCTTTGGTGATGCAAAACTTGCATAAAACATTTGCTTGTGAATATCTGTGCTTGTGTGTGTGTGTGTATGTGCAGTGATAACTGCTTACTGATACTTTAAGTAGGAAAACGCATCCAAGATGCACACTTGATTACAGTTGGAGCACTCCTCTTTGTTTTTCTTTTTATAATAATTTTCTCAGTTTATACGCCGGTATATAGTGGTGGTGCTGTAGCGATCCTGTATGTTGCACCCGAGCGTGATTGTATGAGAAAGCGATCAGTATCGTCAGTATGGCCGCTTTTGAGATGCGTGCTTGTTCGTCCCACTGCGTTTTTGTTTTGCTTGTTGTTAACAGTTTTGCATCACCGGCACTGTGCATGCTTCGCTGGGGATTTTTCAGTACGGTGCAAGTCATCGACAAAGACATGCAGCGAGTGTCTCCTATGCGAAACACTGTGTGCATGTGTATTCATTTATTGAATCAACTTCTACATTACATTACTAAAGTGTGGGTGTCCTGTTGCTTCTTTTATAGTTTTCTTTGTGTCGGCATTTTTGGGTGTGGCAACATTTCGATACAGCCAGTTTTTTTAGTCCTTCGTTTTCTTTGAAAGGACTTCTTTAAACAAATGTTCCAAATTGAGATGACAAGTGGGGAGTGCACTCTCGCGAGGTCGCGGAAGGTGTTGATATGGCAGTGCACTGGTTGCAAGGTTTATATCATCTACTCCGTGGCTATAACCTTGCTCTGCTGTTATATTATAGTCTGGTTTAGATGATTGTTGCAAGTGAAGAGACACACTATCGTGGTAGCACTTGGTGAATTATTCATTATTATTTTTTTTATAGGCAAACCTCATTCTTATTTTATAGAGCTGCATGCAAAGAATCACTGGAGGTCCACAATTGTGCATCAACTTTTGGTAATTTTTCTTCAGTCAGCACAACCTCCTTTCACTTTTCTCTTTGTACATTCCACATTGGCTTTAGATGTTTGCTTCGCATGTTTGAAATGCGTGGCTCGGCGACTTAAAGAAAAAGTGTGCACTTGTGTTACGAGACGAGTTGCATCTCTAAGACTTCTTTTTATTCGAATGTATTTCTGTAAGACAGGAGAGTCTACTCCCCTCTCCCCCGCTGAGATTTTTGCAAATGCTGCTCAACTCTCTGATCTCGTTTTTCTCGGTCAATTGTGATAACAGCCCCTCCTAAACTGTGACATTTTCTGCGATGCTCAGTGTTTTCTGTCAGATCCATGGTGACAGAAGTTGCTTAGATGACCCGATTTCCAATTTGGCACCTTCAAGCAGACGCTGGAAGCAGTTTGTTGCAAAATTTCAACTTTGGCTGCTTTGGCGAGATACATTGCCGAATCGTCGCCATCGCATTGATTAGGAGGTGGCACAGGCCTCCATTGGCAGAGTCTAGCGAGAGCTGTGAGTTGATTAGTGCTTGCAAGTGTGAGGGGCACGTGTATAGAGTGTGTTTGCAATACTGTATGTGCACTGTCTTAGTCTTTTTGTTGTTTTTTTCTCTTTAGGTCTTTTTCTTTCTTGCGATCAAGAAGGCAGGTATCTCATCGGCCCCATTCTTATTTTCGCATATGATCAAAAAGAAAACTTTCCATTGTGACCAGACCGACAGATGTGTGTACTGTCTGAACATTGTCTTTTGCCAAGCGGTGGTGTTGTCTGTAGCGTGAAGCATTCTAGTCTTTCTTTCTCTTTGATACTACTTTGTTTTTTTAACTGAAGGGCTTGGGAATAGAATGGTTGCGTCTTATTTATTTCGAACTTTAGGGCAGAAGAGAATTTATTCTAAATTGGCGCCTATTTCCCTCAAATGGGCAGACCATGCGTCAAGCGTTGGCCTGGCCTTGCAACAGTTCGTGGTGCTTGAAGGAATGAGTTTTCTTGTTTTAAGGTTGAGAGATACTCGCTTCTCACCCATCCTGTGCCTTTTCGGTGGTTGCAGAAAGGGAAATTTTTCAACTCCAACATTTTATTGTAATGAGCGTCGATTCACTGACATTCATAAACAAGTTTTCTCTTCTTTCTTTACCAATGCTCACCAACTGAAGTAGCGAAAGGTCCACATGGCCCCCTGTTCTTACTGTCTTAATGCTTCACAATTTTTTTATGGAAATTGTTGATATTGTGGGCATTAAGGCATTGTTCTCTCTTTAACCTGGCTGCCTTCCTTGAAACTGCCTGTGGCAAACATGCATTTCTAAAGAAAGGAAAGAGAGGAAAAGAGATTTAAAATGAAGCCGTTTGATCTTGTGATTTTAGTGAACATTCATGTGAATGTGTGATAGTGCATTGTTACCCCTGGGAATGATTATACATTTGTGTGGAGGCATGGAACCCACATCACTGCTCTGGAACAAGTTGTACAGCAAAAGTGTACAGTAAAGACCAATAAAAATATGTGTTGTCTTGTGGTACATAAATTGCCCAGTGCTCTTTCTTTCCTCGACTATGTATATAAGGAATCACAGTGCTTATTGAAAATTGAATAGAGAGAACAATTGATGAGAAAAACACTACAAATGGACATCTTAGGACTGGCATCACAATGCGTATATGATGTGTATAGGTATGTATAAAGTTATATGGGTCTATGTATAGAAATTTCATTCCTTGTTGGATCAAGTCTATATTAAGAAAGCTTTTTATTTGTTTTCACGGAAATAAATGTAAAAGATAAATCCTATATTCAACGCCAGACTTCTTTTTTCTTTAGGGGCGAAGCTCCTGAAGTTGTCGGTAGTGCGTCCGTGGGGTATGTAGTAGTCGTAGTAGTAGGTATATCCACCTCTCGTTTAGTCCTTGCAAAGTCCGCTGGATGGCAGTACTTCTGTATGATGAATATATCATGAAAAGATGCGAGATGGCGGTGTAGTGTTCACTAGATGAATGCATGGACGGAGAAGCAGATGGATGGATGGACAGACAGACAGATGCACTGACGGATGGACGCATGGAAGCACGGACAGAGTGATGAAAGCTTTCCCCACTCATCATCCTTAAGTCTGTGGATATGCTGTGCTTTTGTTTTTCTCATGGAATTGACCATATTCAGTTTGGTTTAGAACTTAACAGCAAATCTGTATAAAATCTGGATAGTTGTAGCCTTATTTGCAGAAAACCCCCTAACGCCTCTGTTAAAGCAGTCAAAGCATAAAAGTGGTGCCTTCTATGAAGGGGCTGAAGAAACTAATGCACTACAGTGGAAAAAAAAATTTTTGTGGCTTGAACCCAGTCCCTCAAGCTTTGAGGGCATGTCTTAAACTATTAGCAATACTCTATGCACCAACACTTTTAAATGCGAAGCATTCCTTTGCGAACTTTGGCAACTTTGAGTGTATCTATCTATCTGTCTATCTCTATCTATCTATTTATCTATCTATCTAGCCACCCACGACTTCTAGCTCTCCTGGCTGGTTTGATAATGGTATAATGGTTTGGTAATGTTTTGGTAATGGTTTGGTAATGATAATGGTGTTTGGTCATACCAAACTTGGTATGGCATAACATGACTGTATTACGAGCATATTTGACTTGTCATAGCATAAAAATCATGACATGTATGTCATGATTTACATTTCATGGTCCTGCTGCTCTTGTGGTGGTTTTGTTCACTTGACAAGGTGAAAAACTGGTATGGTATGACATGATTGAATGGGGAACACAAGTGACAGACCCTAGCATGAAAATCATGACTTGTGCATCATGTAACATGACTACATGTCACGCTCATGATGCGCTTGTGGCCGTTTTGCTAGCGTCACATACCAAATTTGGTATTACGGTACATGAATGGATGAGGAAGGTATGCCACTGGTGCAAGCATGATAAACATGAGATGCGTGTCATGCAACAACCTGACCACACGCTACGCTGATAATGCGCTCGCGGCCGTTTCGCTAGCTTCACAAACAAATTCGGGATTACGTTACCCGAACGGACGACACAGGTAAATGACGCATTCAACCATGATAAGCACGACATGCGTGTCACGTGACAACGTGGCTACATGCCACACTCGTGATGTGATCGCGGTCGTTTTGCTAGCTTCACATATGCAAAATTTGGTATTACGTGACGTCAATGGATGACAAGTGTATGTGACTGGTGCAAACATGATAATCATGAGGTGTGTGTCATGCGAGAACATAGCTGCATGCCACAGTAAAAGCGCCAATACATTTCGGCGTTCGTTTCGTAGCGTCACGCCGGCGTTGCCACGCCAGGCGCCGGTCCGGTCCGCGCGTTTACAAAGGCGAGCGGATAGAGCCACCCAGAATGCACCGCGGGTCAACACTCTTGGAGGCTATGCATTTCCGCCGGCCTAATTGTGTCATCGCGCTGTCGCTCCCCGCACTTTCGTATAGTGTTGCCGGAGGCTGCTGCTGCAGTTAGCGGGGGGAGCCCGCCCCTTGCTCGCAAAGGAAACCCCTCGCGGCTTTCGGACCTGCGGCGAGTTGAGTTGGATACTCGCGAAGAAATCGTGGGCGCCCACCTGTCGCCTCTCGCAACCGAAAGCCGGCTCGTTCATGACGCAAGTGGGCACTGGAACGACGTGATCAAGAAAAGGAAAACCCTCTACGATTGACATCTCGCAATCGGTTCATGTTTCAAGCAGTGCGCGCGCCTTGTATCGCCGCTGCGCTGCGCTCCTCGCTCTGCCCAACGTTTTGCCGGCCCGTTATCAACGATGTAAGTTTGGATGTTTACTAAGTCGTATGCAATCAACACAAAACGACGCGATCACGTACTTGTGCAAGCCTTGCCTCGTCGCTGGTCAGAAAGTGGCTTTCGGAAAAATCACACTCCGCTACGTCGCGGTCGTCACTTCAGGGTTAATTAGCTTTAGCTGATGCTCAGCACTGACTTCTAAGCTACGCATTATGAATAGGAACGTGCCATGCCACACGAAGACCTTCCAAACACCATTGTGCGGCTTAAAAAAAGTAAAGCTTCCGGCCTCGCCCGTTCATATATTCAACGCCTCCTTTGCATATTACACGGACAAGCTAATACGTCATCGTTAAGGCAAAAGAACGCCGCTGATTAAATATTGCCTATCGGTGCAAGTAAGGTTCGAACAAAAACAAAATTTTTCTGGTGCGTCCTGCAGAAAAAAGCGCCGCTGTTTTCTTTTCTTTTTTGGCGCTTCAGTGCAGCATGCATGTGTAATGCGGTGAAGCTGTGAGGGCACGCGCAACTTTATAATATGCGACCGAGCACCTCGACATGGTGTTTTTCTCTTTTTTTTCTACAACCCGCCCTTGTCCAACAAGCAGTCATGCAAACTTGATGGCAAGTAAAAAAAAAAAAACATACCTGGCCACTAGTGCCACATAGCCGTCACATGAAATTGAAATAAAAGCAGGAGTGCAGACCATGCATAGAGATACACTGGAGGATGTTCTAAAGCATAGACGCTGCTCTGAATGAAACATAGAGAACTTTGATGCTAGTGTCTGTGGCAGCTGCAACGCACAGCACTTCAGCTAGCATGGCAGGGAAGGGTAGTACACGAATGTGTCTAATGTTTGTTCTTTTAGCTCCGTGTGGCCTGGATTCGCTTTGCCACAAGACAAAGTTTAGCAAAGGTTTAAAATCAATGCATAGCTATAAACACAGCCACAAGTGCATGGGAAGCCTGCAAACACGAAAACTAGGCAAATCTGTGAAGTACCCATCATTCCCATGGCAACTAAACGACTGCAGTGCCAGAGTTACTTTTAGGAAACTATGAGACCATAAAAGTCACCCAGGATCTTGCAATTGCACCTTGTTTTATTTTTGCATCATTTAAAAACAACGCTTTGCTAATGAAATGCCATTCGAAGTATCACAGGATCATTGCTTGCTTAGACCCCTCATCATCCAACCTTGTATAGGTGAGAGCCAGTCCTTACGCATGTACCTGTTCAAATAAACATCCGTTCATGTGACTGCCTGATTTGTGCAAGGATTATAAGATGCAATAAGACTTTACAATGCATTAGTATACACTTTAGAAACAGATATTGAATTCAATGCAGCAAATAGTTCAACTGCCTTTTGCAACACAGAATATGCCAGGTAGAAAATACAGCAAAGGCAAATATATTTTGGAAATTGTTTTGCAAAGCCTTCACAGGCATGGTGGCAAATATATCGGTTAATGCCAGCAATGTCTATTTTCTGCGAAGCTCTAAAAAGCTCTTGCACGAGTTGTCTAAAATGCCTATACACCTCTTCAGCCTATGAACTTGGCGTTTCACTGCAATGTAATGTTAAAATCAGAGGAAATAGTAAACCGCCTGTAAGACTTATAAGCTGTTGTAAAAAGAAAAAGCAATATATTTCTTAATATTGAAGAAGCATTCTGAACAATATTACACCAACTGAGGCTGCCACAAGTGGCCTTGAAAATGTAAAAATACTTGCCAACATAAGTTGCTGGTCTAATGTGGAGGCCACGCATTTCAGTCAGCTGAACACATCGATGCTAAGTCTTTGTAATGTTATGAAAATATTCATAATAGCACCTATAGACACAGCATAATACACCCAGTTTATTATGTCTTTTGGCATTGAGGATAAAAGATAGCTTATGCCTTTGCATACATTTCTAATATTTCTGCAGTTATGAAGATTAGAAGCTTGACGACTGCTGGCATACTAGTTTATGTTTCTCAAAGAGATGTGGACATCTAAAAATCCAGAAGCCCGAAATATAAATTTCAAAAAGTGCGAGGGTATCCAAATGCAGAGCTGTGAAATGTTATGCTCACACCTCTTTTTAATCTCTATACGAAGTTTCGGTTCAGCAAGGCATTATACATGTATCGATGTTCATATGCCTCATGACTGGCATGTGTATTTGCACAAGTTTTTCACTGCCATTCAGGGTTGTTGCAAGTACTGTACTGAGCATGTGTTCCTCTTTCCCCCTAAAATATCCCTGGTGACAGCACTGTTGCCAGCACCATAAATGAAGCAATGCAGGCAGTGACTACAGTGCCAAATGCATGAAACACCTCGACATTGAGGTCTCGTCATACAAACTAGCTAATCTCAAACTTTGCGAATGATTGGGCTACGGCCCAAGTGGTGCAAGGGTTTCTTGCGAGAAGAAAAAAAAGTAATAAAAGTGAACTGCTCTCTTAGCCCTTTCAGATACCACCTACGAAGAACTGTATGTACTTGTGTGAAACTGACATTACAGGGCACTCGATATTCTATTGCAACAAAAATAGCGGCATAACACGAGGTGCATTAAAAAAAAAAACGAACTTGTGCTTTACTGTAGTCTTTGACTTTGTTTCTCGGCCACAAGTATGGCCAAACAAAAAATTTCATCTTGGAAGTGCCGCCTGCTGCCTTAGTCCATATCACAACTATGCGACATCTGGTGGAGGTGGTTTCTTTTATGTTCTGGGCGCCCCCATCAAGCCATGAACCCAGCTCCAGTGCCAAAAAAGATACCCGACGCCGACCTTGAGCCTGTAATCTTCAACTTCTTCAAACATTAATGTTTTTTAGATTACTGCGTAATTTTCAATAAAATAACTAGTGGTAATGGCAGTTCATTTCTCCAATCTTATCTCAACACTGTAGCAGCTTGGTGCAGCACATGGCAAATAGATTTAAACATGCGTAAATTTAAGCAAACATGCATAAGAAGATATGCAGACATCTTGCTAACATACTAGGTAAATGTCCTGCGCAATCGGGTCAACTCATATAAATAATTAGGTGTTCTTATCTCATTGAACTTACCTCAGGCACCTCACACTGAATATGTTACTAATAATGCCGATCACAAGTTAGGCTACATACATTGCACCTTCTCAAAACCCTGATATACACTAAAACTACTCCTATATGAAACATTATTACGTTTCAATCTTGAATATGCCTCTTCTGTGCGAGACCCTTGCCACGACAACTTGATTCACTTGTTTGTACAGAATAACTCCATCCACTTGAAACCTTCTCACTGTAATTGCATTGCTGGTATAACTTCAATTAAATCTAGCCGAAGCCTTGCTTCTTTGCACCCCCTTGTAAAATATCCTATTTGGCTTCATTTCACGAATTATTCAGTCATACCACCCTGCATGACCAACTAATCCTGAATCCTCAGTACATATCCCATTGCAGTGACCTCGTCATAAGGTTGGCATCGCATTATGCAACTCCCAGTGTTTTCATCTTGTACATTGGTACATTGAAACCAACTACCTGAAGACATGTCACTATTAGTAATTGTTTTCCAATAAACTTTACTCAGTATTCTGTAATTATGTAAAATAGACTAACTAACATTCTGTATTTACAGGCTGAATTATGTATTGTGTTTGTTGTCCTTACACAGCTAACATTGTGTAATAATGAGTTTATTCTTTGTTTAGTAACTTTTCATGCTGCATTTTCCTTGTCTACTTTGTAACCAGTCCCCTCTATTATGCCGTAAGGATTTTGAGAGTAAATAAAATAAAAATAAATATGCAACTGTATGCTGCAAAACGAAGTTAAATAAAGAGATTAGAAAGTCAATATATATTGATGTTTCTTAGCCCCTACAAATACAAATAGAAAAATCAAGGGGTGTACACAATTGTGTACTTAGCGTGTCAAAACGGTTGACATTCACCCAGCATTCCTTGCAAGCACTGAAAGCCGGTGATTCAGTCCTTTTTATGCCAACTTAGTAGGACATCAGGGGTTGGCACTCCTTTAAGAAGTGGAGTTTGCTTGTTTGGGATTAAACAAAACCAACATCATGCTTCAAAAACTAACATTTTTCAGGCAAAGTAACATGAAGTATCAACATTTTTAGGCTTGCTCTTGTAATTATTACAGTTCATTTATAATTTTAGTGAGGTGAAAGGTTAAATTATGTGACAGCTTTGTGTTAGTAACAACAACAAAGCATTCAGAAATACTACACAAAGGCAGCTGCTGTCCCTATCACAGTACATGTTCACAATGAGGAGAACGTTACAATACCTTGTGTAGCACAAGTGAGAAAAAGACTCGACAGGTTTTCACACAATTAATGTTTTCTTTATTTTCTGTCCCCCTCGCGCCAGTATTGCTGCTGCATCGCACGTGATCACGTGCATCCCCTTCTTCCATCACGACGCGATCCCCTTGCTGTTGGTGGCAACTACAACCCAGTGGCATTCAAGCCCTTAGCACCGAGGTTTGGTGGCCAGCCTGCAAGTAGGAAAGATACCAAAGTGTTTTTGAGTATCGCGTTCTGCGACCTGCTTTCAAGTCAATTTTTTATTCTAGTTTCTCAGAACTTTGCAAGGAAATATGAGGAAATGGAAACAGTCAGCAATCCTAGATGTATCAGAACTATAGTACAAGTAAAAAAGAAGGCAGGAAATTGAACACACAGAGAAGCACACAAACAGCACAATAAAGAGGACCCCAAGACATAATGCATACAACACCATGAGAAGTGCATTGTGGATGACATATTTTGATCATTAAGCTTACCAGATATATTTTCGGCAAGCAGCACACCTACAGGGTACTGCACATGGAGATGCATGTCAACTGTGGGCACACAGTATTGAGTTAACATGGCTCACATTTTTCTATGCTTCATGGGCATGTAGGACTGCCTTGTGGGGGTGCGCGGCAATGGATGGTGGCGCTTGTGCGCTGAGAAGCAGCAAAGGTGGCTCAATAAGGAATGAAAGCACCATTTGCAAGAAAAAAAAAGAGAGTTCAAGTATTTTGTATTAACGGCGTGTTACTATTATGTCTTTATTGTACCAAACTCATGAAAATGAACATTGGTGATTTTATTATTTACAAGTAAGCAAATACACAAGTGAAATAAAAACTGTCTGTTTGCATCATTTTTCACACACCCCACGGGCATTGAGAGACCATCTGGAGCTTCTGGTGGGTAGGGCACAATGACGATAAATCTATTCTAGCTTTATTTAGCGCTCATAAGTATGTAGGATGACTGCCAGTTGGGTGTGTTGGTAAAGGTTCATGATGAAACAAGTGCAAACAAGTGCAGTGTCCTCTCCGAGTCTGGGCTCATAAGTAATTTAGTCATTCAAATGCAAGCTCTGAAGGCCAAAATGCAAGGCAGCACCCCAAGTAAGTCTTTCACTTTCAAGTGACTATGATAGTCCTCCACTGCTTTGCTGTTTTGTATCGCAATAAAAACCATACGTCTGAAGTGTCCAACATTCCAACGGCTTCTCTGGCGAGTGTGTAGAAATCCTCGGAAAAAATTTTTTATTCTGCGTTCAGTCTTCTTCCATCGGAGTGATGAACGCCCGGAACGATGGCTGGTGGACGTGATCACAGTGGTGTGAAAGTCTAAAAACTGAAACCGTGTGCAGTTTTTGCAAGGCCTTCACCAATAATACTACATACACCGTACTGGTCGTATAAAGCATGGAAATTGTCAGATAATGTATTACTGAAGTTTCTCCAGCTTTGTTAGTTAGCCTCAAAACCACCACAGTTGAGGGGAAGAGTTTGTTCCAGCAACACTGGTACGCCAGCATTGTGAAACGAACTGTAGTAGTTTTACTCCTGCCAAGTGTGCATGCAACTAAAACAAACATGAAATGTCCTTCACAAAACAGCAGAATGTCCCCACTGTCTTGCAGTTGTGTTAAGGTGTTCTGCGATGCATATGGGATGAGAGCCAGCATGAGCAACATGATTAAGCGAAACGTGATGGCAAAATGTTCTCCAATGTTAGAACTTTGATAAGTACTGTTGTGCACTTTAAGCACAAATGATCGCACAACATTACTAGATGACACTGGACCCACGGGCAAGGTTTGAAAATTTACTGAAATCAGTTGTGCTAATACTTGCCAAAGACTTTTGTGTTGTTGTTGTTGAGAGCGGCACCAGGCGCAGCACTCGCTTTTCTTCGCCGTAGGCAAGCACGCTACCGTCTCGTCGGCAGTGCCACGGTGCCTCTTTGAACGCGTGATAAAACAAGCAAAAGTGCTCTCTTGTGCAGTCTAAAGTTGCCTCAAGGGATGAAATGCAATTTCAAGTTAAACATGTTTGTTTTAAAGCAAAGCCAGCCTACTTGCGAGCATTTCTGTGTGGAATAAATTGAACCACATAGCTGCTGGGTGATGCCAGCAGTTGCTTTGTAGATTTTCAACATCAAAATTACTCCTTTTATATGGTAAAAAAACATGCTCATTGGTGCTGATGAGATTACAATCTTCTCATTTCACCATAATAAGCAAAAGTTCTGTGCAGTTGACAGTCCCTTTAAAAAAATTGTACGCCAATATTACAGTTTCATTGCACAAGAAATACTGCAAATTGATTACATATGTCGAGCCTCCTCGCAGCGAATTCCGAATATGCATGAAACCTGACAAGACAGCTTGTATATGCTTGGTAATTTCAGTTCTACCATTCAAAATTGATTGAAAAATATAGCCCTCCAACAGTTCGCCC
>WOVY01004676.1:0-134201 GCA_013436015.1 Rhipicephalus annulatus
TTCTTTTTTTTTTCTTTCTTTTCTTAAGCAATCAACTTGCACTGCGTAGTGCCCGCTCCATAAGCCAGTCGGAATGGCGTACTTCTGAATTCGCGCTACAGAAGACCAAGTTAGCCACAGAGACACACTCCCCTTTCTCGTTAGTCGCCGCGGTGGTCAACTAGCTGGTTCCGGTACTCGGCTAGTGTGACCTGAAAGACATCGGTTCCAACCCGGCCGCGGCGGTCGCAATTCGATGGCGGCGAGTTGCTTGAGGCTCGTGCTCTGTGCGATTATACGGGGCGTCCAAGAACCACGGGTGGTCGAAACTATCCGCAGCCTTTCATTACGGTGCCTCCAGTAGCGTAACTTGCTTTGGAACTTGAGCCCCACATACTAACAAGCAACGTCTGCTGTTCTTTATTCCTCGCATCGCCCACTTCTTCGAAAGGTTACCGTACAGCCGCGTCTGCGTAGAGCATGCGAGCAGCCCGTTTTCGCTGTGCAAGGCGAAGCCTTGATGCAGTATCGGGCTCAGACGAGGTCAGACTGGAGACTAGGCCGCGCATGCTCCTGACAGACCACGTCACCTGTCTCATTATTTTTCAGAATAATTAATCACAAGATGTCATTTTCATCATTCCAACAGCTTGCACATATCACAGAATTAAGTACCCATATTATCCATGTCATCTTCAATAACTTTTGTTCAAATGTAATTTCTAACAATGTATACCGAACACATGTAAACCCACCCCTTATGTAATGCACCTGTTGGGTTTATTAAAGTAATAAAACGGTATGAAATGAAATTTCCCTGCGAAACGAGCTCCTTAACGCTATCACGTTAAAAGGCAGTCTTCTGTGCCCCCTGTGTAGTTACGCACTTGTCCTCTTCCTCGCGCGTTTTTCAGTGTATCACACACTCCCATTTCACTATTTATGAGGACTAACAGACGATGATTGCCAAGGGAAAGTATAAAAGATGTTATTTGAAGTGAATGTAATGTAATTGTAAAGAAAAGTGGGCGAAACGATAATATGCCAGCAGGAACCAAACCTGCGAACTTCGAATAACACGTCCGATGTTTTATATCCATAAGCTTAATCCGTCCGCCCACATTATAGGTTATATATGTGCATTGAAACGCTGAAGCATTAGTCAGTGGCGTCAAAAGGCATTACGGCAATTGTGGAAAAACTCTTTCCCAGCCTGTTGGCGTAACGCACCACGTGATCTTATTGCGAGCTGGAGGCGGACCAATAATACCCTCGCCCAATATACCTGAAGGCAGGAAGTGTCCCAGAACGGAGTCATCCCTATGAATAAAGAACTGTGGATTTGATTGGTATGTGGGGTTAAACGTCCCAAAACCCCCATACGATTATGAGAGACGCCGTAATGGAGGGCTCCGGAAGTTTAGACCCCTGGGGATCTTTAAAGTGCACCTAATTATGAGCACACGGGCATACAGCATTTTCGCCTCCATCGAAAATGCAGCCGCCGCAGGCGAGATTCGATCCCACAACCTGCGGGTCAGCAGCCGAGTATACCTTAGCCACTAGACCACCGCGGCGGGTGATATGCTGTAAGTTCTACGGCTTTACATTGCAGTTACTTCTAATAACATCCCCTATACTTTCATTAGCATAATTGTCTGTGTCTTCTCATTAACAATGTGCTTAACAATTAAAAACGAGCCCTTTACACTCTTAGTTCAAGAAACCCGAATCACCAACTCATAATCACATATATGCCGCATATCTTTTATATACGTATGCAATACCCGCAGAACACACACCACCTAATATAAATAATTAAAAAGTGACATCGCCTTCGAATGCACTATAGGCGGATACAAGCTATATATTTCCGAGGCGTGCGCGCACGTGCGTGTGTGTTTGCGTGTGTGCCTGCGTGAAAGAGAGAGAGACCGACAAAAAAACACTTCCCCGACAGTATAGCTATAGAGACCGTGAAATGTAAGCCGTGTTAGTCGACGTGGAGTGGATGAAGCGAGGCACACTACACATGCCTTCAAATTCTTTTTTTCCTATTCTGCTATTACTTTCCGCTCGCACCCCATACTAGAGCTCTGTACACGAAGTTCCTTGCTCCGAACCTCCATGCGCATGGATGTATACCCCACCTGAGAACTACGTCGAAAATACGACGGTTTCGAGCTGACGTTCGTGGTTTCTGGGAAGAACGACCGAGTGCTCGCCGGGAGGCAATCTCTTTCAAACAACAGCCAATTTGTTTATCGGCAGGTATTTGCACTGTGAGCAACAAAAAAAGGCAAAGAAAAAAACATTTTTCCCGCTCAATCACTATCCCTTTCACAAAAGAAGTCACTTACGTTCATAGACATGCGAACAATGGGGGCGTAGTAGAAACAACTGCCCCCCCCCCACCCTTTCGCCAAATCATTTACAGGGGTGAGGGCAAAAAGTCTATTGAATGGTTATGCTCACTCGAACCTGTATAAGAGGCAAAGTTTTGACTACGTAGGTTTTTGACGACAATAGCAGTCGAAGGTACCAGATGTTTAATTATAAGAAGTATTGAAAATATTTACTCCCGGAAAGCAGAAGACAAAAAAAGAACAGACTATTGTGAGGAACACGTCATTCCTTCATTTATATCGCTTTTTGTCCATTGTTAAGCGTGTTGTTGTCTGTGGTTCGACCTACGGGGATGAGTCGGGGCGGTAGGGTAGCGCTGAAACAAAACTTTGTGCCATCAAAAGTATCTTCCCCCCTCTCTTCATAGGGAGCCCCGCGCATGTCAATGCTCCCGCTGAACTGTGGAAAGACTGCCTTGTTTACAAAGTGAACAAACTCGCTGATACATTCGAGTTGCGACATACTTGTATATTTGTTTACGCATTTCCCCCTTCTTGATATAATACGTAAACGTGTATATTTGTTAAAGCAAAGCGCGTCGTGCGAAGGACAGCCACTGATCGAAAGAATAAGTAGTGCTTCTTTATTTGACACCCAGGTCATAAGTTTTACGTAGCGCACACTTAGAGCCATGCGCGGTCATAAAGATGGCATCATCATCATCATCATCATCATCATCATCATCATCATCATCACCATCATCATAATCATAATCATGACTACGCTCACTGCAGGACGCAGTGGGCATCTCCCATGTTCCGTCAGTAAACTCAGTCATGTGCTTGCTGCGGCCACTCTATACCCGCAAACTTCTTAATCTCATCTGCCCACCTAACCTTCTGTCTATGATATCATTAACCCCGGTTTGTTCCCTGACCCACTCTGCTCTCTTCTTGTCTCTTGAGGTTACACCTATCATTTTCCTATCCATTGCTCGCTGCGTTATCCTCAATTTAAGCTGAACCCTCTTTGTAAACCTACAGGTTTCTGCTCCATGGGTAAGTACCGCCATGATGCAGATACCTTCCTCTTGAGGAATAAATAGCGGTAATCTAACAGTCACGATTTAAGAATGATTGACAATTGTGCTCCACCCCATTATTTTTTCAGTGACGTCAATATCGTTACTACGCGTCCTATATCGAAGTGCTGTTCTCTTCGAGGTAGTTGTACATTACTTAAGTTTACTAAATATCAATTTTAACACTTATCTTGCCGCTCTCTTTGTCTTATTCAGTAATCATTTGCTATTCGTCCCCTGAATTACTCTGCAATGCAACGCCATCGGCAACGGGCAAGTTACTAAGGTACTTTTCATTACCTCATCTCTAACTGTTCTCATTCTATAGGCCTCTGAAAACCTCCTGTAAGCATGCGGTGAAGAGCAATGGGTTGATCGTATCCCCTTGTCTTCCAACCTCTTTATCGGTATTCTGTCGCTATCTTTATGAAACACCGTGGTGGCAGTTGATCCTCTGTAAATTTTCCCCATGTTGTTTATATGTGTGGTGCACGTCAGCTGCTCTTCGAAGAGCACGATGAAACCGTTCCTGTATTTTATGCAGAATGCTCTCTTCGGTTCGACCGGGTGGATCAGCGCATCTGAAGATGTGGAAAAGTACGCATCGACAGACATTACTTAAACACGCCTGCGTAGATGGGCTTCTGTGTTACTTCGGCGGCGACTGTGGCGAGAAGTACCCACTCCCGAGTTCGACGTCATCGATGCGAACGACTATAAAAGACGGGCCGAACTGTAACTTCTTTAGTGGACACGTCGGCTGCTCCCCGACGAGCATGGTGAACCCGTTCCTGTATTTCATGCAGGTTAGCAATAATTACTTTACCATCAAAACTAGTAACCGTTGTTTCATCCTGCTGACGTGCCCCACATGTCTATCAAAATAGTAGTTTGTTGTTCATGGTGTTATATGCTCGTTATTGATACAGTGTGATAACGTGGAATTGAACCCAGGACTGAACACAGAGGAAATGTTGCGTCAAATCCTTGAAGGCCTAACAACGACGCAAGCTAGGCTTGACACTATTGAGCCCAAAGCCGAAAATTCGACAGCAGCCTTCACAGAAGTCACAGGCGGAATTTCTAGCCTTGAGGCAACAATCCAGATTACACAAAGGAAGTTAATCGACCTAGAAGATAGGAGCAGACACAACAACCTTCATGTGTTCGGTTTAGCTGAACACCCTGATGAAACATTGCAATCACTAACGAGTGCAGTAGTTTGTAAAATATTTGAAAACTTGCTAAGTGTGAAGGTCACAACAATTGAAAGAATTCACCGAGTAGGACAAAAGAGGAGAAACAAAAAGAGACCAGTGATACTAAGGTTAATTGACCACCGTGAAAAAGTAAACATGCTTAGAAATTGCGCTAGACTGAAAGGAAAAGATACCTCTATTGCTGAGAACTTTCACAGGAGATTATAGTAGGCAAACCTGGAAGCACTTATGTGACAGCGCTGTAAATGAGGAAAAGAAATACCTAAAAGTGAAGATCGCACACGAAAAAGTTATCATAAATGGGGACGCATACGCATGGGATGCTGCTGAGATGAAAAGAATTCCCGTTTTAGCACCTATAAAAAACTCTAGGAAAAAGCCGTGAACTACTTCGGTCACCCAAAAGTGCTTCCGCAGCATTAATGTAAATGCTCGCAGCATCGTAAACAAGCTTGGCGACTTGCAAAGCATTGTAGTGGCGCATGAGCCACACGCCATAATAATAACCGAAACTTGGCTGCCCTCCGGTATCGCAGACTTTGAGATAACACCACCAGGTACAAAATATGCGGGGAAGACCGATATTCCCGAGGAGGTGGAGTTGCTTTACTGTTTCGTGAATCCCTGCTTGTCCAAAGATTACCTGATATAGCAGGCACTGAATGCGTCATTGCGAAAGTATTTTTGGGTGACTTTTATCTTGCAACAGCCGGCTTCTACCGCCCTCCAAACAGTGTTACATTTTTTCGACAACTTGAAGGAATTTTTGTGTGCAGCTCGTAAGCATAGCAAGAACATTTTGCTCGCTGGTGATTTCAACGTCCCATTGGTCGACTGGTGTACCGATTTTCCTAGCGCTCTTTGTGCGGCAGCAGAACCTTTAACTGATATCGTCTTTTTTTTTCATGGGCTTACGCAATTAGAAAAGCGACCGACCCGAGGGCGAGACAGATTAGATCTGTTTTTTGTTTCATAAACGACCACGTCATACAGCGCAACCCAAGAGTCTTCGTATTTGAGGGAATTTCAGATCACAAAATGGTGTGTCTTACGCTAGAGAGAAAACTTCCGATTAAAATCTTTGAAAAAACAGCATTTCATCCCTGTTTTATCAAGCGTTAGCGATGTCGACATACTTGGTGCTTTAGATAATAAGTTTTCTAAGTTTGTAAGCCTTTCCGAACCACACAATGCACTCATTGGTAGATTATGGCCCTTCTTAATAAAAAAAAAACTTGTTCACAAATGCATCGACAAATTTGTGCCGAAAAAACGAAAAGTTGTATGTGAAACGATTCCTTGGATCCGACGAGAGCTGTTGCATCTTGGACGAAGATTGAAAAAAAACGCAAAAAAGAAGCACAAAGCTCGGCCATCGAGGGCCAACTCCGATAAGCTAAGCGACTTGCACCGATACTTCAAAATTGGTATATCTAAAGCAAAAGACCACTATCCAACTATTTCACTCCAAAACTTTCTTCTGTCGTCCCCGGATAAGTTCTGGCGATACTTACTGTCAAAACAGACTCACGCGTCCGATATTTGTGTTGACGGCACCATAATAACCGACAATATTTTCATTGCAAATGCTTTGAACAAGTACTTTTGCTCCGTATTTATGAATGACAATGGCCGGACACCACCCATTTGTAGCTATTCTTGATGAGATTCCACCCATAGGTCCTCTCGATGTGAATAAAGCGTGAGTGCTGTGCATGCTTCTTGACATCGATCTAAAAAATCGCAGTGTGTTGATGAAATACCGGATGCCTTCCTCCGGACATACGCCGAATAATGCGCCAAATATCTTTGCATTATCTTCAAAAATCGCTTGCACGCGCAGAATTACCTCATGACTGGAACCATTCGATAATTATACCTATCGCTAAATCAAGAGCCCATTTACTGCTCGCCTCTTACCGTCCTATTTTGTTACTTTGCACCTCATGAAAACTCATGGAACACAATATATTCAAGCACATTCAGGCTTTATTGAATATAATGGCTTCTGTGATGCTCGGCAACACACCTTCCACAGGGGAAAAATCATCTGTAACCGAACTAACGGAAACTCTGCACGAAATTGCGGCAACACTGGACAACCAAGGTCAGGTCGACATAATATAAGGGGCCATGTCAGGGCCACCTGCAGCGAAAAGTCAAAGCACATGGTGTAAGATAAGCCTTTTAAGTTGCAGGCTATGAATTCCAGCCACTACCAGTGGTCGCCATTTAGTGATGGTGTGTGTGACGTCACATGCTGCATGTAGCGGAGCCGTCGTCTACTACCAAATTTTAGGCCACTGTAAAGATTTCAGTTTCAATGCCAAGCTGAAGCAAACCTAAATAGCTCGACTGCACGTGCTTCGTTCCAGGGAATGGAATAGTTCGCCAGAATGTAGATACTCGTACATACAGACTTGTTTTGTCACGGCCCTCAAATGTATTTGTGTTGTCCAACTCTCGATGATGATTGATGTGGGGTTTAACGTCCCGAAACCACTATATGATTATGAGAGACGCCGTAGTGGAGGGTTCCGCAAATTTAGACCACCTGGGGTTTTTTAACGTGCACCCAAATCAGAGCACACGGGCCTTCAGCATTTTCCCCTTTGTCGAGAATGCAGCCGTCGCAGCCGGGACTCAATCCCGTGACCTGCGGGTCAGCAGCCGAGTACCTTAGCCACTAACCACCGCGGCGGGGCGTTGTCATACTCTCAGGTCACTCGCACGTTTACAAAGTATTCAAATATATAGCGAAATTGGCCGTAATACCACCAGATTGTTTGTGAACGCAGAACTATTCATCCACATAGCACCGGTTATGATCGAAAATTTGACGTCGTGACGCCGTTAAAACATCGTCTGGTCAAACGCGTCCCTGCAGACGTGTTGTGTTATTGTCAGCGGGCCGCTATAGTAATCGCTCCTGCGACGATGACGTAAACTCTTTATACACTATACTGCTTGTCACTCTAACACGCGTGACAGATGCTAGCACATAGTTTCTTTTTTCATTCCATTCACACTCGCTGGCAAAACATTTGCTCACAACCAGCACCATAGGCAGTTTCTTAACCAGCGCGACACGCCCGACGTAGATGAGGAACCATTTTCACTAGTCTACGTTTTGATAAAAAGTTGGGAAAGTATGACGAAAGCAATAAAAACACTGTCTCGATGCTGCCGCTGTAGGTTGTGTGTTGGATGTTAAGAGGGGGCCGATCGAAGATCAGCGTTACGAGGCTACACGTACCAGGGACACTCTGACATCGAAGCCAGAGACAGCGCTGCCGTCACAGGGAAATGTTATACGCGACGACTGCCCCTAAGAGGCAGAAGCAGTGCGCGTGTGACGCAAACAGGCAGGAATTTCGGCAAGCACCCGTCAATCGAAGTATAGGCAGGAATGGCGCGCGGAGACTAGGCAGCGTCGAAGCGTATGCATTTCAGAACGTGAAACGCATCTTATAGTTACGTCAGCCGTCACTGATGATCTTGCGCCGATACATCGCGCGTAAGAGATTCAGGTCACGTTTAGCAGAGGACGCGTAAATGTCTGATGTACACGTGTTGCATTCGATTTAACGAATGCAACACGTGTACATCAGACATTTACGTCTGATGTACACGTGTTGACATTTACGTCTGATGTACACGTGATGTACATTTACATTCGATTTAACGACTTGAGAGAACGTGGGTGCTACGACCTACGCGTGCAGTAGAGTGGCGGGCTTCGAACTACACTTCGACCCCCTTCCCTTCTTTAATGTGATGCGACGGAAAGTTTTTCCTTTCCTTTTCTTTTTTCTAGATCGCGCCTTCGACCTATTCGCACGCTACTATCGTGCTCTTGCCGTAAACGTTTTCGTGTTTATTTATTTATTTTTACTTATTTACTACACACTGCCAATCTCGTTCAGGATTATTGCAGGAAGGTAAAAACTTGTAAGTAAAGCAAAATTAAAAAAAATATCAGAGGGGAATTCATGCAAAACAACAGAACAAATTTTTTGCTAATGGCCATGTAATAATCAATATAAAAATGACATATGCAAACGATCTATACAAAACTATGAAACTGAACTTTAAAACACTGTCACATAAAAACACAAGAGTATAGTTTCGATTAGGTGTTACAAGCAGTCGCACGTTCATAAGTATTACCAAAAAAAAGTACAAGAAAGGCATACTTTGCAATGGTAGTGTCATGTGGGTAGCGGTAGAAGTACTAGGGGTAAGATCAATCGTTTAGAAATGGTGCCGAATGAATGTAGTTCTATGTTTGTGTGTCAAGTATACTTCAAGTAGTGATTTAAAAGTGCCAACTGAGTAGGTATTGGTAATTGCAGCAGATAAGTTGTCCCACTGCCTTGTGGCTAGGGGGAAGAAGTATTTAAAACAATTAGTATAAAGGCGGTATTCATTTGGGGCGTAAAAATGCTTTAGTGTTGTTATTCCAGTGTCTGCAATATAGATGTATTTAGAACTGTGATTATTTAGCTTGTTATGAATTAGTTCATGAAGCGATTTCGATCGTGCCAGCGTAGCGCGGTTGTGATACAGAGAGACTTCCAAAACTGCTTTCAGCATAAGCCTGCTCATTTTTCTTTTCTCATTTGTGCTTCGGTCTGTAGCATTTTTTTTTTATTTTGTTCAGTTGAATGGTGGAGTTCCCCTTTTTTTCGCCCTTTCATTCTTTCAGCACTCGACTTCTCCTCCAGCTTAACTGTTCGACTACAGCTACACTGGGCTGCTGCCGTGCGTTCCCGGAGCAATGCTCGTGCGTTCTACGTAGTGAGACTTGCGCTGGCAACAGTTTTCTTGACAGCCAGCCAATGCCACCTCCGTGTGCGTCACCAAACACGCCGTGACGTTTGCATTGCGTCTATTCTTGATGACCGGAAAGGGTGGCCTCGCAGCACGTGGGCGACATGTTTCACGTACACAGAATACGCGATCTTCTAAACCTGGCTGCGATCACAAGATTAAAGATGAACACCGAACCTCTTCTTAACTTCTATTTCGGACCATTTGACTGTTATTTGTTAGCCGGGGCTGCAATCTAGACCGTTGCATGATCTGCCTTCGAATATGCGATTACATTAATACGCAGTCGTGTATCTAAAGCACTCGTCTCGATAACTTAGTATGTAGCGCGGTAATAAGCTTCTGGATGCGATCTAGACTCTGAGACACGGCGGCCGTGTTTTAATGGGGGCGAAGTGCAGGGAACGCCCGTGTAGTTTAATTTAAATGCACGGCAATGACACCCAGAACGGCGGAAATAATACCAGGTGTCCCAATACGCCGTACATTGTCACATCGCCCCTTTGGTGCTCAAACAGCGAAAAATGTAGTATAAATTACGCATCTAAAGCACCTCATGCACACGTGCAAGAATTGGTTCACCAAAAACCCAAGCCATATCAAAGAAAGTAAAAGTAGAATCATTGATGCCTGCTATTCTGCCTGAACAAAACAAAAACGCGATGCTTTAATCACAGGCTTGTCTTTAACTTGATATTCGCCAGTGAACGGACGTTCAGAAAAAGCCGCCAGGCCTGCGCGGAATGCACAGCGCAGTCACAGAGAAAGCAGCAAGAGTAGCTTTTGTTGAACATTTTAAAACTATGTTTGGGTAACTGCTGCGAGCCGATTTGCGGGGCACCCGCTACGCCATTAATCATCTTGACATTTTGAGTATAGTAGGAAGGCATTAACTATGGCATCACCTTTCATTCTTCAGAGAAGCGTGATACCCGCTATACACACTTGTAAGAAGTTTTGTGCAATTTTTTTTTATGCTGTGGCTGACGATAATGAAGAATTGTGCCTGAAGCTTTCGTAATGGTTTGGAGCATTGGAAGACCCACTCCTTACACAATTCATATTGTGTGACGCCTGGTTGTGCGTTTGCTGTTCCGAAACGCTTTATTACTCACAACGCGAGTCCTTTCCCTACATCAAGCCTGGCTAAGGCCAGTTTGCAACGAAGTTTCAAGCACCGGCGTTGTTCAGTGGTATATAAAAGCGTGGAAGTTCGGGCTAGTTCGTAGATCATGACGGTTGTTATAGCGCGAGCTCAAAACGACGATAAAGCGCTAGCCCTTTTGTCCCTTTGGCGTCGTTCTGAGCTCGCGCTATAACAACCGTCAGTGGTATAATTCTGGGCTAGCATGCAGGGGTCACGGGTTTGGATCTCATTGCGTCCTTGGCACTTTTTGTTGCTTAGTTTTTTTTTCTTATTTCGTGCCATAGTGGTTCCGGACGCTGGCAGCGGCGGCGGTGGCAGCAGTGGACAACCACGACACACGCGACTCTTGTTGTCATCTCAACGCTTTTGCCGTAAATGACGCATTTACTCGGAGACGTAAAAAAGCTGCAAAGGCGGAAGTGAGACCCTACAGAACCCCGAGGCACGCACACAGATTAAAAAACTTCAGACTGCATTACTTAGTCCCCATTGTCTGCCGAAAAACTCTCCGAGTTTCCCTTGTGGCTTAGAAGCAATGTGCGTCATCGCCAAAGGTGAAGTGTTTAGAAAAAAATCACTATATCACAGACGGTTAACATCAATAACATTTCAACGAAACATTTTTTGCTAGCGATACACTAATAAGGATGACCAAACAGACTTGATTTGTCTGGAAATAAAATATGAAAGTGGTAGCAACTGGTATAATCAATGATTCACACATGCACAGCCACACAGACATTTGTCTCAGAAAGATAGGTAGATATAAGCACATCACAAGGTTAACAAAAAGCACAAATAAAACATCAATATGAATTCCGCTGCAGAAGCCGCTTTCCGACTATCATGTTGGAACTTGCGCTAACCTAGGCCTGCCGTGTATACGTGAACGTGCCTTATATAGGCAGGGGCTGGTTGTATTTTGGCCCTCACAGTTCCTTTTTCTCTTTTCTGCTTTATTTGCAGAATTCATCATTTATTGTCAAGCCCTTTGAGCATAAAGTTTTTGAACAACCACATGAAGTCGTCACCTCAGGTCTGCTTGCTGAAGCGATCAGTGGATTATCAAAAGCGATAGTCCTTCTTCGGATACTAGCTTCGCAGAAATTTTAGTCTGCCTGCCTGCCTGCCTGCCTGTCTGTCTCTAAAATGATTTAGTCACCCTATTAAAGTTCAAGTCATTGCTAAGCACCCAGCCATCTTGATCTCGTGGCTGCATTCATACTTGTGAACATCAAACAGCAAATATTATATGTCTACGCACAACTGAGTGCAACATCAACAAGTAAATATTAGGTGGTGTCTTATTTACTAGAACATTCATGGTTATGCAATTCTAAAGAACCTAGCGTTTCTTACGCTGCGCTGACAATGCGACGCTAGGCGCAAAAAAGCGGGTGTTTCCTACGCTTCGCTAAGACTAAAACTACTCTATTAAGCTAAGACGATACGGTGCTGCCACCTACCAGTGGTACTGCAATGCACGCAAGCTTGCGTTTTCAGACATTACTGCCAGATGGCGTTCATACCTCACGAAGTGCCTCCAGACAGTCACCGAAGACTTTCGTCTTTTGACGACACTTGCAGTGAAGCACGCAGATACACGGCCAATTTGTTATAGGCGAAGCATTTCTTTGCAAGAGACGCCCCACGGTCTCTTGGGTAGCGTGTCGTGTATAGAGCGGCGCTCTCATATATATATCTGAGGGCGCCACCCTACCGTCGGATTTTACCCTCCCCTCCGGTACGGAGGCAAATGCCTTTGGCGGCCACCCCTTGCGAACGCAGCAATGCTCTCACAGTTGCCTCCGAGTCACAGTTGCCTCCGAGCACCTGTGATGTCACGTGACAAAGCGGTGAATTAATGTCACGTGACTGAGCGGTACGTAGGCAAGCGGTTACACGCGGCGGACGGTCGCAACACGCGGCAAGAGGCATGGCCTCCGAGATTTTGAGCTGGCAGGAAGCTCCCGATTGGAAAGAGAGCGACGTTTGAGGCATAGGTTTTCTAGAAGGCGTTGGCATGTTTCTCTATGGTGCTTACGCTGGAGGAAGGGGGGACTTCAGAGCACCAAAATGGCCCTCAAGAGTGCCGTAATCAAGAGTATCATCCTCTCAGGAACATCAGCATCACCTCAAGAGTATCATCCCGTACTTTGGGTTGTCCAGAAAGCCTGCGAGGTGACGGTTAGGCTATAGTTTCAACTGTCCCAACGTGGGAGTACGCCTCGGTAAGTGGTTCCCCTTCTCAGGAGGCTTTAAATATAAAATTCTTGTTACATACAAGACTACTTCACTTTATTCGCTCCGAATGCATAGCGGTCCGCAAATTAACCAAATTATTTGTCGAGAAGCCGTCGATGGGAAGCGCTTTCACTCACCCGTCATGGCGAGCGCCCGCAGTGGTTGCCGACCATTCGCGGTGTCTTTGAACGCCGGTGGTTCGAAAGGTGCGACACGCTCGCGATCGGAACCAGAAGCCTGGTCTCGGTCGCAGCCGCCGACTGCTGCGCTTTGGTCGGCACGAGAAGAAAGCGAGAAGGTGCGTGAACAGGGGTGCGTAGGGGAGGGGGCACTGTGCGGAAGCCCATCGACGAGGTGACGGACGCGCGCGATACATGTTTATTTCGCATCCGTAGCTTTCAGGGGCCGAGCGGGAAACCCAGCAGAGTAGCTGCTGGGTCGTGACCGCGATAACCGTGGCTCGTGCAGCTTCTGTTATGCACATACACACCACCAGCGGACGCAGGAAGAAGCTTCGTAATAAGCGGGGTAGTTCATATTTGCGCGGTCACCTTCGCCAAAAGTATGTGCACGTCTCCGCACATACTTGACAGCCCCCCCTCCTTCTTTTTTCATTTACAGCGGAGCTCTGTATGGCTGGAAGGTGAAAAAATGCGGGGGTATGTGAATGCGCAGAAACTACAACAAAGAAGCATGACATGCTTGAAATATGTTGAGTGCTTTAGAGTACTGATACTATGGGACAGCCTTCATCTGTCCGGGTTATTACACAGAAGACTTGCACAAGGTGGAAGTTCATGGCATACAATCATAACAACAATTCAGGCGAGCACGACTGCATCGCATAACTAGTCGCTTTAGCAGCACGTACAAGCAGGATGGCAGAGGTAGGATGTAACTTTAGGCACTGCAACAGAATCACATATTGTGTATCACTGATAAATAAAAAGGAAGAAAAGACTGCACAGGTCCCTAAATGTCAGCTGTGAAGAAGCACTAAATTGTGCCCTCGTGAGGCGATGACGGGAGTCCTCGTCTTGGGCCGGCTTATATCATACTTCTCTAATTCCTTTTTTTTTCTTACAACAAAAACTGTCATGAGAGCAAAACATAGGTATATAGTTTTTGCGCCATATATAGTTGTCCGCAGGGAGGTTGGCACTGGTGGCTACTTTTCGCCAAATCGGCGAGTTTAAGAGGCTCGTCGCGACCTAAATTTAGGGAAATGGCGACATGGCGAGTTTTAGGCAATTTTCCACTTGCGTACCCACTGAATTATGCATTCTATGCTCAGTGTCTTCCTAACAAATGAGCAACATTTTTGTATTTTTTTTCTTTCCTTTAGACTCACAAGTAAAAGTAGCACTTTATGCGCACTCAGTACGCCAATCCTGTTTCCTAATTAGTCTAGATTACGGAGGTGCTGGTGCGTCCACCAACAACCAACCAGCAAAGTTTAAGTCACCGGATTGTATCACGTGCTGCGAGGATGCGGCATAAAACTAGGTTCTTTAGGGTGCTTTAAGCTTCTCTGAAGTTTGGCTTCTGAAGTGGCTAGACGATAGTTAGGCCACGTGTTCAGACCATGACTCCGACGCTTCTGAATAGCTTGTCAACTTGTTCACTGCGGCAGTACCTCATGAATAATTACGTAAAGTTTATTGTATTATTAACCCATTTTTTCTGTCACACCAGGAAGCGATCTTCTCTGAGCGGCCTTCAGCAACTACGGTAAGGCTAGCGCCTACCGTAAGCTTGGGCGCTCAGAAAGCTTGGTGCGAGCATTGTGAAGGTTACACAGCACTTTCGAAAAAGTTATTTCCGTTTGCCCGGTGTTCAGCGGATTGCCATGGAAGAATCATCATGAGAGTTTCATGCATAACGGCTGTAGCCCTTGCACCACCAAGTGCATCTCACGGCTAGTCGGAGAATCAGGCACACCAAGCACTCCCATAGTAAACCGGGAGATGCGACTGGACTTGAAAAATGTCAATATAATTTAGAGGTTATTGACAGTACTGTAGTGTATGGGATGACACATAATTTCCAAATGCTTTACTAGGCATGGCAAACACATCTAGAGTCGTGACTTTTATGGCAATATTTCAAGAAAAATGGCAACTTTTGGCAACATGTACTTCAAAACTTTGGCAACTCTGGTCTGCCGCCATCACCGGTGTCCGTAACCACTACCGAGCAAAATAAAAAAAACAACTAGGTTAACAAAACACAAAAAAGACACAATGGGATTCGCAACCAGGCTTCCCTGGGCGCGAGCCCAGTACTCTACCACTGAGGCACAATGGTGCTTGACGCTCCGCTGCAAACTGACCAAAGGCAGGCTTCGTCTCGTGAAACGAATCGCGTGAATATGAATAATAAAGCGTTTTAGATCAGCGAAAGACCAACCAGGTGTCACGCGGTGCCAATTCCTCAATGAGTGGGTCATCGAATGCTGCAAACCAACCTTATGGCATAATTATTCAGTGTCGTCAGCCACAGCATAAACAATTCCTAAACAAATGCTTTGCAACTGAATGGCGGGTACCAAACATGTGCGAAGAATGACGAAAAAAGCACAATGAATGCCTCCTCACTACACAAAAATTAAGACTTACTATGACATAGTAGGTACGCTGCAAGTGTGCTTGTAGAAGTTACCCAAAGAGTGTATAAAAATACACTGAAAGGCCGCTCTTCTAGCTCTCGCTGTGATTTTTCTGCTGAGCTTCTTTAATTTTTTTCGTCTCGGGCGCTTTTGAAAAGACAATAATGAATATTTACTATTCGTCTTCCGCACCCCGAAAACTCATGTATGCCCCCTTCTGATAAAGACTTCTTCCCACTGCATCTCTATCTATTTGGTAAGGCATCGAGCGATGATGTATTCATAAACAATTCAGAGTAATTATACCATAATGTGAGAACTACGTGTAGCTGTCCTGGAAATTGTGCTTAGAAAAAACGTGCTTAACGATTTCGAGAACTTCATACTCAACCATGGAGCTCTGTGTTTAGAAGAAATGGTTAATGGCTTAAGGTACAAGGTATACTCTACCATGGGAGAGCATAAAACCGCCCGTACGCAAATGTGAGCTGCTGTGTGTTTAGAAAGAGTGGTTAACAATTTAAAGTACCCGGTTCACTCTATACTATAGGAGAGCATAGAGCCGTCCCGTGGGCCTCACACACTGACGAAGATACAATCATGAGGGACCTGTCTTTAGAAAAAAATATTTAACGATTTCGAGAACTTCGTACTCAACTATGGGAGAGCACTGAGCCGTCCCGCTCCTAGATGGCATCCGGTATCGTACACAGATGTGTGTTTAGAAAAAGTGCTTAACAATTTAGAGCACATGGTACTCTACTATGGGAGAGCCTAAAGCTGTCCCGTGGGCCTCAGCACGTGATTGCTAACAAGATGTGTTTAGAAAAAAATGTATAACGATTTCGAGTACTTGGTACTCAACTATATATATATGGAAGAGCTCTGAGCCGACGCGCTAAAGATGTGTTTAGAAAACAATGTTTAACAATGTCGAGTACTTCGTACTCAGCTACGGAAGAGCACTGAGCCACTAAAGCTGTGCGTTTGAAGAAAATTTTAACGATTTTGAGTACTTCGTACTCAACTATGGGAAAGCACTGAGCCGTCCCGCTAAAAGTCCCGCTACGAAACACTGCATCGACGTGACAAGGCGCGGAGGGTAGCGCTGCTAGCACACGGCACACACAAGGCTTTCCGCGCTTACCCTACTTCCTGTGCAGGTTTTGTGAGCATATATACCTAGAGAGGGCCCTCGCTGCACCACGAATCGTAACCCCAAGAATGAATTACATGCTCTAAGCATACTTTAAACTAACGTCACCGAATACAAAGCTTGATGCACTGCTACCACATAATGCACGTACATAATAGGCACGTCTACCTGTGGGTGGGGGAGGCCTTTCATCCTACGGACTAATCTTGCGGCATTGGTTACGCTCCTCTCAACGAAATGTACAGGCGCGCTGGTCCTCGCGGTTGCTTTGTTTGTGTGATTCTTATGTGATTCCTAAAGAGAAAATCAGAGAAAAGTGAGCCCCGTAACTGTCTGCATCAGAGTGCGACATTTCAACAGTAGCTCACAAGGGAGGGGGTAAGGAGTGATTAAAAGGATAGGATTAAAAAGTATATATAGAGAGAGGAAGGAGAGAGCGAGGCGCAGGGACAGTGAACGACGGAGGTAAAGCGGAGATGGGGAAGATGCACATGGTCGCAGGAGGCCGAGGACGGAGCACCACTCGGTGAGAGCTCTTGTCGGCGTCAGGAGATGGCGTAGGGCGAGCCAGTCGGCCAGAGCTGCGCTGTCGTCGGATATCGCGGGGGCACAACAGGGCGGCACGAAATCCAGTGAGCGAGTCGGTTGCTTTGTTACAACTACACCATGGAATACAGAAAGGGCATCGAAAACGTCGTCGCTCATGCTCTCTCCCGGCTGCCCGTAGAGTTTACTCCACGGTGCAACTGAAGAAGAATTCATATGCCTTTTTTCTCCAGTTGTGACCATGCAAGTTCACAAATCAGCAAGTTCACAAAGAGTATACCTGTGCGATTCAGTGCGCCAAGGATTCGTTTCTCAATGATACTTTACCGTCTGTAGTGCAGACTAAACCACGAAAATTTTAGAGCATTATCGGCGGTTCAACATCACCACCCATATAGTTATCTCATAGCAATAACACTATCCGCTGAGCCAGTGATGTACTGTGTTAAACGACGCAGTTGTTTCCTTCCTCAGTGCAACTGCTCCGGCATTATTGATATGCATGTTTACCTGAACGAAACATTTTGCCTATGGATTCTGTTGTTGTAGATTAGGTTCGGATTGCCAAGCTCATTTATCATCTGGAGATCTCCTCTTCCACTGGTGTTGACTTCATAAAATCAAAGATATTAGAATTAACCGGAGTGTACTCAGCTATTATTCGTTCGAAACTTTTTGATCAATCTATACACTGTTCAATATTACCCAGTGACTGGAAAGTGGGGAAGGTGGTCCCTATCTTGAAATCAGGTAATGTTCATTCAGCTGGTGATTATCAACCAATTTCATTAACAAGTAGTCCATGCGAAATTATCGAACGTATCATATATTCAAACATAGTAGGTTTTTTGGAGGACAATTTTTTATTTAACGAATCCCAACATGGATTTAAAAAAATGTTTTCATGCGAGACCCATTTGCTCACATTTGCTAATGATTTGTTCAGAGCTGCTGATCTCGGCTTGAATATAAAATGTATTTTCCTCAATTTCGCAAAGGCATTTGACTCGGCTTCACATGAATTTCACCTTTTTAAACTCAGTAAACTTAATATTGACAACAACGTACCTAATCAGATTCAAGACTTTTCAGACCGAACACAACATGTCACTGCTAACGATTATTCCTCTGCACTCTCTTCTGTTACGTCCGTAGTACCTCAGGGGTCCATGCTGGGCCCACTATTGTTTCTTGTCTACATCAATGACCTCCCACACACTATTGTTTTCTCATCAGTTAAACTTTTCGCAGATGATTGTCATTTATCACAAAGAAAAAAACTCCTCTGATTCACTAAACATTCAAAATGACCTGAATCATTCCTCCTATGGTGCGAAATATTGCCTATGAAATTAAATATTAATAAGTATAAGGCGATGAGGATATCCAAACGCCTTCGCACCTCACAGCACAGCTACAACTTCAAAGGAGTCACTTTGAGTTCCATTAAGTCCTTAAAATACCTTGGAATCAATATCACTAACGACCTTTGTTTCTTGGCTCATGCACGTCGATTACGTAACCTGCAGCGCACACCATACTCTTGGCTACTTGCGCCGCAATTTTTCTACAGCATCATCCTTTTTAAAGTTAGCCCTTTCTGAGACCTTAGTATATACGTCCGAAACTTGAATACGCATGAAGCGTCTGGGACCTCGGTCATACCGCACTAATGAACACACTCAAATCTGTTCAAAATTTTTATTTTGTCAAATAACTCGCGCTACGCTTCTGCATCCGCAATGAAGAACACACTACAACTTACGTCGAAAATATCCTTACGTCAAAAATATCTTCGTCTTTGTTTCTTTTTCATCAAATTTATCAATAAAATGAGCAGCTAAAAACATCTTATCCTTGCACCGGAATACATTTCATCGCGGGTGGACCACAACTTTAAGGTTGGTGCCCCCCTTTGCCGAACTAACCTATACAATGACTCGTTTATCCCTCAAACCAACAGAGAATGGAACCACCTTCCCGCATCCATGGCAGCAATTATTGACACCAATTTAAACAGTGCCAATCATGGCGCGATACTTTGTAAATTTGTTTTCTTCTTATTTGTACCGTTAATTTCTGTGTGTGCCCATTTCTGCATGTATATTGGTCACACCATTCTGTAATGCACCCAGACTCCGAAAGTATTTGTAATAAAAATAAATAAAAAAATAAATAAATAAATAAACCTCTTTTTCTTGGCTATGTGGTTAGCTCTAAAGGTATCCGCCCTGACCCTTATAAGACTGAAGCTGTAGAAAAAGTTTCTGCACCAACGGATAGAAGGACAGTTAGGTAACTTTTAGGGCTTTGCGCCTACCGCAGACGCTTTGTAAATTCTTTTCCGAAGATCACCGAGCCCCTCACACGACTCACGAAGGTAGACATGTCCTTCGCATGGGCAATCGAACAAGAAGGTACATTCAACCAGCTACGACGACGACTGCAAAACTACCCGATGATCTTCTCGCCCACTTCGACGACGAAGGAGAAAGAAATGACAGCATTTCCACGGGGTGAATGATGGAGAGTGGGGCGAAGCATCCGTCCGTCGATTCGTTCTAGCTTTCGTTCGTCCATGCGTCCATCTTTGTGACGGTCCATGCGTCTATCCGCCCACCCGTGCGTGCGTCTGTTTGAGCGTCCGCACGTCCATCCGTGCATCCATCCCTGCGTTCGTCCATGCATCCGCCCCTGCGTTCGTCGATGCGTCCATCCGTCTATGTAGCCATCCGTGCGTCCATCCATGCATCTGTCTGTGAGTAGAATCGTCCATCTAGTCAACACCCCAAGTACCACCATATCACATCTTTTCATCACATATTCCTCATATAGAAGCACCGCCATTCATTGGACATTCCAAGGACTGAACGAGAGGAGGCACATGCACACTTTCTTACGGCTTGCGCGTCGTGTCTACTTCCCACCTTTAACCACCTCGAGTTTGTGGTGTATACTAGTTCACTGTATTCACGGCACTGCAGACCAACACTCGTTACCTTTCTAAAACCAAGGAGGTTACGCCCAGCGAGTATGACGTAGCAACCCTTTCTTCTCAGATAGTGCTCAATGTGCATGCCAATGGCTCCTAATGGGGAATGAGAGACAGGAGAGTTCGGGTTTTAGTTAACGCGCGCGCTGCGAATTTTTTATTGTTCAACAACGCACAGGAGAAATCTCCCACCGGCACAACCTTGCAGGTCAAAGCTTAAGACATGTTACGTACTACGACGACGGATGAACGGGTGCCGCTTTTAGGAGCTTCGCCCCTAACAGACACCTACACAGACGCTAGAAATCAGGGGCTTGTTGCCATCCTCAGTAAGTGGCAAAACAAGAAGAACGAATAAGCTCATACGCCAGCCGCAGTCTTTCGAGAGCTGAAGCCAACTACTCGGAGACGGAAAATGAATGTCTCGCTGTAATATGAGCGGTAAGAAAATTTCGACCATCCTTATATGGCAGACCAATCCGAGCAGTGGCAACCACCACTCATTGTGCTGGCTGGCCAGCCTAAAGGATTCTCAGTCTGGGCGTCTTGCTAAGGGGAGTCTGAGGCTACAATAGTACGACGTAACGGTAGTATAGAAGCGCGGCCGTAAGCTGAGTGATGCGGATTGCTAGTCGCGCGCACCCGTCGAATCTGCATTGGGGAAGATGGAAAGTTGCTTGTAGCCATCACCACGTCGGATATGGCTAGATATCAAACATCTGACGACGAGTTGATTCTGCTCATCAAACATATATAAGGACAATCGATGCATGTGCCACGAGTTTTCAGCGAGGATCGTCATGATATGTGATGAAAAATGACGTGCTACACAAGAGGAACTGCCAGCACAGCACAGAAAAACTTCTACTCGTCATCCCGTCACCCTCGCGATCCAAAACATTGGAAGCCTGTCACGATGACCTATCAGCAGGACACCTTGGCCAAAGTTATTGGATACTGTACAGTATTATGTGAGAACATGCCGATATTGCCAAAAACACAACCAGCAGGCCAGCAGGCCCGCTGGTTGCGTATTTGGCAAAACCAGCAGGCCTCCTTCAATCAATACAGCCCCCCCGAAGCACCGTTTAAACAAGTGGAAACGGACTTAAGTCGCCCAATCCAGACATCATCCTTCGGCAAAAGATGGATTGTCGTAACAACTAGTTACTTATTACAATGTGCCGAGATGGCCGCCCTGGTCAGGGGAACGTCTGTAAAAGTAGCTTAATTCTTTGTTACGAACACATGCTACTGCGAGCTGCTATGCTATGACGGACCCATTACAAGAAAGAATGCATCGACGTGGTTGCACACGATAGGATGTCTGGATTGGGCGACTTAAGTCCGTTTCCACTTGTTTAAACGGTGCTTCGGGGGGGCTGTATTGATTGAAGGAGGCCTGCTGGTTTTGCCAAATACGCAACCAGCAGAGCATTGATTGAAGGAGGCCTGCTGGTTTTGCCAAATACGCAACCAGCGGGCCTGCTGGCCTGCTGGTTGTGTTTTTGGCAAAACCAGCAGGCCTCCTTCAATCAATACAGCCCCCCCGAAGCACCGTTTAAACAAGTGGAAACGGACTTAAGTCGCCCAATCCAGACATCATCCTTCGGCAAAAGATGGATTGTCGTAACAACTAGTTACTTATTACAATGTGCCGAGATGGCCGCCCTGGTCAGGGGAACGTCTGTAAAAGTAGCTTAATTCTTTGTTACGAACACATGCTACTGCGAGCTGCTATGCTATGACGGACCCATTACAAGAAAGAATGCATCGACGTGGTTGCACACGATAGGTAGCACTGCTGACACACGCCATACCAAAGGCTCTCCGTAGCTGCCCCACTTTTCCTGCAGGTTTGGTCAGCATATCTAGCTAGAAATGACGCTTGATGCACCTTGAATCACTATCCATAGAAGGCATTACGTGCTCTGAGTATCCTTTAAATTAACGTCAACAAATACAAAGCTTCAGCCACACATCTTCTAAATCTGTTTATGAAGAATTTAGAAGACCCCAGCAGAAGGCGCCTGGATGGATCCCAACACAAAAAAGAAAATAGAAGGAGAGAGAGAAAGTATGCAATGAAATAAGAAAGCTAGAGAAAACTAAAGGAAGAAAAAAAGAAAGAAACGAAAAAGAAAAAAAAATTAACAGGAAGAAACGAAGATAGATTTCAGTTGCACCGCAAATGCATCGGGGTGTGTGATAGCAACCAATCGTAACGTTCCCCGCCTTGAGCCGGATTATATCATACTTCTCTAATCTTATTTGTTTTACAGCAGAAGCTGTCATGACAGAAAAACACGTGTGTTTTTCGCCATAGTTGCTTGCCGCCGCCGCTGGTGTCCGTACCCACTATCCGGCAAAATAAAAAAAAAACGCAGTGTATCCACGGAGTGACTGATGATGAGTGGGGTGATGCAGCCGTCCGTGCTTCTGCCCGTCCGTCCGTTCGTTCTTGCTTCTGTCCGTCTCTCCTCCTTTCCGTCCGTCCGTCCGTCCATCCGTCCCTCTGTCTGTCTGTCTGTCTGTCTGTCTGTCTGTCTGTCTGTCTGTCTGTCTGTCTGTCTGTCTGTCTGTCTGTCTGTCTGTCTGTCTGTCTGTCTGTCTGTGTGTCCACCCGTACGTTTGTCACTAACACTTTACCAGCACCTGCCCCGCTGCGGTGGTCTAGTGGCTAAGGCATTCGGCTGCTTACCTCCAGGTCGCGGGATCGAATCCCGGCTTAGGCGGTGCATTTCTGATAGAGGCGGGAATGTTGTAGGCCCGTGTGCGCAGATTTGGGTGCACGTTAGAAAACACCAAGTGGTCACGATTTCCGAAGCCCTCGACTACAGCGTCTCTCATATTCATATGTTGGTTTTGGGTCGTTAAACCCCACATATCAATATCAATAGCACCACCTGCTCAATGAGTACACAAATAGGCGTTTATGAGCCGGTCACCGACATGCATGGACAAACCCACGGCTTTAGGAGGTTCATCCATAAAAAACTAACTTTAAAAAACACCAATGACACAAAGGGACTACAACCATAATCCCCTGGGCACCAGCTTAGTAGTCTCCACTGAGGCACACCGGTGCTTGAAGCTCCGCTACAAACTGACCCTAGGGAGGCTTCATCATGGGACAGGTTAATATGAGTAATAAAGCGTTTTAGATCAGAAAAGAACCAACCAAGTGTAATGCAATGCGGATTCCGTAGTGAGTGGGTCATTGAACACCCCAAACCTATTGAAAAAGCTTCAAGTATAATTCTTCATATTCGTCAGCCAAAGAATAAAAAAAAGCTTGCTAAAAATGCTTGCAAGTGAATGGCGGGTACCACACATGTGCAAAAGATGATGAAAAAAGCCCAGTGAATGCCTCCCCACTACACAAAAAAATTAAAACCTATTATGGCATAGTGGGTACCCTGCAAGTGTGCTTGTAGAAGTTACCCAAAGAGTGTATAAAAATGCACTGAAAGGCCGCTCTTCTAGCTTTCGCTGTGATTCTTCTGCTGAGCATCTAGAATTTTATTCGTGTCGGGCGCTTTTGAAACGAAAGTACAGGATATTTATTATTCACCTTCCGCACCCCGAAAAATCATGTATGCCACCTTCTGATAAAAACTTCACCTTGCATTTTTATCAATTTGATAAGGTACCGAGCGATGATGTGCATTAGTGATTCAGAGTAATAATACCCTAAAGTGAGAACTACTTGTAGCTGCCCAGAAAATTGCGTTTAGAAGAAAAGTGTTACACGATTTCAAGTACTTCGTACTCAACTATGGAGACATGTGTTTAGAAGAAACGGTTAGCGAATTTTAAGGTACTAGGTACTCTAAGAGAGAACATGAAACCGTCGCTATGCTAATGTAAATCAAGGGGGACGTGCTAAGAAAAAAATTGTTTACAGTATGTACAGAACACAAAGGTTTCATAACCTTCAAGTAACAACGCACGTACACGTCGGCACATCTATGCATCACGACAACATCACTACGTTGAAGTGAGCACATTAGGTCTAATATACATGACAATGTTGGCATACATGTACACAAGAACTCAATGCGATATCATGACACAATGGTATAACGACACTAGATATGCAATGAAACACGATTTGTATCAAGTGAAATGATATATAACAACTCAACGGGCGCTGCTTAACACCAAGTCGGTCGACAAATGAGTTGTATCCTTTCGTGTTCCACCTTGACGAAAGGGCATGACCAATGCCGCAGAAACTCTTGCTTCCGGAGGGAAAAAATCTCCTCGGAGAGGAACGCGAGGATCTCTCGTCTCATTCTCCCCAGTATCGGCCACAAAGCACGCCAGCGGCAATTGGCATCCACGTCGTCCTCACATCGGTTCCTCCAAAGGCTGAAAAGTCCCGCAACTATTAAAAGAGCGGAGAAGCGGCCACGTGGAAATCGACCGTTCGACACGAACGTTCGCACACCCTGTCCCCGAAAACCAGCACACAAGGCAGGAGACCACACATTCAATCGTCCCATGTCGATCGGCCTCTACCATGACACAGATGGGGCAAGAGTAAAAACTACTTCTACGTAATCACACTCGGATGGTAGCGCTGCTAGCACACGCCATACCCAAGGATTTCCGCGGTTTCCCTACTTCCTCTCCAGGATTTTTGAACACATATACCTAGAGATGGTACCCACTGCACCACGAATCACAAATCACAGAATCCATTACGTACTCTAAGTATCCTTTAAACTAACGTCACCAAATACAAAGCTTGAGACACTGCTACTACATAATTTACGTACATAATAGGCGCATTTACCTTTGGGAGGAAGCCATTCATCCCGCGGACTGATCAAGATTGTTTGATTGATATGTGGGGTTTAACGTCCCAAAGCCACCATGCATATGATTATGAGAGACGGCATAGTGGAGGGCTCCGGAAATTTAGACCACCTGGTGTTCTTTAGGGTGCACCCAAATCTGGGCACATGGGCCTACAGCATTTTCACCGCCATTAGAAATGCAGCCACCACTGCCGGGATTTCATCCCACGACCTGCGGTTCAGCAGCCGAGTACCTTAGCCACTAGACCACCGCGGCGGGGCGCGGACTGATCATGCGGCGCCGGTTACGCTCGATGAAATATACAGGTCACCTTCACGCTGGCCCTCGCGGTTGCTTTGTTACAACTACATCTTGGAATACAGAAAGGGCAGCGAACACGTCGTGGCTGACAATTTCTCCCGGCTGCGCGTAAAGTTTACTCGACAGTGCAACTCAAGAAGAATTCATATGCCTTTTGTCTCTAGTTGTGACCATGCAATAACTTCAAGAAACAAGTGCCAATGATCAGGTTATCTGTCAAGTTGGGCACTTCACGACTACTTCTCGGCCTGACAAGAAATCCCTGTTAGAAAGTTGCTACCTTAATTTAACGTGAAGGTTGAACTCTTTGTCACAAGTGACATTCTAAGCCTGCGAAACCGGATTGTCGTGCTGGCGACTTTGACCCGTCATCTTATGGATCTGGCTCACGAGCAAGGAGGATTAAAAAATCCTCCTTGCCCATGTGTTGCGCTGCAACTATACTCGGCGACAACTTTCTGAGGCAGCACAGCCAAAGCTACATGGGCGGAGCATCTGCACATGTATTACTACGCCAAGTATTCCGTTTTCGTGCGATTGCAGTTTCGGTTGCGCGAGCTCATCCAACATGTATTTTCCGCGTGACCACCATGCAACAAATAGTAGTTAGATGGAAAGAAATAAATAAAATATTCATTTTTTAAGGGAAAGAACACGAAGCTTCTTTGAAGCGTTCCGATTTATTTAAAAAAAAAGTACGGTCAAGCAGAAACTCGGCGATTGGAACAGCGCAAAGCGAAATAACCATTTCCTAAGTATTAGTGCATACTTGGTCGGCATTGTTGTTCTCCTTCGTTTAGAGACGCAACAACTTGATGGAAACACTCACGTTATTTCCTTAGGGTACGCGAAGGCAACAATGAGAAGCAGAAATCTCGGCACCGATCGGTCATGAGCGGGCATCTGACGTTCGCAAGTTTAACTCGGTGAACCGTAATCTTTACTCGGCCAAGAACGCTGTTTTTGTACAGTCAACAGAGTAATGTACATTAACGCGTCTATTACCCGGGCAAAGCGCAAGGAACGACTCCCTCTGTAGACGCCGACGGGAGCGGTGTTACGGTACGCCATCATCAGTTTTGACTGTGCTGCCTCAGAAAGTTGTCGCCGAGTATAGGATCTTTCTTTCTTTCTCCCACTCTTTCTTTCCTTCTTTCTGTTTTCTTTTTTCTTTAGTTTTCTTTCTCTCATTTGCTGCTTTGCAAGCAGGAAATCGGCGAAATAACAAGAGCATGACGATTTATGCCGAAGACATGTTCCGTTTGTTTCGCCATGCTGATTCGAATATAAGCGAGGATAAGAAGTTTCTGCATCTGATGCGCGGTGTGAAAGAGATGATATTTGTTAGTTTGATTCGAAGCCCTCCGAGAACCATCACTGAATTTATCACCTTCAACAGCGGGCGAGGCACTACAACCACGATGTGAACATGTAGACGCAGTGTCCGTAGTCTTCGGAAATGATATCGACATGTCGCGAGAGAAGATCTGATCTGTCGTTTGAGAAGGGCTGCAGAGGCAACGGCTGAGCGGCAACCAGTCGCGTCGTTGGCGGAGGTGGTACGTGACGAAGTGAGACGCAGTTCGTGGACAGCAGCCACAAGCGCAGCATCAGATGCCATTATAGGTGCAGCTAGAATACTATACGCCGAGGCAGTCAGAGCGACACCCCCCCCCCTTCTGACCCTTGCACCTGCTTTCGTTCTGGCAGCCGCCCATTTTCGCCAACGACCCACCTGATTCACGCCACCTTTGCCACAGACCAGATTCCCGAAGCCTCAGATATGGCCCACTCCTGACAGAATACCGCTTTCCTACCACTTCGGCGAAACTGGTCCTCGTTACCGGATGTGCGAATACCGGCGAGCAGGATTTCGCAGGTTTCTCGTAAACGCTCTTTGCCCATAAAACGGAGAACGCCCGTCCGAAATCGAAGAGTATCTGTCAATGCGCCAAGGTCCTCGCTCCGAGCAATAGCATCAATCACGGTCAACAGCGCCAATGAGGTATCGATCACCGAGCCTACATTCATCATCGAACTCTCCGATGTGGAGTTCCCGAAACCCTTTTCGGGAAAACAATACTTGGCGACCCATGGAGGTGAGGCCACTGCCGATGCACAAACAGAACCCCCCCTCCCCGGACTGATTCAGAATTTTTAAAGGGACAGAAGAGTACGTGCAGAAATAGTAATGTCACTTTCGATTTGTTGGTGCCAATAGACAGGTTTTAAGCGCACTGCTATGAATGATTTGCTAAAGAACTGAAGAAATAGTTCTGACTCCATGGACACGGCCACAAGTTCAAACCCCAGGAGGACACCTCATCGATCCGGCCAGCAGGTGCACATCTATAATTGCAATACGGGGATTCCCCTACGTCGCCAGCTTCCTCGTTTTTTCAGAATACTCAAGAGACATATGTGATCATAGGAACGGACTTTCTGCAGGCAAACGGTGCGGTCATCAACTTACAGAAAACATGTGTATCCTTCTCAGCGAAGCTTGACCTCGCGACGTTTGATTAAGAAGGAGTTGATGCGCTTGAGATTGTACACGACGACGTATGGGTACCTCCGAGATCCATCGTCACTGTTGCTGTCAGAAGCAACGTAATCACTGACTACGAAAGAATGGCAGCGAGGAACACCAAGCTCTTACTAGAAAAAAAAGGATCTGCGTTGGAAGAGGCTTAGTCCGACTGCCTGATATGGGTGTGCAAATGCTTATTATCGAATTTCGGACACGAAACGTAACATCTTGCGAAAAAAATTATTATTAGCCGCCTTTTCGATTACTTTCAGAGTACGAAGTTCAGCGCTTCTAACGCTGCACCCCAGGTCTTACAGCGTAGGCTCCATAAATGTGTTCGATTGAAAATCTAAAAATTTGCCTTGTAATCCTCAACGTCATCGAAAGTCGAGAGAACACCGATTGCCAAACATCGCATCACGGACGAAGAATATGTGAAACCCATTTGTCAGCATGCCTACCACGTAACACCAAGGAAGAGGGAGGTAGTCAGAAACCAGGTGAACGAAATACTTAAATATGACGTAATTCAGTCATCAGCCAGCCAATGGGCTTACCCTGTGGTGCTAGTAAAGAAGAAGGACAACACTTTAGGCTTTTGCGTTATAGATTGCCGAAAGTTGAACACCGTCACAAAGAAATACGTCTACACGCTTTCAAGGATCGATTACACCCTCCACAGAGTACGAGCTGCAAAATTAATTTACTGTTCGGACTTCAAGGGTGGGTACTGGCAAATAGAGGTGGACGGAAGAGACCGTGAGAAAACAGCACCTGGCACTTCAGATGGGCTGTATGAATTTAAAGTACTTCTAATCGGCCTCTGTTCTGCAACTGCTACGTTTCGGCGATTATGGACACTGCTATCCGGTGTGAAATGGCAGCCCTATCTTGTTTATCCTGATGATTTTGTGACTTTTTTTACCATTTTCGATTAATATAGAGAACGCTTACGGACTGCACTCACATGCATCAGTTTCACGGGGTAACAATAAAACAGAAGTGTCATTTCGGCTTTAATGAACATCTTTTTCTCGGCTACGTGGTTAGCTCTGAAGGTATCCGCCCTGAATCTTAGAAGACTGCAGCTGCAAAAAAAATTTCTGCTACAAGAGATAGAAACAGAGTTAGGCGATTTTCAGGGCTTTGCGCCTACCGCAGACGCTTTGTAAATTATTTTCCGAAGATCACCGAGCCACTAACCCTACTCACAATGGGCAGACATGTTATTCGTCTGGGCAAGCGAACATGAAGGTACATACAACCAGCTACGATGACGACTGCAAAACCACCCGATTCTCTTCTCGCCCACTTCGACGGCGAAGCAGAAAGAGACATCTACACAGACGCATGAAATCAGGGGCTTATCGCCATCCTCGGTCAGTGGCAAAACAAACAAGAACGAATAAGCTCATACGCCAGCCGCACTCTTTCGAGGGCTGAAGCCAACTACTCGGCGACGGAAAAGGAATGTCTCGCTGTAATATGCGCGATAAGAAAATTTCAACTATCCTTATATGGCGGAACAATCCGAGCAGTGGCGACCACTACTCATTGTGCTAGCTGGCAAGCCTAAAGGATTTTCAGTCTGGGCATCTTGCTAGGGGGAGTCTGAGGCTACAATAGTACGACGTAACGGTAGTATACAAGCCTGGCCGTAAGCTCAGTGATGCCGATTGCCTGTCACGCGCACCTGTAGAATCTGCATCTGGGAAGATGAAAAGTTTTCTGTAGCCATCACCACGTCGGATATAGCTAGATATCCACAATCTGACGACAAGTTGATTCTGCTCATCAAACATATAGAAGGACAATCGATGTGTGTGCCATAAGTTTACGCCCAGAGATTGTCAGGATATGTACTGAAAAATGACGTGCTGTACAAGAATAACTTCAAGCGCAGAAAAATTCCCACTCGTCATGTCTGCACCCTTGTGATTCGAAATCTTGAAAGCCTGTCACGATGACCCACCAACGGGGCACCTCGGAGTGAGTAGAATACTCAGTCGTTTTCGAACAAAATACTAATGACCAAAGTGTTAAAATACTGTAGAGCATTGTGTGACAACATGCCGAGATCACCAAAAACACAAGACGTCGCCATTAAAACCAGCAGGCCTCTTTCAACCAATAGAGCCCTCCGAAGCACCGTTTGAACAAGTGGAAACGGACTTGATTCGCCCATCGCCGCAACGCCGACTAATTTCAAGGCTGAAAGGCTGCCGCAGTGACGTCAGAGGTTGGGGGCCCAGTTGCCCAACTGAGCATGCTCAGTAAGACTTTTTTTTTCACATCTTTTATTCGGCCCAATCAAGCCGCAGCAGCTGCGAGAGCGGGAGCGTTGGTTCTCCTAAAACGTGAACGAAACACAGGCTTTCCGCCGCGTTCGCGGCGTAACTGGGCCCCCACCCTTTGACGTCACTGAGGCAGCCTTTCGGCCTTGAAATTTAATCGGCGTTGATTGCCGACATCATCCTTCGGCAAGAGATGGATTGTCGTAGGAACAAATTATTCAATACGATGTGCCGAGACGGCCGCTCCGGTTAGGGGAACTGCTGTAGAAGTAGCTAAATTCTTCGTCACGGACAGAGGCTACTGCGAGCTGCTATACTGAGCAGTAAGTCATAGTCATGGCGGACCTGTGTTTAGAAATAGTTTCCATCGATTTAGAAAACAAGGTACTCTACTATGGGAGAGACTAGGCCGTCCCGTGGGCCTAAAATTGCCCTCAACAATTACGGCGGACATAGGGGAGGGGGGGTAGAAAAGGGCGTAACGATTTAGAGCACAGAGTACTCTACTATGGCAGAGCTTAAAGCCGTCCCGAGGAGGCCCGAAATCACTTAATTGTTATTCCGCAACACAAACAAGTACTTATGTATTAACTGGTATGCCTTACGGGGGGGGTTAGAAAAAGGGGGTAACGATTTAGAGCACAGCGTACTCCACTATGGGAGAGCTTAAAGCCGTCCCGAGCTTTGTGGCGGTGTGGATGAGATCAACCAGTGCTGTAAGCTATAATACAAGAGACTGCATCGTCGTGCTTGCACACGGCGGGCAGCACTGCTAGCACACGCCATACCAAAGGCTCTTCGTGGTTGCCCCACATTTTCTGCCAGTTTTGTCAAAATATCTAGCTACAGATGACGCCTGATGCACCTTGAATCACTATGCACATAGGATAATACATTCTCTAAGTATCCTTTAATCTAAGGTCAACAAATACAAAACTCCAGCACACATATCCTAAATGTGGTTATGAAGAATTTTGAAGACCCCAACAGAAGGCGCCTGTATGGATCCCAACTCGAAAAGAAAAGACGGAGAGAGAAAGTAAGAGAGAGAAAGAAAGCAAGCAATACAATAAAAAAGCTTGAGAAAAAGAAAGGAAGAAAAAAAAAACGAAAAAATAACAGGAAGAAACGAAGCTAGATCTTAGTTGAACCGCAAATACTTCGGGGTGTGTGATAGCAACGAATCCTAGCGTTCCCGCCTTAGGCTGGCTCATATCATACTTCTTTATTTTATTTTTTTACAGCAGAAGCTGTCATGAGAGAAAAACAAGATTGTTTTTGCCGTAGTGGCCAACGTTACTAGTTAGTGGCCTACCGCCGCCGCTGGTGTCCGTACGCACTATCAGGCAAAATAAAAAAAAATCGCAGTGTATCCACAGAGTGAATGATGATGAATGGGGTGATGCCGCCGTCCGTTTTTCTGCCCGTCCGTCCGTTCGTTCTTGCTTCTGTCCGTCTTTCCTTCTTTCCGTCCATCCTTCTGTCTGTCTGTCTTTCCTTCTTTCCGTCCATCCTTCTTTCCGTCCATCCTTCTGTCTGTATGTCTTTCCTTTCCGTCCATCCTTCTGTCTGTCTGTCTGTCTGTCCGTCCGTCCTTCCGTCCGTCCGTCTGTCTGTCTGTCCGTCCGTCCGTCTGTCTGTCTGTCTGTCTGTCTGTCTGTCTGTCTGTCTGTCCGCCCGTCCGTCCGTCCGCCCATCTGTCTGTCTGTCTCTCTGTCTGTCTGTTCGTCCGTCCGTCCGTCTGTCCGTCCGTCTGTCTGTCTGTCTGTCTGTCCGTCCGCGCGTCCACCCGTACGTTTGTCACTTTCACCACAGCAACACCTGCCCCGCCGCAGTGGTCTAGTGGCTAAGGTACTCGGCTGCTGACCCGCAGGTCTGACAGCATAGACTCCATACATGAGTTCGATTAAAAATCTAAAAAGTTGCCTTGTAATTCTCAACGTCATCGAAAGTCGAGAGAACACCGATTGCCAAACATCGCATCACAGACGAAGAATATGTGAAACCCATTTGCCAGCATCCCTACCAAGTAACACCAAGGAAGAGGGAGGTAGTCAGAAACCAGGCGAACGAAATACCTAAATATGACGTAACTTAGTCATCGGCCAGCCCATGGGCTTACCCTGTGGTGCTAGTAAAGAAGAAGGACAACACTTTAGGCTTTTGCGTCATAGATTGCCGAAAGTTGAACACCGTCACAAAGAAATACGTCTACACGCTTTGAAGGATCGATTACACCCTCCACAGAGTACGAGCTGCAAAATTAATTTACTGTTCGGACTTCAAGGGTGGGTACTGGCAAATAGAGGTGGACGGAAGAGACCGTGAGAAAACAGCACCTGGCACTTCAGATGGGCTGTATGAATTTAAAGTACTTCTAATCGGCCTCTGTTCTGCAACTGCCACGTTTCGGCGATTATGGACACTGCTATCCGGTGTGAAATGGCAGCCCTATCTTGTTTATCCTGATGATTTTGTGACTTTTTTACCATTTTCGATTAATATAGAGAACGCTTACGGACTGCACTCACATGCATCAGTTTCACGGGGTAACATTAAAACAGAAGTGTCATTTCGGCTTTAATGAACATCTTTTTCTCGGCTACGTGGTTAGCTCTGAAGGTATCCGCCCTGAATCTTAGAAGACTGCAGCTGCAAAAAAAAATTTCTGCTACAACAGATAGAAACACAGTTAGGCGATTTTCAGAGCTTTGCGCCTACTGCAGACGCTTTGTAAATTATTTTCCGAAGATCACCGAGCCCCTCACCCGACTCACAATGGGTAGACATGTTATTCGTCTGGGCAAGCGAACATGAAGGTACATTCAACTAGCTACGACGACGACTGCAAAACCACCCGATTCTCTTCTCGCCCACTTCGACGGCGAAGCAGAAACAGACATCTACACAGACGCATGAAATCAGGGGCTTGTCGCCATCCTCAGTTAGTGGCAAAACAAACAAGAACGAATAAGCTCATACGCCAGCCGCACTCTTTCGAGGGCTGAAGCCAACTACTCGGCGACGGAAAAGGAATGTCTCGCTGTAATATGCGCGATAAGAAAATTTCAACCATTCTTATATGGCGGAACAATCCGAACAGTGGCGACCACTACTCATTGTGCTAGCTGGCAAGCCTAAAGGATTCTCAGTCTGGGCATCCAGCTAGGGGGAGTCTGAGGCTACAATAGTACGACGTAACGGTAGTATACAAGCCTGGCCGTAAGCTCAGTGATGCCGATTGCCTGTCACGCGCACCTGTCGAATCTGCATCTGGGAAGATGAAAAGTTTCCTGTAGCCATCACCACGTCGGATATAGCTAAATATCAACAATCTGACAAGTTGATTCTGCTCATCAAACATATAGAAGGACAATCGATGTGTGTGCCATAAGTTTTCGCCCGGAGATTGTCAGGATATGTACTGAAAAATGACGTGCTGTACAAGAATAACTTCCAGCGCAGAAAAATTCCCACTCGTCATGCCTGCACCCTTGTGATTCGAAATCTTGAGAGCCTGTCACGGTGACCCATCAACAGGGCACCTCGGAGTGAGTAGAATACTCAGTCGTATTCGAACAAAATACTAATGACCAAAGTGTTTAAATACTGTAGAGCATTGTGTGACAACATGCCGAGATTGCCAAAAACACAAGACGTCGCCATTAAAACCAGCAGGCCTCCTTCAACCAATAGAGCCCTCCGAAGCACCGTTTGAACAAGTAGAAACGGACTTGATTCGCCCATCGCCGCAACGCCGACTAATTTCAAGGCTGAAAGGCTGCCGCAGTGACGTCAGAGGTTGGGGGCCCAGTTGCCCAACTGAGCATGCTCAGTAAGACTTTTTTTTCGCATCTTTTATTCGGCCCAATCAAGCCGCAGCAGCTGCGAGAGCGGGAGCGTTGGTTCTCCTAAAACGTGAACGAAACACAGGCTTTCCGCCGCGTTCGCGGCGTAACTGGGCCCCCACCCTTTGACGTCACTGAGGCAGCCTTTCGGCCTTGAAATTTAATCGGCGTTGATTGCCGACATCATCCTTCGGCAAGAGATGGATTGTCGTAGGAACAAATTATTCAATACGATGTGCCGAGACGGCGGCTCCGGTTAGGGGAACTGCTGTAGAAGTAGCTAAATTCTTCGTCACGGACAGAGGCTACTGCGAGCTGCTATACTGAGCAGTAAGTCATAGTCATGGCGGACCTGTGTTTAGAAATAGTTTCCATCGATTTAGAAAACAAGGTACTCTACTATGGGAGAGACTAGGCCGTCCCGTGGGCCTAAAATTGCCCTCAACAATTACGGCGGACATAGGGGAGGGGGGGTAGAAAAGGGCGTAACGATTTAGAGCACAGAGTACTCTACTATGGCAGAGCTTAAAGCCGTCCCGAGGAGGCCCGAAATCACTTAATTGTTATTCCGCAACACAAACAAGTACTTATGTATTAACTGGTATGCCTTACGGGGGGGGGGGGGTTAGAAAAAGGGGGGGTAACGATTTAGAGCACAGCGTACTCCACTATGGGAGAGCTTAAAGCCGTCCCGAGCTTTGTGGCGGTGTGGATGAGATCAACCAGTGCTGTAAGCTATAATACAAGAGACTGCATCGTCGTGCTTGCACACGGCGGGCAGCACTGCTAGCACACGCCATACCAAAGGCTCTTCGTGGTTGCCCCACATTTTCTGCCAGTTTTGTCAAAATATCTAGCTACAGATGACGCCTGATGCACCTTGAATCACTATGCACATAGGATAATACATTCTCTAAGTATCCTTTAATCTAAGGTCAACAAATACAAAACTCCAGCACACATATCCTAAATGTGGTTATGAAGAATTTTGAAGACCCCAACAGAAGGCGCCTGTATGGATCCCAACTCGAAAAGAAAAGACGGAGAGAGAAAGTAAGAGAGAGAAAGAAAGCAAGCAATACAATAAAAAAGCTTGAGAAAAAGAAAGGAAGAAAAAAAAACGAAAAAATAACAGGAAGAAACGAAGCTAGATCTTAGTTGAACCGCAAATACTTCGGGGTGTGTGATAGCAACGAATCCTAGCGTTCCCGCCTTAGGCTGGCTCATATCATACTTCTTTATTTTATTTTTTTTACAGCAGAAGCTGTCATGAGAGAAAAACAAGATTGTTTTTGCCGTAGTGGCCAACGTTACTAGTTAGTGGCCTACCGCCGCCGCTGGTGTCCGTACGCACTATCAGGCAAAATAAAAAAAAATCGCAGTGTATCCACGGAGTGAATGATGATGAATGGGGTGATGCCGCCGTCCGTTTTTCTGCCCGTCCGTCCGTTCGTTCTTGCTTCTGTCCGTCTTTCCTTCTTTCCGTCCATCCTTCTGTCTGTCTGTCTTTCCTTCTTTCCGTCCCATCCTTCTTTCCGTCCATCCTTCTGTCTGTATGTCTTTCCTTTCCGTCCATCCTTCTGTCTGTCTGTCTGTCTGTCTGTCCGTCCGTCCTTCCGTCCGTCCGTCTGTCTGTCTGTCCGTCCGTCCGTCTGTCTGTCTGTCTGTCTGTCTGTCTGTCCGCCCGTCCGTCCGTCCCGCCCATCTGTCTGTCTGTCTCTCTGTCTGTCTGTTCGTCCGTCCGTCCGTCTGTCCGTCCGTCTGTCTGTCTGTCTGTCTGTCCGTCCGCGCGTCCACCCGTACGTTTGTCACTTTCACCACAGCAACACCTGCCCCGCCGCAGTGGTCTAGTGGCTAAGGTACTCGGCTGCTGACCCGCAGGTCTGACAGCATAGACTCCATACATGAGTTCGATTAAAAATCTAAAAAGTTGCCTTGTAATTCTCAACGTCATCGAAAGTCGAGAGAACACCGATTGCCAAACATCGCATCACAGACGAAGAATATGTGAAACCCATTTGCCAGCATCCCTACCAAGTAACACCAAGGAAGAGGGAGGTAGTCAGAAACCAGGCGAACGAAATACCTAATATGACGTAACTTAGTCATCGGCCAGCCCATGGGCTTACCCTGTGGTGCTAGTAAAGAAGAAGGACAACACTTTAGGCTTTTGCGTTATAGATTGCCGAAAGTTGAACACCGTCACAAAGAAATACGTCTACACGCTTTGAAGGATCGATTACACCCTCCACAGAGTACGAGCTGCAAAATTAATTTACTGTTCGGACTTCAAGGGTGGGGTACTGGCAAATAGAGGTGGACGGAAAGAGACCGTGAGAAAACAGCACCTGGCACTTCAGATGGGCTGTATGAATTTAAAGTACTTCTAATCGGCCTCTGTTCTGCAACTGCCACGTTTCGGCGATTATGGACACTGCTATCCGGTGTGAAATGGCAGCCCTATCTTGTTTATCCTGATGATTTTGTGACTTTTTTACCATTTTCGATTAATATAGAGAACGCTTACGGACTGCACTCACATGCATCAGTTTCACGGGGTAAACATTAAAACAGAAGTGTCATTTCGGCTTTAATGAACATCTTTTTCTCGGCTACGTGGTTAGCTCTGAAGGTATCCGCCCTGAATCTTAGAAGACTGCAGCTGCAAAAAAAAATTTCTGCTACAACAGATAGAAACACAGTTAGGCGATTTTCAGAGCTTTGCGCCTACTGCAGACGCTTTGTAAATTATTTTCCGAAGATCACCGAGCCCCTCACCCGACTCACAATGGGTAGACATGTTATTCGTCTGGGCAAGCGAACATGAAGGTACATTCAACTAGCTACGACGACGACTGCGAAACCACCCGATTCTCTTCTCGCCCACTTCGACGGCGAAGCAGAAACAGACATCTACACAGACGCATGAAATCAGGGGCTTGTCGCCCATCCTCAGTTAGTGGCAAACAAACAAGAACGAATAAGCTCATACGCCAGCCGCACTCTTTCGAGGGCTGAAGCCAACACTCGGCGACGGAAAAGGAATGTCTCGCTGTAATGTGCGCGATAAGAAAATTTCAACCATTCTTATATGGCGGAACAATCCGAACAGTGGCGACCACTACTCATTGTGCTAGCTGGCAAGCCTAAAGGATTCTCAGTCTGGGCATCCAGCTAGGGGAGTCTGAGGCTACAATAGTACGACGTAACGGTAGTATACAAGCCTGGCCGTAAGCTCAGTGATGCCGATTGCCTGTCACGCGCACCTGTCGAATCTGCATCTGGGAAGATGAAAAGTTTCCTGTAGCCATCACCACGTCGGATATAGCTAAATATCAACAATCTGACAAGTTGATTCTGCTCATCAAACATATAGAAGGACAATCGATGTGTGTGCCATAAGTTTTCGCCCGGAGATTGTCAGGATATGTACTGAAAAATGACGTGCTGTACAAGAATAACTTCCAGCGCAGAAAAATTCCCACTCGTCATGCCTGCACCCTTGTGATTCGAAATCTTGAGAGCCTGTCACGGTGACCCATCAACAGGGCACCTCGGAGTGAGTAGAATACTCAGTCGTATTCGAACAAAATACTAATGACCAAAGTGTTTAAATACTGTAGAGCATTGTGTGACAACATGCCGAGATTGCCAAAAACACAAGACGTCGCCATTAAAACCAGCAGGCCTCCTTCAACCAATAGAGCCCTCCGAAGCACCGTTTGAACAAGTAGAAACGGACTTGATTCGCCCATCGCCGCAACGCCGACTAATTTCAAGGCTGAAAGGCTGCCGCAGTGACGTCAGAGGTTGGGGGCCCAGTTGCCCAACTGAGCATGCTCAGTAAGACTTTTTTTTTCACATCTTTTATTCGGCCCAATCAAGCCGCAGCAGCTGCGAGAGCGGGAGCGTTGGTTCTCCTAAAACGTGAACGAAACACAGGCTTTCCGCCGCGTTCGCGGCGTAACTGGGCCCCCACCCTTTGACGTCACTGAGGCAGCCTTTCGGCCTTGAAATTTAATCGGCGTTGATTGCCGACATCATCCTTCGGCAAGAGATGGATTGTCGTAGGAACAAATTATTCAATACGATGTGCCGAGACGGCCGCTCCGGTTAGGGGAACTGCTGTAGAAGTAGCTAAATTCTTCGTTACGGACAGATGCTACTGCGAGCTGCTATGCTGAGCCGTCAGTCATAGTCATGGCGGACCTGTGTTTAGAAATAGTTTCTATCGATTTAGAAAACGAGGTACTCTACTATAGGAGAGACTAGGCCGTCCCGTGGGCCTAAAATTGCCCTCAACAATTACGGCGGACCAGGGGGGGGGGGTTAGAAAAAAGGGGGTAACGATTTACAGCACAGAGTACTCTACTAAGGGAGAGCTTAAAGCCGTCCCGAGAAGGCCCTAAATCACAATGTAGAAAAAATTTATTGCCACAAACGTCATTAACACTCAACAGAACATTTCCGTCTTAGACATACTCTAACGATGATGACAAGACAGACGTCATTTACATGAACATGGATATGAGATGACGTTGAAAAAACATGTACATTTGATGGTTCACACAAACACGACCACAAAATACTATAACTGGTATATTTTACGGGGGAGCTATAATATGAGAGACTGCATCAACGTGATTCCACACGGTCGGTAGCACTGCTAGTACACGCCATACCAAAGGCTCTTCGTGGTTGCCCCACTTTTACTGCCAGTTTAGTCAGCATATCTAGCTACAGATGACGCCTGATGCACCTTGAATCACTATGCGCATAAAGTAATACGTGCTCTAAGTATCCTTTAATCTAACGTCAACAAATACGAAACTCCACGCACACATATCCTAAATGTGGTTACGAAGAATTTAGAAGACCCCAACAGAAGGCGCCTGTATGGATCCCAACTCGAAAAGAAAAGACAGAGAGAGAAAGTAAGAGAAAGAAAGAAAGTAAGCAATAAAATAAAAAGCTAGAGAAAAAGAAAAGAAGGAAAAAAAAGAATGAAACGAAAAAATAACAGGAAGAAACGAAGATAGATCTTAGTTGCACCGCAAATACTTCGGGGTGTGTGATAGCAACGAATCGTAATGTTCCCGCCTTAGGCTGGCTCATATCATATTTCTCAATTTGTTTTACAGCAGAAGCTGTCATGAGAAAAAAAAAACAAGGGTGTTTTTGCCGTAGTGGCCTGCCGCCGCCGCTGGTGTCCGTACGCACTATCAGGCAAAATAAAAAAAATCGCAGTGTATCTACGGAGTGAATGATGATGATGAGTGGGGGTGACGCAGCCGTTCGTGCTTCTGCCCGTCCGTCCGTTCGTTCTGGCTTCTGTCCGTCTCTCCTCCTTTCCATCCGTCTCTCTGTTTCTCCATCCATCCGTCCGTCCGTCCGTCCGTCCGTCCGTCTGTCTGTCTGTCTGTCCGTCCATCCGTCCGTCCGTCCGTCCGTACGTCCATACGTACGTTTGTCACTATCACTATCGCACCACCTGCCCCGCCGCGGTGGTTTAGTGGCTAAGGCTCTCGGCTGCTGGTCCGCACGTCGCGGGTTTGAATCCCGGCTGCGTCGGCTGCATTTCCGAATATATCCGTGAATGTTGTAGGCCTGTGTGCGCAGACTTGGGTGCACGTTAAGAACACCAAGTGGTCACAATTGCCGGAGCACTCCACTACAGCGTCTTTCATAATCACATGTTGGTTTTGGGATGTTAAACTCCACGTATCAATATCAATAGCACCACCTGCTCAGTGAATATACAAATAGGCGTTTATGAGCCGGTCACCAATATGCATGGACAAACGCACGGCTTTAGGAGGTTCGTCGCTAAAAACTAAGTTAAAAACACCAATTGCAGAAAGGCACTATACAACCCAGATTCCCTGGGCGCCAGCTCAGTACTCTATACCACTGAGGCACACCGGTGCTTGAAAAATGACGAGCTATACAAGAATAACTTCCAGCGCAGAAAAATTCCTATTCGTCATGCCTTCACCCTCGTGATTCGAAATTCTGAAAGCCTGTCACGATGACCCATCAGCAGGGCACCTCGAAGTTCGTAAAATACTAAGCCGTATTCGAACAAACTACTAACGACCAAAGTGTTTGGATACTGTAGAGCATTATGTGACAACATTCCGAGATTGCCAAAGACGCAAAACGTCGCCTTTAACCAGCAGGCCTCCTTCAACCAATAGAGCCCCCCGAAGCACCGTTTCAACAACTGAAAACAGACTTTATGCGCCCATTGCCGACATCATCCTTCGGCAAGAGATGAATTGTCGTAGCAAAAATTTATTTATTAAGATGTGCCGAGACGGCCGCTCTGGTTAGGAAAACTGCTGTAGAAGTAGGTAAAATCTCTGTTACGGACAAATGCTACTGCGAGCTGTTATGCTGAGCAGTTAGTGATAGTGATGGCGGACCTGTGTTTAGAAAAAGTTTTTGACGATTTAGAGTACGAGGTACTCTACTAAGGGAGAGCGTAAGCCGTCCCGTCGGCCTAATATTGCCCTCAATAATTACGAGGGACCCATAATACGAGAGACTGCATCGACGTGAAAACAGACTTTATTCGCCCATTGCCGACATCATCCTTCGGCAAGAGATGAATTGTCGTAGCAAAAATTTATTTATTAAGATGTGCCGAGACGGCCGCTCTGGTTAGGAAAACTGCTGTAGAAGTAGGTAAAATCTTTGTTACGGACAGATGCTACTGCGAGCTGTTATGCTGAGCAGTCAGTGATAGTGATGGCGGACCTGTGTTTAGAAAAAGTTTTGACGATTTAGAGTACGAGGTACTCTACTATGGGAGAGCGTAAGCCGTCCCGTCGACCTAAAATTGCCCTCAACAATTACGAGGGACCCATAATACGAGAGACTGCATCGACGTGATGACACGCGGTCAGTAGCACAGCTAGCACACGCCATACCAAAGGCTCTTCGTGGTTCCCCACTTTTTCTGCCAGTTTAGCCAGCATATCTAGCTATAGATTACGCCTGATGCATCTTGAATAACTATACACAAAAGGTAGTACGTGCTCTAAGTGTCCTTTAATCTAACGCCAACAAATACGAAGCTCCACGCACACATATCCTAAATGTGGTTATCAAGAATTTAGAAGACCCCAACAGAAGGCGCCTGTATGGATCTCAACTCGAAAAGAAAAGACAGAGAGAGAAAGTGAGAGAGAAGGAAAGTAAGCAATAAAATAAAAAAGCTAGAGAAAAAGAAAGGAAGAAAAAAAAAAGAAACGAAAAAATAACAGGAAGAAACGAAAGATAGATCTTAGTTGCCACCGCAAATACTTCGGGGTGTGTGATAGCAACGATTCGTAACGTTCCCGCCTTAGGCTGGGCTCATATCATACTTCTTTATTTTTTTTTACAGCAGGAAGCTGTCATGAGAGAAAAACAAGAATGTTTTTTCCGTAGTGACCTGCCGCCGCCGCTGGTGTCTGTACGCACTATCAGGCAAAATTAAAAAAAAATCGCAGTGTATCCACGGAGTGAATGATGATGGACTGAGGTGATGCAGCCGTCCGTGCTTCTGCCCGTCCGTCCATTCGTTCTCTTCTGTTCGTTTCTCCTTCTTTCCGTCCATCCGTCTGTGTGTCTGTCTCTCCATCTGTCTGTCTGTCTGTCTGTCTGTCTGTCTGTCTGTCTGGTCTGTCTGTCTGTCTGTCTGTCTGTTTGTCCTGTCTGTCCGTATGTCCATCCGTCTGTCTGTCTGTCTGTCTGTCTGTCTGTCCGTTGTCCGTCCGTCCGTCCGTCCGTCCGTCCGGTTGTTGTCCGCCCGTCCGTCCGTCCGCCCATCTGTCTGTCTGTCTTCTGTCTGTCTGTCTGTTGTCTGTCGGTGTGTGTCTGTTCCGTCGTCCGTCCGTCCGTCCGTCGTCTGTCTGTCTGTTGTCTGTCTGTCTGTCTGTCTGTCTGTCCGTCCGCACGTCCACCCGTACGTTTGTCACGTTCACCACAGCAACACTTGCCCCGCCGCAGGGTCTAGTGGCTAAGGTACTCGGCTGCTGACCCGCAGGTCTGACAGCATAGACTCCATACATGAGTTCGATAAAAATCTAAAAAGTTGCCTTGTAATTCTCAACGTCATCGAAAGTCGAGAGAACACCGATTGCCAAACATCGCATCACAGACGAAGAATATGTGAAACCAGCAGGCCTCCTTCAACCCAATAGAGCCCTCCGAAGCACCGTTTGAACAAGTAGAAACGGACTTGATTCGCCCATCGCCGCAACGCCGACTAATTTCAAGGCTGAAAGGCTGCCGCAGTGGACGTCAGAGGTTGGGGCCCAGTTGCCCAACTGAGCATGCTCAGTAAGACTTTTTTTTTCACATCTTTTATCGGCCCAATCAAGCCGCAGCAGCGCGAGAGCGGGAGCGTTGGTTCTCCTAAAACGTGAACGAAACACAGGCTTTCCGCCGCGTTCGCGGCGTAACTGGGCCCCCACCCTTGACGTCACTGAGGCAGCCTTTCGGCCTTGAAATTTAATCGGCGTTGATTGCCGACATCATCCTCGGCAAGAGATGGATTGTCGTAGGAACAAATTATTCAATACGATGTGGCCGAGACGGCCGCTCGGTTAGGGGAAACTGCTGTAGAAGTAGCTAAATTCTTCGTACGGACAGTGCTACTGCGAGCTGCTATGCTGAGCCGTCAGTCATAGTCATGGCGGACCTGTGTTTAGAAATAGTTTCTATCGATTTAGAAAACGAGGGTACTCTACTATAGGAGAGACTAGGCCGTCCCGTGGGCCTAAAATTGCCCTCAACAATTACGGCGGACCAGAGGGGGGGGTTAGAAAAAGGTGGGGTAACGATTTACAGCACAGAGTACTCTACTAAGGGAGAGCTTAAAGCCGTCCCGAGAAGGCCCTAAATCACATTTTAGAAAAAATTTATTGCCACAAACGTCATTAACACTCAACAGAACATTTCCGTCTTAGACATACTCTAACGATGATGACAAGACAGACGTCATTTACATGAACATGGATATGAGATGACGTTGAAAAACATGTACATTTGATGGTTCACACAAACACGACCACAAAATACTATAACTGGTATATTTTACGGGGGAGCTATAATATGAGAGACTGCATCGACGGATTCCACACGGTCGGTAGCACTGCTAGTACACGCCATACCAAAGGCTCTTCGTGGTTGCCCCACTTTACTGCCAGTTTAGTCAGCATATCTAGCTACAGATGACGCCTGATGCACCTTGAATCACTATGCGCATAAAGTAATACGTGCTCTAAGTATCCTTTAATCTAACGTCAACAAATACGAAACTCCACGCACACATATCCTAAATGTGGTTACGAAGAATTTAGAAGACCCCAACAGAAGGCGCCTGTATGGATCCCAACTCGAAAAGAAAAGACAGAGAGAGAAAGTAAGAGAAGAAAGAAAGTAAGCAATAAATAAAAAGCTAGAGAAAAAGAAAGGAAGGAAAAAAAAGAATGAAACGAAAAAATAACAGGAAGAAACGAAGATAGATCTTAGTTGCACCGCAAATACTTCGGGGTGTGTGATAGCAACGAATCGTAATGTTCCCGCCTTAGGCTGGCTCATATCATATTTCTCAATTTGTTTTACAGCAGAAGCTGTCATGAGAAAAAAAAAACAAGGGTGTTTTTGCCGTAGTGGCCTGCCGCCGCCGCTGGTGTCCGTACGCACTATCAGGCAAAATAAAAAAATCGCAGTGTATCTACGGAGTGAATGATGATGATGAGTGGGGTGACGCAGCCGTTCGTGCTTCTGCCCGTCCGTCCGTTCGTTCTGGCTTCTGTCCGTCTCTCCTCCTTTCCATCCGTCTCTCTGTTTCTCCATCCATCCGTCCGTCCGTCCGTCCGTCCGTCGTCCGTCTGTCTGTCTGTCTGTCTGTCCATCCGTCCGTCCGTCCGTCCGTACGTCCATACGTACGTTTGTCACTATCACTATCGCACCACCTGCCCCGCCGCGGTGGTTTAGTGGCTAAGGCTCTCGGCTGCTGGTCCGCACGTCGCGGGTTTGAATCCCGGCTGCGTCGGCTGCATTTCCGAATATATCCGTGAATGTTGTAGGCCTGTGTGCGCAGACTTGGGTGCACGTTAAAGAACACCAAGTGGTCACAATTGCCGGAGCACTCCACTACAGCGTCTTTCATAATCACATGTTGGTTTTGGGATGTTAAACTCCACGTATCAATATCAATAGCACCACCTGCTCAGTGAATATACAAATAGGCGTTTATGAGCCGGTCACCAATATGCATGGACAAACGCACGGCTTTAGGAGGTTCGTCCCTAAAAACTAAGTTAAAAACACCAATTGCAGAAAGGCACTATACAACCCAGATTCCCTGGGCGCCAGCTCAGTACTCTATACCACTGAGGCACACCGGTGCTTGAAGAATGACGAGCTATACAAGAATAACTTCCAGCGCAGAAAAATTCCTATTCGTCATGCCTTCACCCTCGTGATTCGAAATTCTGAAAGCCTGTCACGATGACCCATCAGCAGGGCACCTCGAAGTTCGTAAAATACTAAGCCATATTCGAACAAACTACTAACGACCAAAGTGTTTGGATACTGTAGGAGCATTATGTGACAACATTCCGAGATTGCCAAAGACGCAAAACGTCGCCTTTAACCAGCAGGCCTCCTTCAACCAATAGAGCCCCCCGAAGCACCGTTTCAACAACTGAAAACAGACTTTATGCGCCCATTGCCGACATCTTCCTTCGGCAAGAGATGAATTGTCGTAGCAAAAATTTATTTATTAAGATGTGCCAAGACGGCCGCTCTGGTTAGGAAAACTGCTGTAGAAGTAGGTAAAATCTCTGTTACGGTCAAATGCTACTGCGAGCTGTTATGCTGAGCAGTTAGTGATAGTGATGGCGGACCTGTGTTTAGAAAAAGTTTTTGACGATTTAGAGTACGAGGTACTCTACTAAGGGAGAGCGTAAGCCGTCCCGTCGGCCTAATATTGCCCTCAATAATTACGAGGGACCCATAATACGAGAGACTGCATCGACGTGAAAACAGACTTTATTCGCCCATTGCCGACATCATCCTTCGGCAAGAGATGAATTGTCGTAGCAAAAATTTATTTATTAAGATGTGCCGAGACGGCCGCTCTGGTTAGGAAAACTGCTGTAGAAGTAGGTAAAATCTTTGTTACGGACAGATGCTACTGCGAGCTGTTATGCTGAGCAGTCAGTGATAGTGATGGCGGACCTGTGTTTAGAAAAAGTTTTTGACGATTTAGAGTACGAGGTACTCTACTATGGGAGAGCGTAAGCCGTCCCGTCGACCTAAAATTGCCCTCAACAATTACGAGGGACCCATAATACGAGAGACTGCATCGACGTGAAAACAGACTTTATTCGCCCATTGCCGACATCATCCTTCGGCAAGAGATGAATTGTCGTAGCAACAATTTATTTATTAAGATGTGCCGAGACGGGCGCTCTGGTTAGGGAAACTGCTGTAGAAGTAGGTAAAATCTTTGTTACGGACAGATGCTACTGCGAGCTGTTATGCTGAGCAGTCAGTGATAGTGACGGCGGACTTGTGTTTAGAAAAAGTTTTTGACGACTTAGAGTACGAGGTACTCTACTATGGGAGAGCGTAAGCCGTCCCGTCGACCTAAAATTGCCCTCAACAATTACGAGGGACCCATAATACGAGAGACTGCATCGACGTGATGACACGCGGTCAGTAGCACAGCTAGCACACGCCATACCAAAGGCTCTTCGTGGTTGCCCCACTTTTTCTCCAGTTTAGCCAGCATATCTAGCTATAGATTACGCCTGATGCATCTTGAATAACTATACACAAAAGGTAGTACGTGCTCTAAGCGTCCTTTAATCTAACGCCAACAAATACGAAGCTCCACGCACACATATCCTAAATGTGGTTATGAAGAATTTAGAAGACCCCAACAGAAGGCGCCTGTATGGATCTCAACTCGAAAAGAAAAGACAGAGAGAGAAAGTGAGAGAGAGAAGGAAAGTAAGCAATAAAATAAAAAAGCTAGAGAAAAAGAAAGGAAGGAAAAAAAGAAACGAAAAAATAACAGGAAGAAACGAAAGATAGATCTTAGTTGCACCGCAAATACTTCGGGGTGTGTGATAGCAACGATTCGTAACGTTCCCGCCTTAGGCTGGCTCATATCATACTTCTTTATTTTTTTTACAGCAGAAGCTGTCATGAGAGAAAAACAAGAATGTTTTTGCCGTAGTGGCCTGCCGCCGCCGCTGGTGTCTGTACGCACTATCAGGCAAAATTAAAAAAAATCGCAGTGTATCCACGGAGTGAATGATGATGACTGAGGTGATGCGGCCGTCCGTGCTTCTGCCCGTCCGTCCATTCGTTCTCTTCTGTTCGTTTCTCCTTCTTTCCGTCCATCCGTCTGTGTGTCTGTCTCTCCATCTGTCTGTCTGTCTGTCTGTCTGTCTGTCTGTCTGTCTGTCTGTCTGTCTGTCTGTCTGTCTGTTTTGTCCTGTCTGTCCGTATGTCCATCCGTCTGTCTGTCTGTCTGTCGTCCGTCCGTCCGTCCGTCCGTCCGTCCGTCCGTCTGTCTGTCTGTCCGCCCGTCCGTCCGTCCGCCCATCTGTCTGTCTGTCTTTCTGTCTGCCTGCCTGTCTGTCTGTGTGTCTGTTCGTCCGTCCGTCCGTCCGTCCGTCTGTCTGTCTGTCTGTCTGTCTGTCTGTCTGTCTGTCTGTCTGTCCGTCCGCACGTCCACCCGTACGTTTGTCACTTTCACCACAGCAACACTTGCCCCGCCGCAGTGGTCTAGTGGCTAAGGTACTCGGCTGCTGACCCGCAGGTCTGACAGCATAGACTCCATACATGAGTTCGATTAAAAATCTAAAAAGTTGCCTTGTAATTCTCAACGTCATCGAAAGTCGAGAGAACACCGATTGCCAAACATCGCATCACAGACGAAGAATATGTGAAACCCATTTGCCAGCATCCCTACCAAGTAACACCAAGGGAGAGGGAGGTAGTCAGAAACCAGGCGAACGAAATACCTAAATATGACGTAACTCAGTCATCGGCCAGCCCATGGGCTTACCCTGTGGTGCTAGTAAAGGAGAAGGACAACACTTTAGGCTTTTGTGTTATAGATTGCCGAAAGTTGAACACCGTCACAAAGAAATACGTCTACACACTTTCAAGAATCGATTACACCCTCCACAGAGTACGAGCTGCAAAATTAATTTACTGTTCGGACTTCAAGGGTGGGTACTGGCAAATAGAGGTGGACGGAAGAGACCGTGAGAAAACAGCACCTGGCACTTCAGATGGGCTGTATGAATTTAAAGTACTTCTAATCGGCCTCTGTTCTGCAACTGCCACGTTTCGGCGATTATGGACACTGCTATCCGGTGTGAAATGGCAGCCCTATCTTGTTTATCCTGATGATTTTGTGACTTTTTTTACCATTTTCGATTAATATAGAGAACGCTTACGAACTGCACTCACATGCATCAGTTTCACGGGGTAACAATAAAACAGAAGTGTCATTTCGGCTTTAATGAACATCTTTTTCTCGGCTACGTGGTTAGCTCTGAAGGTATCCGCCCTGAATCTTAGAAGACTGCAGCTGCAAAAAAAATTTCTGCTACAAGAGATAGAAACAGAGTTAGGCGATTTTCAGGGCTTTGCGCCTACCGCAGACGCTTTGTAAATTATTTTCCGAAGATCACCGAGCCACTCACCCTACTCACAATGGGCAGACATGTTATTCGTCTGGGCAAGCGAACATGAAGGTACATACAACCAGCTACGATGACGACTGCAAAACCACCCGATTCTCTTCTCGCCCACTTCGACGGCAAAGCAGAAAGAGACATCTACACAGACGCATGAAATCAGGGGCTTGTCGCCATCCTCAGTCAGTGGCAAAACAAAGAAGAACGGCTAAGTTCATACGCCAGCCGCACTCTTTCGAGGGCTGAAGCCAACTATGGCGACGGAAAAGGAATGCCTCGCTGTAATATGCGCGATAAGAAAATTCCGACCACCCTTATATGGCCGACCAATTCGAGCAGTGGCGACCACCACTCAGTGCAATGGCTGGCAAGCCTCAAGGATTCTCAGTCTGGGCATCTTGCTAGGGGGAGTCTGAGGCTACAATAGTACGACGTAACGGTAGTATACAAGCCTGGCCGTAAGCTCAGTGATGCTGATTGCCTGTCACGTGCACCTGTCGAATCTGCATCTGGGAAGATGAAAAGTTTCCTGTAGCCATCACCACGTCGGATATAGCTAGATATCAACAATCTGACAAGTTGATTCTGCTCATCAAACATATAGAAGGACAATCGATGTGTGTGCCATAAGTTTTCGCCCGGAGATTGTCAGGATATGTACTGAAAAATGACCTGTGTACAAGAATAACTTCCAGCGCAGAAAAATTCCCACTCGTCATGTCTGCATCCTTGTGATTCGAAATCTTGAAAGCCTGTCACGATGACCCACCAACGGGGCACCTCGGAGTGAGTAGAATACTCAGTCGTTTTTGAACAAAATACTAATGACCAAAGTGTTAAAATACTGTAGAGCATTGTGTGACAACATGCCGAGATCACCAAAAACACAAGACGTCGCCATTAAAACCAGCAGGCCTCTTTCAACCAATAGAGCCCTCCGAAGCACCGTTTGAACAAGTGGAAGCGGACTTGATTCGCCCATCGCCGCAACGCCGACTAAATTTCAATGCTGAAAGGCTGCCGCAGTGACGTCAGAGGTTGGGGGCCCAGTTTCTCAACTGAGCATGCTCAGTAAGACTTTTAGATGCGGAGCATCTAATACTCGAGGCTTGTAGTGCGGCGCCGTCCGCAAGCTTCCTCCTCCTTCTTCCACCATCTGTGCATCCCTTCCTCCTCTACACACCGCGCGCGCTTCACTCCTCCACCATCTGTGCACCCTTCCTCCTCTACACACCGCGTTCGACATCTACAATTCTCCTGATTCTCCAGTGGACGCGCATGCGCCGTCGCGCTTCGAGAACATTCAACAGCTGACAGTGCATGCGCCGTCGCGCTGTATATATACTCAAGGTCGGCGCTCGCTCGCTCAGTTGCCGCTCGTCGGTTGGTTTGTACGGCGCGTCGACGTCCAAGGTCGCGGTGAAATGAATTCCAACGAATCCACAAACACAATGATCGACGTTCCTTCGACCAGCGCCGCCCTTTCGCATACGTGTGTACGTGTTCACTCATTTAACACCCCCTCCTACAACCACGTTAACCAATTTAGCCATCGACCCAAGTAAGTCGCAATTTAACACCCCATTTCACAACCACGTTAAGCAATTTAGCCATCGACCCAAGTAAGTCGCACTTTAACACCCCGTTAACCAATTATATGCTCCGCATCCTCCTCAGTGTTCCCCCGAGGGAAGCTGCGGGCAATTTTTTTTTCCGCATCTTTTATTCGGCCCAATCAAGCCGCAGCAGCTGCGAGAGCGGGAGCGTTGGTTCTCCTAAAACGTGAACGAAACAGGCTTTCCGCCGCGTTCGCGGCGTAACTGGGCCCCCACCCTCTGACGTCACTGCGGCAGCCTTTCGGCCTTGAAATTTAGTCGGCGTTGATTGCCGACATCATCCTTCGGCAAGAGATGGTTTGTCGTAGGAACAAATTATTCAATACGATGTGCCGAGACGGCCACTCCGGTTAGGGGAACTGCTGTAGAAGTAGCTAAATTCTTCGTTACGGACAGATGCTACTGCGAGCTGCTATGCTGAGCAGTCAGTCACAGTCATGGCGGACCTGTGTTTAGAAATAGTTTCTATCAATTTAGAAAACGAGGTACTCTACTATGGGAGAGAGTAGGCCGTCCCGTGGGCCTGAAAATGCCCTCAACATTACGGCGGACCAGGGGGGGTTAGAAAAAAAAAATGCCCGCAGCTTCCCTCGGGGGAACACTGAGGAGGATGCGGAGCATATAATTGGTTAACGGGGTGTTAAAGTGCGACTTACTTGGGTTGATGGCTAAATTGGTTAGCGTGGTTGTGAAATGGGGTGTTAAATTGCGACTTACTTGGGTCGATGGCTAAATTGGTTAACGTGGTTGTAGGAGGGGGTGTTAAATGAGTGAACACGTACACACGTATGCGAAAGGGCGGCGCTGGTCGAAGGGACGTCGATCATTGTGTTTGTGGATTCGTTGGAATTCATTTCACCGCGACCTTGGACGTCGACGCGCCGTACAAACCAACCGACGAGCGGCAACTGAGCGAGCGAGCGCCGACCTTGAGTATGTATACAGCGCGACGGCGCATGCACTGTCAGCTGTCGAATGTTCGAGAAGGGGGAGAAGCGCAACGGCGCATGCGCGCGCGTCAGCTGCCGATGTTCTCGAAGCGCGACGGCGCATGCGCGCGCGTCAGCTGCCGATGTTCTCGAAGCGCGACGGCGCATGCGCGCTACATTATACAGCTAGGGAATGTTCGTGAAGAGGATAAGCGCACTATGTGTAGAGGAGGAAGGGTTCACAGATGGTGGAGGAGTGAAGCGCGCGCGGTGTGTAGAGGAGGAAGGGATGCACAGATGGTGGAAAAAGGAGGAGGAAGCTTGCGGACGGCGCCGCACTACAAGCCTCGAGTATTAGATGCTCCGCATCTAAAAGGGGGTAACGATTAAGAGCACAAAGTACTCTACTATGGGAGAGCTTAAAGCCGTCCCGAGGGGGCCCGAAATCACATAACTGGTATTCCACAACACACACAAGTGCTTATGTGTTAACTGGTATGCGTTACGGGGAGCTATAATACAAAAGACTGCATCGACGTGATTGCACACGGTTGGTAGCACTGCTAGCACACCAAATACCAAAGGCTCTTCGTGGTTGCCCCACTTTTTCTGCCAGTTTAGTCAGCATATCTAGCTACAGATGACGCCTGATGTAACTTTAATCACTATGCACATAAGGTGATACGTGCTCTAAGTATCCTTTAATCTAAGGTCAACAAATACGAAACTCTACGCACACATATCCTAAATGTGGTTATGAAGAATTTAGAAGACCCCAACAGAAGGCGCCTGTATGGATCCCAACTCGAAAAGAAAAGACAGAGAGAGAAAGTAAGAGAGAGAAAGAAAGCAAGCAATACAATAAAAAAGCTAGAGAAAAAGAAAGGAAGGAAAAAAAAGAAGCGAAAAAATAACAGGAAGAAACGAAGATAGATCTTAGTTGCACCGCAAATACTTCGGCGTGTGTAATAGCAACGAATCGTAACGTTCCCGTCTTAGGCTGGCTCATATCATACTTCTTTATTTTTTTTACAGCAGAAGCTGTCATGAGAGAAAAACAAGATTGTTTTTGCCGTAGTGGCCTGCCGCCGCCGCTGGTGTCCGTACGCACTATCAGGCAAAATAAAAAAAAATCGCAGTGTATCCACGGAGTGAATGATGATGAATGGGGTGATGCGGCCGTCCGTGCTTCTGCCCGTCCGTCCGTTCGTTCTTGCTTCTGTCCGTCTCTCCTTTCCGTCTGTCTGTCTGTCTGTCTGTCCGTCCGTCCATCCGTACGTCTTGATTGATATGTGGGGTTTAACGTCCCAAAACCACTATATGATTATGAGAGACGCCGTAGTGGAGGGCTCCGGAAATTTAGACCACCTGGGGTTGTTTAACGTGTACCCAGATCTGAGCACACAGGCCTACAACATTTCCACCTCCATCGGAAATGCAGCCGCCGCAGCCGGGATTCGAACCCGCGCCCTGCGGGTCAGCAGCCGAGTACCTTAGCCACTAGACCACCGGGGCGGGGCCCGTCCGTACGTCTGTCTGTCTGTCTGTCCGTCCGTCCATCCGTCCGTCCGTCCGTCCGTCCGCCTGTCCGTCCGTCCGTCCGTCCGTCCGTCCGTCGTCTGTCTGTCTGTCTGTCTGTCTGTCCGCCCGCCCGCCCGTCTGTCTGTCTGTCTGTCTGTTCGTCCGTCCGTCCGTCCGTCTGTCTGTCTGTCTGTCTGTCTGTCTGTCTGTCCGTCCGCACGTCCACCCGTACGTTTGTCCCTTTCACTACAGCAACACCTGCCCCGCCGCGGTGGTCTAGTGGCTAAGGTACACGGCTGCTGACCCGCAGGTATGACAGCATAGACTCAATACATGAGTTCGATTGAAAATCTAAAAAGTTGCCTTGTAATTCTCAACGTCATCGAAAGTCGAGAGAACACCGATTGCCAAACATCGCATCACAGACGAAGTATATGTGAAACCCATTTGCCAGCATCCCTACCAAGTAACACCAAGGGAGAGGGAGGTAGTCAGAAACCAGGCGAACTAAATACTTAAATATGACGTAACTCAGTCATCGGCCAGCCCATGGGCTTACCCTGTAGTGCTAGTAAAGAAGAAGGACAACACTTTAGGCTTTTGCGTTATAGATTGCCGAAAGTTGAACACCGTCACAAAGAAATACGTCTACACGCTTTCAAGGATCGATTACACCCTCCACAGAGTACGAGCTGCAAAATTAATTTACTGTTCGGACTTCAAGGGTGGGTACTGGCAAATAGAGGTGGACGGAAGAGACCGTGAGAAAACAGCACCTGTCACTTCAGATGGGCTGCATGAATTTAAAGTACTTCTGTTCGGCCTCTGTTCTGCCACGTTTCGGCGATTATGGACACTGCTATCCGGTGTGAAATGGCAGCCCTATCTTGTTTATCCGGATGATTTTGTGACTTTTTTACCATTTTCGATTAGTATGAAGAACGCTTACGGACTGCACTCAAATGCATCAGTTTCACGGGGTAACAATAAAACAGAAGTGTCTTTTCGGCTTTAATGAACATCTTTTTCTCGGCTACGTGGTTAGCTCTGAAGGTATCCGCCCTGAATCTTAGAAGACTGCAGCTGCAAAAAAAAAAATTCTGCTACAACAGATGGAAACACAGTTAGGCGATTTTCAGGGCTTTGCGCCTACCGCAGACGCTTTGTAAATTATTTTCTGAAGATCACCGAGCCACTCACCCGAATCACATTGGGCAGACATGTTATTCGTCTGGGCAAGCGAACATGAAGGTACATTCAACTAGCTACGACGACGACTGCAAAACCACCCGATTCTCTTCTCGCCCACTTCGACGGCGAAGCAGAAACAGACATCTACACAGACGCATGAAATCAGAAGCTTGTCGCCATCCTCAGTCAGTGGCAAAACAAAGAAAAAAAAATTGCCCGCAGCTTCCCTCGGGGGAACACTGAGGAGGATGCGGAAGCATGTAATTGGTTAACGGGTGTTAAATTGCGACTTACTTATGTCGATGGCTAAATTGGTTAACGTGGTTGTGAAATGGGGTGTTAAATGAGTGAACACGTACGGCACGTATGCGAAAGGGCGGTGTTTTATTTATTGCGACGAACTTTGAGGACGATGGCTTTGTGGTCGGTAAAGAGTGAATGTTCTCGAAGGAGAAGCGCGCGCGCGGCACAGATGGCGACGGCGCGACGGCGCATGCGCTGTCAGCTGTCGAATGTTCTCGAAGGAGAAGCGCGCGCGGCACAGATGGTGGGCGACGGCGCGACGGCGCATGCGCGCGCGTCAGCTGTCGAATGTTCGAGAAGCGGTGCGGACGGCGCGGACGGCGCACTACAAGGCGCGAGTATAAGATGCTTCCGCATCTAAAACGAATAAGCTCATACGCCAGCCGCACTCTTTCGAGAGCTGAAGCTAACTACTCGGCGACGGAAAAGGAACGTCTCGCTGTAATATGCGCGAAAAGAAAATTTCAACCATCCTTATATGGCGGAAAAATCCGAGCAGTGGCGAGCCACTACTCATTGTGCTAGCTGGCAAGCCTAAAGGATTCTCAGTCTGGGCATCTTGCTAGGGGGAGTCTGAGGCTACAATAGTACGACGTAACGGTAGTATACAAGCCTGGCCGTAAGCTCAGTGATGCCGATTGCCTATCACGCGCACCAGTCGAATCTGCATCTGGGAAGATGAAAAGTTTCGTGTAGCCATCACCACGTCGGATATAGCTAGACTATCAACAATCTGACGACAAGTTGATTCTGCTCATCACACATATAGAAGGACAATCGATGTGTGTGCCATAAGTTTTCGCCCGGAGATTGTCAGGATATGTACTGAAAAATGACGTGCTGTACAAGAATAACTTCCAGCGCAGAAAAATTCCCACTCGTCATGCCTGACGGCGACCTCGCGGCCTGACGGCAACCGGCGCGAAATGCGACATGCTACCCAAACAACACTTCGTCTCCCTCTTTTCGTGATGGAGGGACGCCGGACGCTCTGAAACGCGCATGCGCCACAGCAACGCAGCGCGACGCGCTCCTGCGAGTATATGGCAGGACCTGCGCATGGCTTGGCAACGCCGGCCTGACGCGACGGAATGAACGCCGGTGAGCACGCGCACCGCGTCACGTCAAAATGTATTGGCGCCTTGACTGTGGCATGTAGTCGTAATCTCACATGACACGCATCTCATGATTTTCATGTTTGCACTAGCCACATACCTTCGTCATTCATTCGCATACTGTAATACCAAATTTGGTATATGTGACGCAGGCGAAACGACCGCGAGCGCATCATGAGCGTCGCATGTAGTCACGTTGTTACATGACAAGGATGTCATGAATTTCATTTAGTGTCTATCGCTTGTGTTTGCCATGCAACCATGCCATACCATACCAGTTTTGCAACATTCCATGCAAACGAAACCACCGCAAAAGCTGCAGGACCATGAAATGTGAATCATGACATTCATTGCATACATGTCATGATTTTCACGTTATGACTAGTCAATGTACGTTATTCATACAGCCATGTTATGCCATACGAAGTTTGGTATCGATACCATTATCGAAACGGCCAGGAGAGCCAAAAGTCGCAGGCGGCTAGACAGATAGATAGATACTCTCGAAGTCGCCGAAGTTCGCTAAGAAATGCTTAGCATTTAAAAGTTGCTCCGCGGAGTTGATCTCGCAACGGAGCTGCTCCAGATCTGCCAATGGAATAAACAGGGAGCACTTTTGTACGTGGCACCAACGCCGACCAAATTTCAAGGCCCAAAGGCTGCCGCAGTGACCTCAGAGGTTGGGGGCCCAGTTGCCCAACTGAGCATGCTCAGTAAGACTTTTTTTTCTACATCTTTTATTCGGCCCAATCAAGCCGCAGCAGTTGCGAGAGCGGGAGCATTGGTTCTCCTAAAACGTGAACGAAACACAGGCTTTCCGCCGCGTTCGCGGCGTAACTGGGCCCCCACCCTCTGACGTAACTGCGGCAGCCTTTCGGCCTTGAAATTTAGTCGGCGTTGGTGGCACCCATTGAGTGTTTTACTTCTTCCCCCTTTTTTTTCATCGGTAATGCGTTTGCTTGTCAGCCGTTAGAGAAGGAACCTCGTCCACTCCGTATTCGAGCAACCCTTTCGTAAGAGTGCGTCAGATGGTTTCCAGGTGCGTTCGCGTCCACGAATGTGTGTGTATGTGTGTGCCTCCTCTCCGTCTTCGAGGAACCCTTTCATGTGTGCGTATGAGTGGCTTCCGAGTATGATCTGTGTGGACGAGCGTGTGTGTGTGTGTGTGTGTGTGCCTCCAACTTGTGGCCGAAAGATTTCGACAAGCATAGGAAACGGAGACTGAATTGTGAGGAGAGCGGACGGCATGACAGTGCGAGAAAAGCCAGCCAACAGAGCGGTTGTGAGTGGAGCGCAATGTTGAGCGACTGTGCATGTGCGTTTAGTCTTATTGTTTTTGAATATTGTAAGTTTAATGAAGTTTTTTTCATAATTAAATATAATCAACCTTGCTACCTTGTTATTCCAGTGTGTTGGTGTTTATTACGTTTAGTGCCCTAAATTGCGTTTAATGTCTATGTTGTGAATATTTACGGCCATCATCTAGTTTAGCCTTAAATGCTCTACGATAATACTTTCAATCCGCCAACGGAATAGAGTTGCTCAGCATGAAGCGTATTACCGGAAGTGCTTCGGATCTGTCAATGAATAACATCATTGGATACAACGCATTGGTTCATCGCGCGTCTGGAGAGTTGCTCCCCGAAGCCATCACGTGATTTCTGAGAAAGTGTACGGGGGTGAGGCCACAGTGTTTGTCTTGCCCAGCCACTTGCGAAAAGCGGAACGCTCTCACGCGTTCTGGCAGTTGTTGCGCATGCGCAGTAAGGGTGGTGACGCACGCCAGATCGAACTCGGCCATAAGCTACTTCGCGCCTGATAACACAGGATTCAACAAAATCGAGCCAGCATCAAGGCGCATAAAATGCGGCACCCTGAGAATTCGATAAGAACTAGGGAGGACCGAGAACTCGTGACGAGCAGCGTGCACGCAGAAACGCAGGCGATGCTCACAGAGCCGCAGTTCTAGTGGCCGCTGAGCCGCCGTTATGCGAAGGTACTTTTTAGGGGCGAAGCTCCTTATAGCGGCACCCGTTCATCCCTCGTAGCCGTTGTAGTGTGTAACAACTATAACATTTTGACCTCTAAGGTGGTGCCGGCTGAGAGATTTCTTCTGTGCGCTGTTAAACAATAAAAAATAATGTTCAATGTACATGCCAATGGCTGCTAAGGGAGAATGAGAGACAGGAGCATTCGGCTTTTAGTTGACGCGCACGCTGCGATCCCCATTAGCAGCCATTGGCATGTACATTGAGCACTATCTGACAACAAAAGGTTGCTACGTTATATAAACTCGCTGGGTGTAACCTCCTTAGTTTTAAAAAGCTTTAGCGAGCGTTGAGCCGCAGTGCCATGAATACAGTGAACTAGTATATACCATGAACTCGAGGTGGTTAAAGGTGGGAAGTAGACCCGAAGCACAAGCCGTAAGAAAGTGTGCGTGTGCCTCCCCTCATTCGGTCCTTGGAATGTCCGCTGGATGGCGGTGCTTCTATATGAGGAATATATGATGAAAAGATGCGTGATGGTGGCACTTGGAGTGTTGAATAGGTGGACGAACGGACACACAGATAGATACATGGACGGACGCACGGATGGCTGTACGGACGGATGGACGCATGGACGGACGCAGGAGCGGATGTATGGACGAACGCAGGGACGGATGCACAGATGGACGTGCGGACACACGAACAGACGCACACACGGACGGGCGAATGGACGCACGGACGGTCACATAGACGGACGAATGGATGGACGGAAGCAAGAACGAATGGACGGACGGATGCTTCGCCCCACTCTCCATCATTCACTCCGTGGATATGGTGCCATTTTTTTATTTACGGAGTTATTAAGCGTGGAGCGGGCACGACAATGGAGTGACAGCCGCCGTTGCAGACCAAGATGACAGCCACATGTCTGGCATATACGCGTATGTCTGTCGTTATTTAAAAATGATATGGGGTTCCTCATACAGTTCTTCTCAGTCGACTGTATTAATCAGTGATATGCTCAGTGAATTGCATTGTTTAAATAGTGGATATCATTGAGGCGTTGGGTAAAGTAGGAGGACACCCACCAGCGTGTACGTATTATTATTCGATTCTTCTCGACCAGACGGGTGTACGCGGATGCCTGGATTTCACCTTGTAGCGTTTTACTAAACAAACGGATGATTGTCAATTATCCTTCACAAAGTTCTACAACGTCGCGGGATTCCGCAGAAGTGATGTACATGGGCAAAGCCGCGGCTTTTGTTGGCAATCGCTTTTGTCGCGGCTGAAAATAAACCTATATGATACACGCCACTTCGCAAAATGCTATGATAGGCCGTTGCTCGTCATTCCTCGCGTTGCGCTTATAGGCTAGGTAACAGCTAGGCCCCTATAGAAAGGAGCCATCGCTATGCCGCACCGTAATTGTCGTAACTGAAACACTGCCACGCCCATGTTGTCCGACGAACACCTTGTGGAAAAGCCCCGTCCGTTTCGATCACGTGCTTTCTCGACGGCGAGGAAACGCGGAATCTGTTTGCGTGAAATTCGATGCGCCTTACGGGCTGAGGCATTATTTTTATTTTCGTTTTTTTTGTTCTTGCCGTCATTATCCCCCATTCCCCTCCACGGCCGCTGTTACCACTGTTAGTTTATTCATTCTGTAATGGCCGCGTTTACTCGGCTCGCCCGAGAGAATGGCGACGGGACGGTGGCCACATATTTATAGGCCGTGATTCCGCTCAGCAGCTGCCACGACGATAGGGGGGCGTGTTTGACGAGAGCGAGCCTGTTTTCGTACACACTGAGCTAACCTAACGTGACCTGCTCCGCCGCCGAAACATGGGAAGGCACTGGCGCTTCAACCTCCATGTCGCAGTTAAGACCAGATACTGCGTTGCACAAAGCACAAGTAATGCTGAAGCCCTTGCCCCACAAGCTACGTGTCTGCGCCCCTGAAATAATCTATCTATCTATCTATCTATCTATCTATCTATCTATCTATCTATCTATCTATCTATCTATCTATCTATCTATCTATCTATCTATCTATCTATCTATCTATCTATCTATCTATCTATCTATCTATCTATCTGTCTATCTATCTATCTATCTATCTATCTATCTATCTATCTATCTATCTATCTATCTATCTATCTATCTATCTATCTATCTATCTATCTATCTATCTATCTATCTATCTATCTATCTATCTATCTATCTATGGCTTTTAGCTCCTCTGGCCGTCCTGCTAATGCTATCTATAGCAAAATTTGTATGCTATAACATGACGGTATGAAGAGCATAATTGACTAGTTATAACAGAAAGATCATGACGTGTATTTCATGAATGTCATTATTCACACTTCATTGTCTTGCTGATATTGTGTTTGTTTCGTTGACATGACATTTTGCGAAACCGGTATGGTAAGACATGACTGCATGGCGAACAAAAGTGGCAGACCTAAACGTACAAATTATGACATGCATGCCATGACTACACGCCACGCTCATAGTGTGCTCTTGGTCATTTCGCTAGCTTCACATAAACGAGATTTCGTATTACGGGACGTGAATGGATGACGAAGGTACATGACTGGTGCAAACATGATAATTATGAGAGGCGTGTCATGTAAGAAGATGAAAACCTACCATGCTCATGATGCGCTCGTGATCAATTGCTAGCTTCGCATGTAGCAAATTTGACATTCCGTGACGTGAATGGACGACGAAGGCAAATGACACGTCCAATTATGGTAATCATGACATCCCTGTCATGTAAAACATGACTACTGTACGCTGATAGCGCTCTCGCCACCATTTCACTAGCTCCACATATACCAAATTTGGTGTTACCTGACGTGAATAGATGGCGAAGGTAAATGACACGTTCAAACATGGTAATCATGGTATGCTTGTCATGTAATATGTGACTCCATGCTACGCTCATAGCGCTCTCACGGCCGCTTCGCTAGCTCCACATACACAAAATTTGGTATCACGCGACGTGAATAGATGACGAAGGTGAATGACACGTTCAAACATGATAATCGTGGCATTCGTGTGATGTAAAGCATGACGACATGCCACGCTAATAGCGTGCTGGCGGCCGTGTTGCTAGCCTCATATATCACGTCACTTGATACTAAATTAATTATCACCTGACGTGAATAGACGACGAATGTAAATGACAGATGCAAACATCACAATCACAGCGTGGAAGTCATGTACGGCATAATTCACGTCCGCCTCGTAACGTTGTGCTGATTTTAAAGTTACATATCAACCTCCCTCCTTCGTGCTTCGCATATCATCGATTCCTACAGTACGTGGAATCTGGCAATTTTCCTTTAAGTCAATATTTCAGACATAAGATGACGTTTCTTGCAAGAGCTGTATTTGACGTTCCTTACAAGACCTGTTTCTGTGCAACACACGCGTGCGCTCTTTGCAGTGTATGCATTTTGTTTGTGGCTAAAGGCCGAAGCCAGGTCGTATTATCGCGGCGCGTATATAAGGCTTGGTCGCGTTCATTGTTCACCAACAAGGTGTTTATTGCCATTGTATAGGTTGTTTACTACACCTCATATCTTGTCTCTAATCGGAATTGATCGTATTTATCAGTGAATAGGACCTAGAGTGCCCACACGTAGCATCGCTATCGCGTATAAATAACCGCTGCACTGTATTGATGAGCTATCAGAGCTGTTCGAAGCTAAAATATAATGAAACTTCTAGCACCAACAGAATTGTAGACTTTCTCTTATACAACGTGCCATTATCTCTGTAAGCGAGACATCCAGGAAAATATTTTATAAATAACAATGGAGATTAAGGTACAAAGAAACATTTTAAGTGAAGTGGCGTATTATCCTCGTAACTGAACGAGTTATTAGAAGACAGTTACAAAGTCAGGGGTCATATACTCCCAGCCATATAGTCCCGGTTTCAAACGCCGGACTAGGACGAATTTTTTGGCAACTAAGAGGCTTTTCTTTATGAGAAATCCGCACGGATTTACTTGTGGTTTCGTCCTACAATCAGGTGGTTGTCCTCTTTCCCTTTCTTACCCTTCGTGCAGACTTGCGAGTTTCCCGCAGACTTGAACTGATTGGCAACAGACATATTTGTTCAACGAATCGGCACCCATTATACCGAGCAGTGTTCAAGACCTGATTTCCAAGTTTGTCAAATGACGATATAATGTAGTAATGGGCCATGGTATACAATGATGCATCTACTAATAAGGCGTAGGTTACTGGCCTGAGAGGCTTCGCAGAGGTTATAGTGCAAATGAGCGTATTGGTTAACCAAAGGCCATGTAAGCCCATTTACTCAGCAGCCCAATGAAATGAAAGCATAGGCGCAGGCCCTACCCCCTCACCCCCCCCCCTTTTTTTTTACTGCATGGTGTTAGAGGACAGGTTGGTGATTCTATGGTACCGGCTACTTGTATTCGCATGAAGAAACAACTAACTAAACATGAAACAGTGAGGATGGAAAATATTGGAATACACAGAGGGGAGATGGTCGAATACCGGCAAACACAGTTACGCTCATTACTCTAAGTAGACTCGCATAGTTATTTAAACACGTGGAAATTCGCAAACGAGACTGAAAGCTTGAAAATATAACTTCTACACAGATAAGCCATGAAAACACGTGAACACAGCGACCCAAGGCACGCGCTGCGTATATAGAGATGCACATACACCAACTATGCCAAATCTCTTCTTCGCTTCGTGCGTGTGTTCCTCCACTGCTTACAGGTTACTGAACAATTATGAATTTCCATTACGTGGAAATCTAGAAAAAAACACTAGATGTTGCCCTCGAAGTTAAGGGCTTTGTGGTACGGTAGCTAGCGAGCACAGACAGGATGTTTCCTTTCATATCTCGCGGTGTTGTTCTACTCACTGCATAGAATTCCCATGCCGCATGCAACAGAAAATTGAAAATAAATTAAATAAACATAGTGTATAACAAATAAAAAGAAAGAAACGCACCTGTCGTTTTGGAAAGCCGTGAGCAAGACAACAAAACGCAATTGACCTAATGTAAATGCTGAATTGTTTACATAAAAGTACTTTGGTAGCTTAAATAATTAGGCACATCTTCATAAATACCCCTGATTGGCACCGCATGATGGCACACCATGTCTCGCCCCGCCACGGTGGTCTAGTGGCTAAGGTACAGTCGCGCACAATATGAAGGTTATCGCGCGAGCGTCGATAGAGGGCCTCAACATCACCACGTCCCAGAGTATGCTCGTTCGAGGAGAGTGTAGTATCACGCAAGCTGCACTCACTAAGTTTTGCTGTTCTTCGAGTTACGAGCACTCCTGTCTTAGGAAGCTGATTAAACGAAGCAGTGCCAAGCAGCCACTGTAACACATCTTTCCCAGCAATTTTGTATTACAGAGATATATGCCAGTGATGTGGAGCCACCCCAACACTCTATCTCATCACGTGGGAGTGTGCAGAGCACGACGAAGAACACGATTTCAAGGCACATGGGAGGCATGGCAGGCGCTGCTGCATGTCTAGCCCAGTTCTGGTGGATCAGCTGCGACTGATCCACAGAGCTGAACGGATGGCTCGCGCCAGTGGGTCCCTGGAATAGGGGCACCACCCTGCCGGACAGACTTCGCTCTTCACCCTGCAGTGTATATTCCTCGGGGCACTGGAGTTCTAGCCTGTCTGGATTGTGTACACAATAAAGTTTTCTTACTACTACTACTTGTAATCACCTGTGAAGATAAGAGCCCACGAAGAATACACTTGATCGCAAAGAATGGAAGGCTCTAAATAGAAAGAAAAAGTTGTACAGTTAGTTGTAGGGGTGATTGTGGTAGCATGGAACACCCAACGAGAAAGACAAGAATGCCCGATCTTAGTTTTCACAATTCCCAAAAGTGCCGCTAGGCTACTGAGATGTTTGGCAGGTCGCGCTCATGCGATAACCTTCATATCACGCGCGACTGTACTCATCTGCTGACCCGTAGGTAGCGGGATCGAGTCCCGGCTGCGCCGGCTGCATTTTCGATGGAGGCGAGAATGTTGTAGGCCCGTGTGTTCAGATTTGGGTGCACTTTAAAGAACCCCAGGTGGTCGAAATTTCCGGAGCCCTCCACATACGGCGTCTCTCATAATCACATGGTGGTTTTGGGACGCTAAACCCCACATGTCATCATCATCATGTCTTTGGTTTTATTCGGTAGTGGTTACTCACTGTTTTAAAATATTTCCTTGCAGTTACGTGAAACACCTTGCATGTGCAAGACACGTTGCACAGATAGCCCAGCAGCCTACCATATTCATTTCGGCTGACGACGCAACACGAGGCACGCTTTGGTCACGCGATCCGTCGTCTCATATGCATCCGGCCCCGAGACATGCTGCGAACGCCCCTGCAAGAGAACACCGGCCGCCAGAGCTCGGCGTTACAATCTGTTCAACGCCTACATGTATCGCTTGCGCCCAAGTTCTTACGCAATCCAAAGCGTTTATGCCATAGTCGTGGCTCTGCGACCAGTGAAGCAGAGTGTCCTCGTAATTTTTTTTTCTTTTTCAATACCAAATGCATATTATGAAAGCGTTTGAAAATGTCTTAGTAAGAGCAGTTAGAATGAATCACTAATATCACGCCTACGCAAACGTATCTGAAGCCAAAAGCGTTAGATGGCTCATAAAGCGCAAAAATGGCCCACCGCTGTCGTCGGCGTCCAGAATTAGTGGCAGTGGCGTAGCTGGGGGAAGACACACCGGACTGGTGCCCCCCCCATGAATTTGTCTTTTTGTTTTTGCCATGACATACCGAGCGCAGTACGACAGAAGACCACACCACGTCTACTTCAAATCAAGAAGGTGCCCCTCCCCTCTGCCTCTCCCCTGAAAATAATATCTGCATACGCCCCTGGCTGACAATGCTAATACGATGATGCAAAATTATCGCGTGATGACGTAACCAAACGAAGTCATCATGGCGTCACTATCACTTGCATTTCCACGATGTGGCTTGCACTGTTTTCGACCTTCCATAAAGGCAGTAGTAGTTGCAGTAGTGGTGGTGGTGGTGGTGGTTCAGAGGAAGAAAGAAAAATACGCCAATTTCCGCTACGCATGAGGAGGCACCGCTAAGCGCCTGAAGCAATCGCCACCACGTTAGATGCAGCAAACTTTCGGGGATGAGGGGTAGGGAAAACGAGCAGACCGATAAGAGAACGATGGTTTCCACCTTTTATCCATAAGGCAATCCAGCCCTACTTACACGGGGGAAGTGCCCGCAGTGTGAGGAAAAGTCCTGAGCCATTTCCGCATGCTGTGGGCGTGCCGAAACCCCAAACTTCACCCCTCCACCCAACCCTTCCCGAGAGGACTGAAAGGCTGCCCTGCTCGGATGCTCTGACCTGACGGCCCAACAGGCCTTGGTTGAGCGTGCCCGGGCTGCTGCCGACGCCGGTGGCCTTCCACAATAGAGAGGCCATCTAGTGTTCGCACGGGGTGGCTGGTCCCTTAAGGGCCGCTCCCCGCCTTCCCTGTACATAACTTCCAGAAATAAATGTTTTTCATCATCATCATCATCGTCATCATCATCATCATCATCATCATCATCATCATCCCCATTGTCACAAACGAATGCATAAGAAGCGATGTTCTTGTGTGTGTGAATGTTTGCCACTTATGGACGCTGTGCTTACGGCTAAAACATGATTTTTCAATAAATAGAGGGTTTCTGGACTATAGGGAACCCTCCCACCTTAGAGTGACACCGGGCCTCGCTCGGAACACTTTTCTAAATAAACGTTTACTTCTCTCTCTCTCTCTCTCTCATTATCTGAGCCCGCTATTACTGCTCGCTTCTGTAAACATGCCAGAACGGTAACGCAAAACATAAGAGATCGCTGAGTCGAAACATTATTTTTGTCAAGCGTTGTTACAGTTGCGTTTCAACAGCCAAAATTTCCAATGTGTACATCTTCTCCCCTAAAGGCTTGCCTATCCTCACTGGTTATGACTTAACTTTAAAATTATCGCTCGATAAGAACCTGTTTTCTACTTTCATTAATTATCCCTCTCTTTCTTAACTCGCTGGCCTCCCATAGTCGAGTGCGAAATACTCTAAATCATTAAACACTTTTTTTCTGAAGACACGACTTTCTGCTTTCCCATAGTAAAGTACGAAGTACTCTAAATCGTTGAACACTTTTCTAAGCACATAACTATGTGGTGTAGGCTCTCTCCCATAGTTGAGTACGAAGTACTCGCCCCACCGCTGTGCTCTAGTGGTCAAGACGATAGTTATAGCGCGAGAACAAAACGACGACACAGAGACAAGAAGGACACGAAAGACACGAGTCCTTTCGTGTCCTTCTTGTCTCTGTGTCGTCGTTTTGTTCTCGCGCTATAACTATCGTCATGCCATACCAACTAGCCCAAGCTGCCACACTTCTAGTGGTTAAGGTACTTGGCTGCTGACGCGCAGGACGCGTGATCGAATCCCAGCTGCGGCAGCTGCATTTCCGTAGGAGGCGGAAATGCTGTAGGCTTATCTGCTCACATTTCGGTGTACGTTAATGAACACCAGGTGGTCGAAATATCTGCAGCACTCCACTACAGCATCCCTTATAATCATTCATGGTGGTTTGGGGGACGTTAAACCCTATTTAGCCATCGAGTACCAAGTGCTGCAAATCGTTGAACAATTTTTCTAAACACCCCGCTTATTGTCTCCCACTTGCTGGATGTTTCTTGTGGTAAGATACCACTGATCTCCCACAATTGAGAACGAAGTACTCAAAGTCTTTGAACACTTTTTCTAAACAGAGCATTGACAGAAGCGCAGCTATATCTGGTACGGCTTAAAGACCTTTCATAGTATAGTACGAAGCACTCTGTATTCTTGAAAAATTCCTCGAAACCCATCCTACCATATCTCCACGGACGACTCATTGCTCTCCCATGATTGAGCACGACGTTCTCGAAATCGTTACACACTTTCTCTAAACGCAGACGTGTCTGTTGAGTGATGTGGTCTCTCTCATAGTTGGGTGCGAGGCACTCGAAATCGTTGAACACTTTTTTCAATGACGATAATCTTTCTTGGGATACCTCAGCGCGAAAAATTTCATCTACCTGCCCGTTAGTGTCTGTCCAATGATTCAGCTGCGTGGCGAAATCTTAAGCACACGCTCAAAGCCCACCCATATTTATCTGGTGGCTATTGTAATCGAAAAGCGAATATTGCGAATATTTGAGGCACAACGTAAATACGTAATTGTTGCACACGGCTATACTCATAGTAGAATAAAGAAAGCTGTGAACCTTTTGTTCTAAAGAATGCGAGTTGATCGACTAGTGTAGAACGCGAGGTTATCAAGCAGGAGTGACAAGCTGTGCAGCGCCATTTTGTGGATTAGGTTCTTGCATACGGGAACCGAAACTTCTCACAGCAATTGTTGACTATCAGACGTAGGCGCACGCGCAGATGGAACGCGTCAAGTCACTTTTAGTTTCGTCGGGCAATCGTTACTACAACTCACTAGCTCAACCAATTTTGAGCTAGGTGTCAGCACTGGTTAACAATATGAAAATACTCCTATCATAAAAGCGGGCTATTCTATATTAACCAGCGCGTAGTACAAAGAGGAAGGACGCGAGGGTATTGTCACAGGGTGCGCCAGTGATTGAGGTTAAGCCCGACTGGGATCAAATTTCTCAAATGTGATGCGCTCCGTTGTGCTGCTGGCTTAGGGATCCAATCACGATCGAAAAATTCTATCTGGATTAGGCCCGATCGCGATAAGAAAGGACCGCGTGACACCGTTACAAATTCAGCTCCGCACATTGCCATGCGATCTGCATCGGAAAAGCGTGACCAAATGTAAAAGATGTAAACACTCGACTTTTGCTAAAATTATGTACCAAAACAGCAGCGTAAACGGCATTAATACAACATCGAAAGAAATTCTCACTCGATATTGAATGTCGTCTAAACTCCAAAACGTACACTAGTTTTTTTTTTTTGCGAACTTTCAATGCATGCGAGATTAAAAATGAGGCACGATCCGTCGTAGTAGCGTAGATCATGAGGTGTCGTGTCGCTGAGTTCAAGGGCGCAGGTTCGACTCCCGGCCAATGGTTGCCGCAATTTGGAAGGGGGGACGGGAAAAGAGCAGCTTGCTTATATTTGGGCACACGATTTACTAGTCTGTCGAAGTTATTCACCAATCATGGCGCACCTGATAATCATATCGTAGCTTTGGCGCGAAAAACCACAACAGTAATTGTTTTTATCAATGAAAGTAAACTATAGAAATGAAATTCAGCTAACAGCGGGCTGTCAAAACGTGATACTCACTGGCCTGCGGTGTCGGCTGCTCCTGCTCCTGAGTCGCGGGGAGCACGACATCTCTCGCCATCCTTTCAGTATTTCCCATGCGCGAGGTGTCTTGTTCCAGCGCGAAACTTCTCTGGAATGCGTCCTTGAGGATCGAAGGCGACCGATCAAGAGACAACGTCCTCCAATGTTAGGGTCAATCCGCACTGCGAACGCTCGTTGCTCCACACACACACACACACACACAAGAAAATAATGATAATGCCCCTGCCTAACCCGAGCACCACCGCACGATATCACAGAGAAACACCACTGCACGATATCACATATCCGCAAACGCGGGATTCAATGCCGAAGTTCCTGCCACAAAGTGTTACCGCAAGAACCCGAGGGCACAGGACCACAATAACTGCACTGTCAGCGTGCGAGAAACGAACCGACACCCGTAGCGAGCGCTGAAAAACAACGCCCTGCTTCGGAGCACACGCACGCACCAATCGCCGCGGACGCAGAATGATCGGGTGTCCAGCGGGAGAGTGCAGTGACTAAAGAAAGAGAAAAAGAAATAAAACGCTTTGCATAGAGAACGTTCGAACGGGCGCAATCCTTCGAAGCGAGCCGGCGCCGAGACGTCACTCGCTGCTTCGCGATGCAAGCGTAAGTATACGTTAAAACCACCGGCTGCAAACTCAGCAGACCAATCAGCGGCAGAAGGCACGTGCTCGTCGCGCCCGGTCAACGTGTGTGTGTGTAAACCCGGCTTCGTCCGATTCGGCGAGGGTGAGGCTATTCGTAGAGCGCCAGGAGCTTCGTCAGCTTAGCCAAGCACCGGCGAACCGGTGGGAAGGGGACGGCAGGCTGGCGGGCAAAAGCGTCGCGTACGCGCAGGCACGTCGCCGACCGCCGCCGCATCAACAGACGCTCGTCGCCAGCAATGCCGGAACGGAATGGGCGATATCGAGTGGGGGGAGAAGGAGCGACGCCATTAAACCGCCGGTGAAAGGAGATAGCAGCAGCTGTGGCGAGCGGGATGCGGAAGACGCTCTCTTTGCGCCAACCCCTTGCCTACTAAGTATGTGCCAGGGTCCCCCCTTGAATTACGCCGACTCTAAGGGAGATACATACACGGTCGTTTTGAGAGACGGGAGCGAGGCGTCTGACAGGTTATACAAAGATGCTATTCGCGAAAGCCAGGCGGCTGAACCGGCCGCGATACACTTTGGACGTCGCTTTCAGTTTGTTCTGGATAAGTATAGGCCCAGACGTGGGTCAGGTGGTACAAATGATGAGCACATTATAGAAAGAGGAAAGGGGTGACTAGTCGAGAGTGTAGTGGGCGAAACAAGTCATACAAAAATTGCTAAAGCTAGTTCGGTGAACCGCTAACACCCCGACTGTGCGAGTGCCTATTGAAAGACGCTATCCCCAAAAGCGAAACCAGATTAGGAGGACCAATGCCTACCTTTCCAATTTTCGAGACTGGAAGCGTAGCGAACCCACTATAGTTAAGGGGGCCGCGTTGCGATTGCCTTTGCTCGCCACCGTTGACCTTCGTATAGTTTCTCCCGATGCCCCCCGCCAAATAAAAGCTCCGATAGAGTTTTTTCATCGGTGAGCATAGCGACTTTATGGTGCGGGCTCTGTAAGGATCACGCATGTCAAACGCCACGTATCCAAGATAAAGTATGATCTCAGCACGCTCGATTTACCAATGACATGAAAATGGAAACATAGGCAAGAGGCACTGTGTAAGAGGTTTAGTGGAGACCCGTTCAACTCGTCATATCGGCCGCTTACTTAGTGCAAGTGCGCGTCAGATTTGTGACGGTCTAGACAATACGCATGCCTGTGGGTAAAAAGAAGCCCAGTGAAGTTGAAGCAGACACAAGTAAGTACGCAATGGCACTTAGTGAGCGTTTCGTCAGCGCAGTTGCGTGCCGGTGTCTGTTTTCTGCGGGTCAGTAGCCGAGTACATTAGCCACAAGACCACCACGGTGGGGCGGTCTCTGTTTTCTGCTTTGTAGCAGAAGTGCAAGTATTATATTCTAAATATAGCTGCAATGCAACGTTTCACCAATAGGTCTCGCATGCGTGCGCACAGGTGGGTGAGGAAGGGGGTAGAGCAGACTCCTATACCTCTGTAAGAATACCTTGGTTTGGGCGGGTCGGTCAATCATAGAGAAAACTTGAAAAGCGCAGCCGACGAAGACAGAACAGATGCAAAAGGAACTGGCGCTTAAGCTTTTGATTTATTGATTGATAGACCCTTTTAACTTGTTATTTTGTTCCACTGTTTGAGCCTCACAAGATATGTCACATACCCACATTGGGCGATCGGCCGGCTGCATCTGTTTCGTCTTCATCGCTTGCGCTTTTCTAGTTTTCCCTAATACCTCGTCCTTGCCCTGCGGAAAGGCCTGAGGGGAGGGTATGGAAAAGAGGGGGTGGGGCTGTGAAGCTTCGATCTCCCCAGCCAGCTTAGCGAAGAACATTGGCAAGCCTATGATTGTGCTACATTTCGGATGCGGTGGGTTCAGTACGTTTCGAGTAATTGAACGGGCGATAAGAAATTACTTCGGTGGCCGAACTGCCCCGGGGGAACATAGGTCAAGATGCGTGCACGTTTAGTTAATCTGCCGCCGGCACCACCACGCAGGATGCGACGCCGAGAAACCATTAGAACGATGCCTGTATATAGTATCTGTTGGAGAGACCCGGATTGGCACCGTCAAATAGTTACACGTATGCAGATCGTTACATCAACTGGTTGTTGTGCGACGATCAGCGCTCATTAGTGCTAACCAAAGGGTAAGTATTGAAGGAGGTTCGCATAGTAAGATGGCTAGTGGCGATACTTTTTGCGGAGCGACCGAGGGGCCATGCACTTGGCCTGTGCTCCAAACCGCGCCGCGCGTCGAAGCAGAATTTCATCGCAGACAGAAGCCGCTGTATTGGTGAATTATTGCTTTGATCACTGAGAAAGGAGACAAAACAAAAAGCAACCTGAGAAACATGTTAAAATTGTCAGGGTCGGAGAGAGACACAAGCTGGATCAAACAAACCAGAAAACTAACAGGCAAACGTATCGCTTCCGTACTTGAACACCCTAATGTTCGTGCATAATTATTTGGTATTTACGCAAGTACTCATCAACACGCACACGCTGAAATTGCCGCCTCTAACTCCTAGCACCATCCCTCAGAGATATCAAAAAATAATAGCGAACGCACGGAAGTCTCTGCCAAGGGTATATACGGAAACTCATAACTGCGACTGATTCAGTGAGCTTGCTTCTTCTTGTCACTTTTGTGATGATATTTCTGTAAGTCTTTTTTTATTACACGGTCTTGTGTGCTAAAACACGATGTAAAATCTCGGGCTGCAGGTCTTGTTCCTGAACAAATTTTCTATGTTTACATTTCTCACAAGAAAACCACTGATTGATCGACTGACTGATATATTTCCTAATTGATTTAATGAATGAATGAGTCAATTATAATAATGAGACCCACAATGCATAATGGTCAGCTCTGGAATGCAAGTTTGGCAATGGGGTTCTCGTTCATCTCTCCAGAGTTATTCATCATTTTTTAAGCGGTCCGCCATCGAAATGTAACAGTCGTGGCTGTGGACACTCAACTCCCGACTTCATACCGTGCTGCGCCTTTTTCCTTTGCTCTCATTTGAATGTTCGTTTCGCATTCCCACGTGTCTTTATAAAATTATCGCGTTATACTCTAATAGTTGCATTCCCTATTTTCAAATTTTATGCAGGTACCACGTTGGTTCTGATGTCAGAGTATTGCGTTTTCTTCTGTTTTTTTGTTAAGAAAAATCATTGAATTATTATACTTACACATATTTCCGTTAAGATGAAGAAAAATGTGCATGTTCATCGTGTGCATGATTGTGAACATTTGAATTGAACTTAATATCAATGTTACAACGATGCTGCACCTTTACCCGTTCCTTCCGGTAGTAATTTGTCCCACGGTTTCTGATTACTACGAACGAAATTCCCGCTGTGTGATATGATTTTACAGCAAAAGAACCCGGTCTCAAAGTGCGTGCAAGGTGAAGTGGAAAGCCTGGAGAAGGCTCGAATGTCACATGAAGAAACAACTTCAGGGAGATCATCTGGAAACCACAAGGAAATGGACATCTCGACGCTACATCATCTACCTTCCGCTGTAGCAGCGATACGGTCATCATCGCCACCTGCGATTTCAAGACCTGGAGAGACTACGTGTCCCCATCAATGGCAGCGCCAAACTCGTGACGCGCGATTGTCGAGCCACACTATTGGAGGAAAGCAGGCGCGAACAGCTATAGGGCGGGAGCACATCTATTAGAACGAGCCCCTTCCACCCGATGCCGTGGAATTGTGGAAGCCGGCATCCAAGCTTTATACTCTGTCGGACTTCCACATTCCACGTTGCATCTCACAGACATAACAAGATCATGGAATCGTGACACTACATTACCGCCCTCTGATGCAACCCTGCGAGAACACCAAGGATGCTCGGGCCCCGACACCATCGCACCTCGTAACAGTGAAGAAAGTCATGCGGCTGCCAACAAGGACTACCAGATGTTTTCCTGCCGCGCATGAACTGCGAAAGGGTGAGAAATGGAAGGACAAGCTTCTCCGACCGGGCAAACAAAGGAGGAAAGAATATTGGATTCCCCTGCATTCCTCTCACCACTGCCAGACATCGCCTTCGTCTCACCTGCTCTCTGGTTACACGAACGACAACATACCAGCGTTACAAGCAAAGTTTGGCAGAAAAAAATCGTGCGGCATCACCATGCATTTAGAACTCGCCTACTCTGACGGCCATGAAGTCCGGTACAAGGCAAATAGTGATCAGTTGCATCTACGGGAAGCAAGCGACCATACCACGGCCTCGGGAGGATGTTGAGTCTCCCGTGGGAAAACGTTGGCGGGAAACGCCGCGCTGCGCATAAGACGCGCGAAGAAGAGGGCCCATGGCGAAGCTGTATGCTCGTGAGCATGCAATAAAAGAACAACGAATCGTTCAACCAGGGCAGCGCGAGTGTCGGTCTCATGTCTGTCTGAAAATGTGCGGTATATGGCATTCAGGTGTAATTTAGGCATGAATTCACGATCAACAATCGATTACGTCAGTCTCAACAACAACAACAACAAAAAAAACACAACAGAACAGTATTCCTTGTCGGATGAAATGCGGAGAAAAAGTACGCAATGTTAAAAACCTATAGGGGCGAGCCCTGGTGCGGTAGGAGATGAAGGCCATATTGAACTAGCTGTCGTGCCGCAAACAACAACGATAACGGTTGTGTTTTTTTATTTCATTTTCTTGCGCTTCGATAACATTCGAAGCACACACAAAACTGTTTGTTCTTAATCGATAGTGAACGCTTATATATATGTACAATTGTGCTCATCGACCGACTATTGACAGCGTCGCACGGCTGAGTCGCAGGCATAGCACGCTCGATACGCAATCATTGCACAAAAAGGCAATTAGTTCGAAACGAAAACAAGCGCATCAATATCGTACAGCCTTGACATTAGATGACAGATTTGTGTGTTTGTGCTACGGCCTCGTATATATAGCATCGTTTCGCCACCGCTTTGTGCAAACAGGCGAGAGAGTGAGCAGATTTCGTCGATAGAAACGAAGGCAGTACACTAGTTCATAGCGCGCGGAAAAGACAGCTATCGCTGCAATGTATGAGCACGTAACACAGCACTTCCCGAACATTCACGTTGACACACATGCAAAATAAATCGAGTATGTCAGAGATAAAGTTTGCCTGTCTGTTTTCACGGGCTCGAACTGCACCTGAAACCATTGCTGAAGTGGTTCTCATTGCCGAGCGAAATTCGCAAAATTAAAGTTCACTTCTCAAAATTGTGAGGAGTTACAGCCATTATTGTGTCGTTCTTTCAGGTTGAACATTTGTAGACAACACAACAACGCTTCTTTTATAACCTAAAGGTTTTGCACACGGTTATGCGAAAAGAACGCGCAATATGTGAATGAAAAGTTGTCAATCGTACACGTAAATTCCATGACAAAATTCAGGCAACTGTTGCCATAACAACAGGTTGGCGATCGGATTCCAGTTAATCAATCTTCAGTGAAAGTGGTGTACGGAACATTAGCGGGGCTTGCGATCAATCTCGCCATTTCGTTCACCTGAAATGCATGCGATGATGTTGTCCTGTCAAGTTTCCTGTCACGAAGGAGGCCGCGGAGCATTAACGATCTCTAGCGTCGCACTGTCATTCGATTAATGTAAGCTTAGATAAAAAGGCCCCTCGGAGGTATGATGTCGGGAGCTCCCATTTATGTAAAATTAAGAGCAAAAGGCGACTCAAGCAAGAAAGTACCACAATAATAATAAGGAACAAAGAGAAAACCATTGTACATTGGTAAACATATTATTATTTGATACTAAAACACGCAATAAGTAAACGGTAGCAGTATGTATATATCTCGAAATTTAAACTGTATTTAAAGCAGAAATAATTGCTCGTTAACTTTCGTAATCTTTATTCACTATACTGCCTCAATCTTAATGCTTTTATTTGGCATGTGATGTGCTGTGATAGTCTATGTCGTTAATGACAGTATAGTTGGTTGCAGCTAATAACGTGAAATGCAATTCAGGTAATATGATTAGATTACATGAATTGAGCGCTAAATTTCAGCAAATCGAATGCATGCCAAATTGTTGCATGTCTTGTTTGCTTCTTTTCTAAGGCAAGTATGTACCTCATACGGTAAGAACATTATTTATAGATCCGGAGAAGTGCCACCCCTTAAGGTGACATCGCGGGCTGCTCCCATGTGGGGACACTTAGATGTAGCCTAAGCGCCGCATCGCAGGCTCTCTGAGCAGCCTAAAGTTGATGTTCATACTCCGAGGTCTTGAGAGCCGATTTTCATTTGTGCTCTGTGATGTCCTTTTCCGCACGTAACGAGGGGCGCCGCCAAAGCATGTGCTTTAAATCACACGTTGCCCCGCAGTGAGGACACTGCGAGCTGAAGACACTTAGGAATAGACAGCGCATGAAAGCGAAATTTGGATATGAGTTAGTTTGTAGCATCCTAAGGGTCATCTCTTGTGGTCTCGTCAGCTTTTTGCGTGGTAGAATAAATACTCTTCTTTCCAGATAGCAGTGATTTGTGAATTCACTAAATGTGAATAAAGTGTCCTCGATGCTGATAGCGTTATCGATGCCACGCGATAGCGGGAGTCAGGGGGCCGTAGTTCCACCAGCACATTTTCTGGAGCGGTTCCAGCTGCACTTTGATGACGTCCCTAACGCGCGGACAACTGTAACGTTGCACACACTTTCTGGGTTGGACGCTGGTTGCGGAATAAGATGACGTCAAGGCGATTGGATCGGCCATGACGTAGAGACGAGCGTATGCCCCCAAGGCAACCTTCTTTGATCTCTTTAGCAAAGATGGGGACTTCCCTATCAAACGATTGCTACATCATTTTTTCTTCAATTTGATCAGTCGTTTCAGGTGCGCATTTCTCAACATTTCTGCCGCTGACGCCAGACACTTCTTAGACTAAACTTGGAGAGCCTGGCAGCCAAGGGCGAACCGAAGGTCGGTCACAGCAATCACAAGATTTCTCCGCAACACAGAAGCGATGCAAATTCAGGTGGGTCATCCTATCTTGTAAACATCTTTTTATAGCCGCCAGAGCATCAATTTCGTCACACCAGAAATTGGACGTGATTTGTGTGCATTCCCATATTTCTTCAATAGAAGTGATGTAGCTGGTATTGCAAGATTCTTCTTTTTCTTGGCAATGTTGTTTTTCTTTGACAGCTTGCCACCGCCGCGTTGATTCGATGCATCTGACACAAATTATACCTTACGTCGGTGAGCACTCCGCGCAAGACATTTCGTGCAAAAGGGTTTCCCAAGATTCTCAACACGTAGTAACGCTAGAGCCGGCACGAGTACCAAAACCTTGGCAGCAAGGAAGCTCCACCAAAAGCTACAACGCCATCTTTGTTTGCATGTCACGCACGCAAGTTAAACTAGCGTGATCTTTTATCGAAATGCATGCTCTAAGAATCGTTTTCTTCGAAGGCTATCTCTTCATTTGAAAAGCATATGGCATCCCGGAACAAGGCTATATCCGTGGTGACGAACGAGAAAAAAAAAGAGTTCACTTCCTCACTAAAAATGAAACCTATAAATTTCGAACCGCGTTGTACAAAAAATCACACTAATCAATACGAAGACATCGCCTGCTGATCACATATTAATAACAATAATCACTGTTAGGATCTAGCGTCTCAAAACTTCGATATAATCATTAGAGACGCCACACATAGGGCAGGTCTCCAGAAACTTCTACCACGTGAGATTATGTAACAAACGCCTAAATAGAAGTGTACGGGCCGCAAGCATCGTCGTCTACATCGAGAATGTGGCCGGCGATGTCGTGATTCAATTTTTCCACCTTGGGGTCCGCAAAAGAGCACCATAAGCACTGTACACCTCTGTGTCAGCTACGGCTAACCGCAATAGTGACGGCTGCTCAAGTCATGGTTGTATTGGATGGTTGCATACCTCGTCAAGAAGATGAATTCCCACACATCGAAGTCATATGTTAATAAAGCACAGTTTTGTGACAAACGTCGCTGGGCCGGAACTCTCAGGACTGTTTTAGGGGTGAGGGGATGGGGGTTGGCAGGAGAAATGATGAAGACGGGGTAGAGTTTGACGGCAGAGGAGGAGAGAGACGAGTGGTAACCTTGGGGATACCACCTCTATTCCGCCCGAAAACTCTGCTGACCCGGCAAGATGTACCGTGTAACGTTTATTCCACGACGAGGATGGTAACAACAATTTTAATGGGCAAGGAAGCAGAATATGTTTACTAAGGAGGAGGAGGGGATCGGCCTGGAAAGCGAGCTTCTAGCATGCTTTCCTTTTAATGGAAGAGCAGAAGGAGATGTGTGCCCGTCCCGGCATAAAACGTGAAAGAATGAGAAAGGGACGGGAAGGAAGGCCAACAAACGGTGGCTCTACTAATGACTACACGACCGGTTGTTGCGCAAGCGATAAGATAGAGTGTAAAAAAAAAAAGACGAAATCTCCCTCGAGACACGAGCAACGGGTGGCCGCCAACTCGTGTTTCTCGATGTATAGGCATCGATGTACGCGGTCACCGCCGTCTTGACACGGCGAGATCAAGGGCGCCACGCAGGTCGACGCCAGTCGGACTGTCGCCACGACGCCTGATCGCCCTTGCCCTCAAGTGTTCGTGTCCCGCCTTCATTATTTGTGTACCCTCTTGACCGGTCCTCGCGCAGGGGCTGGTACGCTCGAAATCGGTTAAGAAACAAACCCGGGGAACAGGCTTTTTTTTTTTTTTGTGCAGACAAGCGAGCACCAGGCATAATATGCAAGGCACCTCGAAAGAAGGTGGCCTACGGTGACGCGTTATTTATGAATCGTGAAAATGACCGAACTGACTCCGTACGTACGTCGGCTACAGCTTCCGTAACTATATGGGTATACGTGTACCAGCTGTCTTTCGCCTTCATGTCCCCCCCAGAACCAAGCATCGTTTCGCACTTGCTTTATGGTATTGACACGTGTGTTAGTATGGACCGACTATCTTCGCCACAATGCTGTTTGTGTCGGTGGCGAGTGCTTTCATTTTAGGAGAGGCTTCTTGAGTTCCGCTTCGAAGCGGCGCTGCCTCCAGACGTCGCTGCTTTCGCGGTGTTTGGCCTGCGCGGTGTGTTGGTACGTGCCATACCGCACGTGATATTAAAGTATTACTGCCTTGAGATAAAAGTTGGAGGCCGACCGGGCATGTTTCTGAGGCCCAGTCTTAGTCGGGTTTGAAATCAGAAGGGTACTTTGCCAAACAAGAAGAGTGCTAGCAAAAAAAAAAAGGCGAGAGTGCAGGGTGGTTGTTTGTATGTCGTTTCTTGTCTTTTCTATTGACGGGGGAAGGGGTGAATATTAGGTGCGCATGGGCAGCGCTATCCTAAATTGTTAACTGTGTGCGCGTGTGTGTTTTTGTATATCGGGATGGGAGTCAGTAAAGCTTGTGAATTGTCGAATGCACCAACTCAATCGTACTCATGAGCACGTTTCTACCGAACCCATTTGGTGCTTAAGATAATAAACGACAAGGCTGTAGGCCACTTCAGTCCCACCGAAATGTCTCTGTAAAATACTTAGTACTTACCTGAAAAGAAGTCATAGATTGTATTTCTAACCTATCCATTTAATCATGAAAGCGCCCACTCAAAGCGCCCGCACCTAAAACACGAGATAATTCACAAAAAAACTGAGAAATAAAAAAGACATCACAACTCCACGAAGTAAATGATGACAAGTGGGTGAAGCTAGGTCTTAAGGTCCTTAATGTCTACGCTGAAGACGCCGACTAATGTAAAGGACGGACATAAAGTATGAACAAACGGATGAATACACGGACGGATGGATGGATACGAAGATGGATGAAGGAATGAATGGACAGATGGACGGATGTACGCGATGAATGGACGGCGCAGGTGGTCACACTTAATTTGTGAACACATAAAGTCAGTTTTTTTACACAATTTTTTTTTTCTTCCTAGTTGAGCAGGTGTCTAGTTTTGGTTTTGTGGAGCGTGACAGACGCCAGCAGGCTCGACCCAGAAAAGCTTCGCCTCTAAAATGTGCTTACACATCATCGCAACGTAGCTTGCAGTTCGTCCCGATGAAGCTGATGCATGCGCCGGGTGTTACGTCTGACCAAAAGATGACCTTCAGGCCCCAGTGCAGTAGACGCGCCCGATATAAGCGCACACATGCACACAACTACTGAGTATTTACGCAAGGACGTCGATCGACCTCCTGATGCTTGACTCAAAGCGAAAAAAAAAATGCGACGTAGGCAGCCACCGGCTGACTGCTGCGCGTGAAATCGATTCCCGCATTGCGTGGGACCTGCTCGATGATTTATTGGACGCCACCCCCTTCGTTGTAGATGCAGCGACGTTTTTTTCATTAGCGTTAGCTTTTCGTGATACGCTGAGATATTTGCGCCACAAAGTTTATCATAAAGTCTCACTAAAGTACCATAAATGCCGGAGTCACAGCTCATGATTAAGATATGCTCTGGCGTGGTGAAGGGGCGGGGAGAGTGGTTTTAAAAAAGGAAATGAATAGAAATGTGAATCCTGTATCAAAGTGCGACCCCTGAGCAGTAGTTCATAAAAAAGAAGGGATAAGGAGGGATGTAAGGAGATAGAGAAGTAGAGATTGCGATACAAAGAAGACCGTGGACGGGGCTTTAATCGTCGTGCGGTAGTCCAAGAGAGGAGATCGCGAATGAGACAACCGTTTGGCACGACATCCGCCGAGCGTCTCTCTCTAGCTTTCACCTTTACAGGTGCCATATTTGGTTTGTTTGCAGGGACCGATTTTCGCGGTGTCTGCCGCCAGATTGGCTGGCCGCATACCAAGAGGAGCGCTTGTCAAGAAATGCCAAAATATGGCGGCCGAGCCCGACTCGCTTATCGTGTCGCAGCGCACGCAATTGTATGCTGTAACGAAATAGAGTTAAAGTAACTCTTTGTAGTGCTTCACGCCGCGATCTCGCCGAAGAGGTAGTATAGTTCGCATGACCGAACTTGTCGCGGTCTTCTAGAGCCAGACGAACCCACCAATCAAACACGGGCGCGGTTCTTTCTGTTCTCCATGAATTGCAAGACAGTGCCTAGCCAGCAAAGTAAGCAGAACTGCGTCTTCCAGCCCAGTCATCAGTACAGTCGTTTAAGGCAGTGAAAGTGCATGAGAGAGAATAATCGAAGTCTACGCGATTGCATTTATGTACGTACTGACGCAGAGGAGTTTGCGTCAGCGGGCCGCGACAACGCATCCACCCCGCACTCGCCCAGGTGTAGACATGATGTACTTTGGCTATTCGGCGGCGCGGGGCACGTCCAGTGCGAACGACGCTGTGTTTCGGGAGCTGGACACTTTCACTCGCTGTGAACAGCCGATTCTTCAGTGTGAACTAGGAATTCGGTGCCTGTTCCTGTGCTGAGCCCGATCGCCGTTGGCTGGCGTCGGCGTAACCGATAGAGCGAACGAAAGAGAGCGAGCGTGGAGTCTGTCGATATCACGACCCACCGCCCTTCAACCCCACTTCCTCCGTCGCGCGCACTGGAGCTTCAGTCGTAGCTCGCGCGCGTGCAGGGCTGGCACGTACACTACGGTACAGATCCTGTCAGCGTTTCGCTCGGTCCGCCACGCTTGCAATTTACAGGGTGTTGGGCGTAGCATTCGAGCGCTGCTAGCCAATGTGGCAGTATTCAACGAATGTTACATTGCTACAACATCGAATAGCCAAAATTTCAAACATAGCGGATGTTGCGCCAACATAAAGTTGCATTCAGAATAAGCATTAGGCAGCATCTTAATTGTCGTTGAATCTTTGTGTCGCATTCTTTGTTTTCATATGTAGGTACTATAGGGCATACCGTTGTCCGCCTTTGTGGACCACAGGTTAGGGTGGTCGGCTGCGGGCACGAAGGTCACGGCTTCTATCCTGGCTATGTCGGTCGCATTTCGATTGATATGTGGGGTTTACCGTCCCAAAACCACTATATGATTATGAGAGACGCCGCAGTGGAGGGCTCCGGAAATTTGCACCGCCTGGGGTTCTTTGACGTGCACCCAAATCTGAGCACACGGGCCTACAACTTTTCCGCCTCCATCGGAAATGCAGCTGCCGCAGCCGGGATTCGAACCCACGACCTGCGGGTCAGAAGCCGAGTACCTTAGCCACTGGACCACCGCGGCGGGGGTCAGTCGCCTTTCAGTGTGGGAGAACTAATAATAATAATAATAATAATAATAATAATAATAATAATAATAATAATAATAATAATAATAATAATAATAATAATAATACACGGATTCGATTCTAGCCACGGCCGTTGCATTTTAATGGATGTGAAGTGGTAGAGTCTCATGTACTGTGCGACGTCAGTGCACGATAAAGAACGCCAGATGGTCGAAATTTTCAGAGCCCTCCACTACCGCTTCTTTCATAATCATATCGTGGTTCCGAGGCGTGAAACCACGCATATTAAAAATACTATACTTAGTATACTGTTAGGAAAGTATCTAATAAACGTCTGTAAATTCACACTCGCCACGCCCATACATGTGTTTTCCTCGCGAATTTGTGTCTAGCGTTGCAATCAGCTAAGGTAAAACCAAGCCGTCGTCCAATTCGACTGTGTTTGCAACAGTGAAATAAATCGAGCTGCGCTTCAGTGGCTGGTCTACAAGTTCTACGCGGGCTTCTTTAGCAAAGCATGTTGTTCTGCACAAGCCTCGGACGTCGCCTATACTTCCTCCTGATGAGTCATCGCAATCGCCTCGAAGGTCTTCTGGGAAAGCCAGGCGTGCACGTGACACAGTACCATCAACCGGTGTGCAAACAAATGCCGTCTGCACGTGTCCCGGCTACGGCGGGGGAAAAACGCCTATTTGACGCCACGTGTACGTTTCCTAAGACGGAACATTCGCAGCGTCTAACTGAAGCGAAAACACTGTCGTCACCTTTAGAAGGCTCGAGTTCAGTCGAGAACGAAACAAAGCACTGATTGTTCCAAGATAAACTGCTGGTTAAACGTAAATTATATCAATCAAAATGCTATCAGAGTATTATAATGAGAGGCCCCTGAATATTTAGCTGAAGTCCAAAAGTCCCTCATCAAAGCAAAGAGCAACCATTGGTGGCATTGGCCTTAACATGAGTGATAAAAACAAAACAAAACCATGATTTTGTGATGACGTCTTGCGGCATCATTATGACGGCACAGGTCGCCAAACTTTCTGACGTCACCATGACGTCATTTAAGACGCAATCACACTAATTCGTCACTTGTTTCATTGCGCGCCGATTCCCAAGACATCAAAAAAAACCACATGACATGCAGGATATAACAATCTGGGTTTGACGCCGCAAGACCACAAAAAGATTGAGAGGCGCCATATAGTGATGGGCTCCAAAAATTCGGACCCCATGGGGTTGCTCTTTAATGAGCACATAAACCTGAGAACACGGGCCACAAGCAGTCTGCCGCTGTGGTGTAGCGACTACAATGCTGGAATGCTGAGCACAAGGTCGAGGGTTCGATACATGCTCTGGCGGCCCCATTTCAATGCAGGTGAAATGCTAAAGGCCCGTATGCTGTGGGATGCCGGTGCACGTTGAAAAACACCAGAAAGCCAAACTTTTGGAGCTCTCTACGACGGCGTATCTTCACAATCATATCGGGGTGTAAAACCCAAATAATATATATGCACCAGCACGCACACACAGGGCTACAAGCAGTTTCGGCTGCATCAAAATGTGGCCGCCCGCCGCAATAGGGATTTGATCCCATGACTGTCGGATCAGCATAGAGCCATAACCATGAGACTACCATGGCGGGTGAAGAGTAAACTTCCCCTTTCTTGAAATTCGAATCAAGAAACTCGGCGTTCTCTTAAAACGCGATGTATGACGCTCTTATCCTGGAGAAAACAGATACGATCAAAATCGATCGATGAAATTCTTGTCAATCTATGCAAATAATATGTCCGCTATCTTTAGCTATAACGACTGATAGGCGGTAAAAGACGCCATAGAAATGTGAGCAGCGACGGAGATGTTGTGCGGATGCAGAGTAAAGCGTTTTCTTTTTCATAAGTCTAGTTCAGTGTTACTTTTTTCCTCTATCAAGCTTTTTTTTGCTTGCCAAGCTATTGTCCTCAGAAATAGTGTCACCTTTAGTATTGTGCAATGGTGATTTGCTAAAACACATTAGATCGTTTCGCTTTTTATCCTGACCTTTAAGTGTCATTCATGGCTTTCAAGCCATCGCAGTCAGTCTATTGTACTGGTAGCCAAGGCTTGCGCCACGGAGGCCCTGACGTGAATTATGAGCAGCTGTGTTGTATGCTCCGACAAGACCGTGACATCAGCAATGCAATTGAAGCAACGGAAATGATGGAAAAAAAAGTCGACTAGAGCACAGGGGAGCATCGGCCTTGCCAAGGCGCAACGCATACGTGCGTGCAGCTATAGACTTTCGGAATCACCGATTGTGCAAGGTCCCGTATTAGCGTGCCGGCTTGCGTCACACGACCCGCAGACACGCGCGCAACGATCTGGGCCAACTGGAGCGAGAGTTTTCGCGAGAAGCAAAACGGACGAAAAAAATTCTCCCACGCGAACTGGGTTCATCCTGGGGACGCCCAGTCTCTGGATCGTCCTATATGCATGCGGTACAGGCATGCGGCTGCGTTCTGAGGCGATCACTCTTGGAGACGCGTAATACAATGTCGCCATAACATCGCTTTCACCCTGTACGCCGATCGGTTGGTTTAAGGAAAAGCAGCCAAGCGGTGTAACCTTCAGTCATTGGACTGACTGAGATTGAACATCCCGTTGAGCGACATCATCACCGAATATGATTCTTTCAGGACATGAGACATGAGCACTGGACGCGTAATTCTACCCCCCCCCCCCCCGGAGCCCACCAGGCACGACATTTCTGATAATCATATATGATTTTTGTCCAGTAAAATCCCACATATTGAAGAAAAAGATTCCTTCAATTCAGATTGCGTCGTTATTAAAAGACTACAGTTGAAAAAAGAATAATTGTTGTTCACGATGCTTTCCTTAGTCGAATTTGTAAGCATTGGTGAGAACGAACTAAATGGGGGGGGGGGGGGGTTGTGGCACCGGGTTTAGCAGGTTTCTTTTTGGTAGTGGGTCCCCCTGTTAGGACCCATCATCCATCAAGTCAGATGAGGCGCTCGTAAGAACGAGAAAGGTTTATTTACATTGTAGTCGACATAAGATGCACATACATACATACATATGTATGTATGTATGTATGTATGTATGTATGTATGTATGTATGTATGTATGTATGTATGTATGTATGTATGTATGTATGTATGTATGTATGTATGTATGTATGTATGTATGTATGTATGTATGTATGTATGTAGTATGTATGTATGTATGTATGTATGTATGTATGTATGTATGTATGTATGTATGTAGACTGCCACTATCCCTCAAGAGGAAGGTATATAACAGCTGTATCTTGCCGGTGATTAGCTACGGAGCAGAAACCTGGAGACTTACAAAGAGGGTTCAGCTTAAATTGAGGACGACGCAGCGAGCAATGGAAAGAAAAATGGTAGGTGCAACCTTAAGAGACAAGAAGAGAGCAGAGTGTATTAGGGGACAAACGCGGGTTAAGGATATCATTGTTGAAATAAAGAAGAGGAAATGGACATGGGCAGGGCATGTAGTGCGTAGACAAGATAACCTCTGGTCATTAAGGGTAACTAACTGGATTCCCAGAGAAGGGAAGCGGGTTAGGGGGAGACAGAAGGTTAGGTGGGCAGATGAGATTAAGAAGTTTGCGGGTATAAATTGGCAGCAGCAAGCACAGGACCGGGTTAACTGGCGGAACATGGGAGAGGCCTTTGTCCTGCAGTGGACGTAGTCAGGCTGATGGTGATGATGATGATGATGATGCTGTATGTATGTATGTATGTATGTATGTATGTATGTACGTACGTACGTACGTACGTATGTATGTATGTATGTATGTATGTATGTATGTATGTATGTATGTACCTACGCATGTATGTATGTATGTATGTATGTATGTATGTATGTATGTATGTATGTATGTATGTATGTACGTACGCATGTATGTATGTATGTATGTATGTATGTATGTATGTATGTATGTATGTATGTATGTATGTATGTATGTATGTATGTATGTATGTATGTATGTATGTATGTATGTATGTATGTATGTATGTATGCCATTGAGATGTCCCGACCGGCAGCACTATCATATCGCAGGCATGCATGTACATACAATGGCCCCGAAAGTGAGACACTCTGATATTACAAAATTTTATTCAAAATTTAGGTGTGATGATCAACACCAAGCCCTAATATCGCTAAGACCTAAACGGTAGATTGGAAGCAGCTAGAAACACGGACCCTCCCAAATACTGTTCATATCAGATTGATATATTGCCACCTAGCTATCCAGACGATAACTGCAAGCTGTGTGAATGGGCCCTTAGGCACATTTTTTGAGGAAATGAGGCCGCAGGCGAAACAAATTCAGCCTCTCCAGATGAAACTACAATACCACGGACGGTCGCGTCGCGCAACTAAAACATCCACGATCAACTATGAGTCATCTGGCAAGCACGGGAGGAGGCGAGAATGATTCTCAGGACCACCTCGAAAGCCGCCTATGTTAAGATCCCGAATTGGCCGGGGTCATCAAGAAAGCAGTTATCACTACCACCTCATCGCGTTTGTCGAACATTTGGGCGCTCGCACAACACGACGTATACCTAAGTTTCATGACTGGACCGACCATGACAGCGGCATATTGGGAACCATCGTGATGAGCATAGGTTTCTTCTGGCACGATGTCACACCACTCCCGACGGTCGAAGACAAGGAGGTGGAAGGAAGCCAACAAGAAAGATATTCATGATTCGTCTTTGAACCTATATTGGTCACTGCTTGATTACGAGATGCGGCGTTATTGTCACAATCTTGGAGCCCCACAGAGAAGGCCATAGCAGAAGTCGAAGATGGCCCTTCCCATTTCCTCAAAGTGAACTGCATTTTTCTTCTTTCTGTTTTAGTAATGCGCCGACTCCTATAGCCGCCACTATGATGACAGAATCAACTGAAAATAGTATAGTCACGATTGTCGGAGCATACGTGATTATGCTTTGTGGCATCATTTCGGTATTAGGCGTTTGTGATTGGGCACTACAAAAAGTTTTGGGTGGTATAGCTAAACAAGGTATTAAGTGGCGACGCACTCTATAGGCTATAACCACACGTCATTCAAGACAACGGAAGAACAGTACTCATACAAAACGAATGAATAATCACGCACAACGTCATTACGTATTATGAAGTAAGGAGCAAAAAAAAAAGAAACAGACAAGAGAGGTAGAAGCCGCCATACTATTTCGTATTACAAAATATATGCGAAGTATATGTGTCGAAAGAAACAAGGTGATCATTGGTCTTCTTCTAACATTATTACAGTGCCATCTCTTTCCACATGTATCTGAGATTTGTCAAAGGATGGCCCTTGCTGCCATTCCTGCCAACATTAGGAATCAAAAGCAACTTATGTCCATTGCAAAGATGAAAAACTCACCCAGCGATACACTATTATTCTTGTCTTTCGTTAACTTACTGAATAAAACACAGAAGTGATCTGCCTTATTTCTTCATAAAAAAGGCGCCAGGACAGTGTTGCGAAACACAAACAGATTGCTATCACTGCATTCGTAAGCACACTGCTTCTTTCTATACATATATTTGAAATCATTAAACTTCCCGAAAGTACAAGGTGGTGAATTTACCTGCACCCTCCACGATAGCTGTTTCGAATATAACCACCTCGGAGCAGTGTTGTATGCGAACGCCGTATCCGTACCTGGTTGACGTCGCTGCACTCCTACTGGTGGAGGTGACGGCGATCAGGGGGGCCACCCGGCCGGGCCAGCCCGGCGGGCGGCACCGGCCCCATCTATGCTCACATGGCCACTCGGCTTGCACAGCCGCCACATTCCAGAGCTAGAAAGCGCTGATAATAATTATAGTCTCTATGCATGGCTCAAACCCACTTTGGGGGTTTACCAAGGAACGTGTAATATATAGATCAAAGTGATCACATACGAATTGTATGAATAGAGAAGTCGTGCACCATCTCTGTTTTTCTTGACTTCCACGCATGGCACACAGCCATTGGAAGCGGATAGGTCGAGTAGAGGGTGCATTATAGGTGCGCTAGTCAATTAATTATTGATTTGAAGTACCAATCACCAGTAATGGAGTACATAATAAGTGCAAAATTAAGCAAAATATTCGTTTAGTCACACTGCTACATTCCCGAACGACAAAGAAAATATTCCTGCGGCTGTACCCCAGAGTAGTGGCCCCAAAAGAAAGAAGAACAGGTTCTGATAATTCTCGGTGCAGTTTTAAAAAATGTAGTGCAAGTATGCTCTTTCTGAATGAAGAGCCCACCGTTTAAGAGCGCCCTTTTTGTCATCTTTCTTCACGTATGCTTGGACCTCACTTCATTTCATTTCATTTCACTTTATTTTCAATTCCAACATGATAGATCAAAAAAAAGTTTGGACCCATAGCCAAAGGCTAGAATAGGGTCCAATGATGCGATACAAGATGGCACAGTATCCAAACGATAGCACAAGGTATACCAATAGCACATGTAGCAAAACAATAGAACAAGGCATTGAACCAGGGTACAAGGTGCTAAACATTGCGGATATAGTAAAGAACTTTAGGCATTGTACAGACATATATATTCAGATACTCGAAGTTAGGTAAGATAACCGAAACATGTAATGTTTATATACATGCAGAAGAAACGCAATGAGTAATAACAACTACGCAGTAAACTTTCACTGGACGAACCGATACTTCTATACAAGAATTGAAAGATTTTGTTACTATTAAGGGGGTTACAGAGACCCGCACTGAACTATACCTGAATGTCAGTCTATCTTCCGACGCGTAAAGCGTGTGCCATTGGGAGCTCCCGAAGCCACATGCCACCAGACGAACAAAGCATAGCTGTGCGTAAACTTAACTTTTCTGACTGTGATACCAGCTGTGCTGACGAGGCGGGGCAGCGGCATTGTACTTGCCTCAAGGAACACGCAAGAGCCTTCGCAATAGCAACACACGTAACAAGTGTGAACACTGAACAAGTGGATCAATGGCTCACAAAACGGCACGAACTTGATTGTGATAACACCGTCATGGGAACAACAATGGGGACCAATGAAAATTGTGGATAGCATTGTTTTGCTTCATGCTGTGATAATGCAATGCAGTGATAAACACGTTCAATAGAAACTCTCTTGACTTCTAGAGGGTTTTCCTACTTCCTATACAAGCATGCACTTCATATGCAAGCACTTCAAAACACTTCAACAGCTAGTGCACGACACTCGCGATAAAATTTAAGCGGTTACCCTTGCATAAGAAAGGTTCGGGTAAAGGGGAGTGGCTACGGATGATCGAAGGTTACCCTGCTCCCAAACTAGGCTTTTTCTGTCCAGCTTCATCATTGAGCGACGGGCGTAACACGCCACAATCCGAGATCCTTTATTCTTTTCGCGCACCGTTGATTACGAAGGCCACGCTCAGTGTTTGTTGGGTCGATTTATGAGTCAGCAGGTGGCGGCATGAACGCGACGGCTCTCATTTTCTTTTTCGGTACAAACACCAAGAAGCCAATCAGATCGGTCACATGAGTGATGTCGTAAGACAGTTACAACAGAGACAGCCGAAAACTTGAAGTCGCGGTGCGATTCAATTTGTAGCGTTGTGCTACATGCTTAGAACCTCACAACGAATAAACTTTAATTGATTGATTTGATTGATATGTGTGGTTTAACGCCCCAAAGCCTCCATATCATTATGAGAGACGCCGTAGTGGAGGGCTTCTGAAATTTTGACCACCTGGGTTTGTTTAGCGTGCACAAATCTGGGCACACGGGCCTACAGCATTTCTGCCTCCATCGGTAATGCAGCCGCCACAGCCGGGATTCGAACCCGCGACCTGCGAGTCAGCAGCCGAGTACCTGAGCCACTAGACCACCGCGTCGGGGCGAATAAATTTTGCGCAGACCACTGAATACTCCGTTATTACCACGAAATAAATATTGCACTAGATCAATGGAAAAGAGGGGGAAATTTTGCGTATCTTACACTGGAGGTGCAATAGTAAAGAGACAGCAGGACTCATGGGCAGCTACATTGTTCTGGCTTTCGCTGTTCCGGATTGAAAGCGACCCTTCAACAAATATCATAGCGCTGCAAGTGGCCTAAAAGTTACAATAACATTTAAAAGTACGCTAAAAATTGACGAACGATGGCACATACAGAAAAATCACTCCGCCACAGGTCCAGTATCAACCATGGGCTGATTTGAGCATGGCACACTCGGTCGTTACTGGCGCGCCACTCGTAATGAACGTTATTCTGGTCGTACTGGACAGACACTTCACTCTAAGCCAAAAACGGCCGAAATGGGAGCAACGGCTGTTTTAACTCCTTCAGACCGACTGTTACTCTCCGAAAAGACCAAGTGGAACAAGATGGCCGACTTGTTCGAAAATCGGGGGGCAAATGTATTCATCTTAAGTTTGTAAGGGAGCAACAGAAGGAGGAACCGCTGTCAATGCTCTCGTCACGCAACTGTTACTCCCCGGCAGGACACCGCACACAAATATGCATGCCGCCCACATTGATATTCATGGGCCAGATCATTGTTTGTACTGTGTGCCAAACTTCACCAAACCAAAACAGTGATTTAATTTAGCAACCGCAGATAATAAGATAGCAGCGCTGGCTGAACACAGAAGCCTGAGAGTACAGCTACGGCAAGTACCTAACACACGCAGCAGCAGAATGGAGAGTTGGCACGTCAAAGCGGACCGAACGCCGAAACACGTGCAAAACAACGATAAAAAAAGCCTAGACACGCCGTTCGTCCGCGAAGGAAGGGCGTCAAAGTCGATCAAGCACCGAAACACGTGCATAAGGAGCCCCCAACCCCAATATATCGGAGAAGAAAAAAAAAACGGACCCAGACGCGCTTTTCATCAGCCGTACACTTAGTAGCATGCTTCGCCGTGTAGTTTGAGAGCAGAATGACAAATCTGCGCCATCTGCGCCCACACGACAAGTGTGGCGCTAGTGTAGCAAGCGGTGTAATTCACAAAGCAATTTTTATTGAGTGCTTATGTTTGCTAAAAAAAAGCCTAGACACGCCGTTCGTCCGCGAAGGAAGGGCGTCAAAGTCGATCAAGCACCGAAACACGTGCATAAGTAGCCCCCCCCCTCCTAAATAAATCTGCGCCATCTGCGCCCACACGACAAGTGTGGCGCTAGTGTAGCCAGTGGTGTAATTCACAAAGCAATTTTTATTGAGTGCTTATGTTTGCTAAAAAAAGCCTAGACACGCCGTTCGTCCGCGAAGGAAGGGCGTCAAAGTTGATCAAGCACCGAAACACGTGCATAAGTAGCCCCCCTCCTAAATAAATCTGCGCCATCTGCGCCCACACGAAAGTGTGGCGCTAGTGTAGCAAGTGGTGTAATTCAAAAAGCAATTTTTATTGAGTGCTTATGTTTGCTAAAAAAAGCCTAGACGCGCCGTTCGTCCGCGAAGGAAGGGCGTCAAAGTCGATCAAGCACCGAAACACGTGCATAAGTAGCCCCCCCCCTCCTAAATAAATCTGCGCCATCTGCGCCCACACGAAAAGTGTGGCGCTAGTGTAGCAAGCGGTGTAATTCACAAAGCAGTTTTTATTGAGTGCTTATGTTTGCTAAAAAAAAGCCTAGACACGCCGTTCGTCCGCGAAGGAAGGGCGTCAAAGTCGATCAAGCACCGAAACACGTGCATAAGTAGCCCCCCCCCCTCCTAAATAAATCTGCGCCATCTGCGCCCACACGACAAGTGTGGCGCTAGTGTAGCAAGTGGTGTATTCACAAAGCAATTTTTATTGAGTGCTTATGTTTGATAAAAAAAAGCCTAGACACGCCGTTCGTCCGCGAAGGAAGGGCGTCAAAGTCGATCAAGCACCGAAACACGTGCATAAGTAGCCCCCCCCCTCCTAAATAAATCTGCGCCATCTGCGCCCACACGACAAGTGTGGCGCTAGTGTAGCAAGTCGTGTAATTCACAAAGCAATTTTTATTGAGTGCTTATGTTTGATAAAAAAAAGCCTAGACACGCCGTTCGTCCGCGAAGGAAGGGCGTCAAAGTCGATCAAGCACCGAAACACGTGCATAAGTAGCCCCCCCCCCTCCTAAATAAATCTGCGCCATCTGCGCCCACACGACAAGTGTGGCGCTAGTGTAGCAAGTGGTGTAATTCACAAAGCAATTTTTATTGAGTGCTTATGTTTGATAAAAAAAAGCCTAGACACGCCGTTCGTCCGCGAAGGAAGGGCGTCAAAGTCGATCAAGCACCGAAACACGTGCATAAGTAGCCCCCCCCCTCCTAAATAAATCTGCGCCATCTGCGCCCACACGACAAGTGTGGCGCTAGTGTAGCAAGTGGTGTAATTCACAAAGCAATTTTTATTGAGTGCTTAAGTTTGATAAAAAAAAGCCTAGACACGCCGTTCGTCCGCGAAGGAAGGGCGTCAAAGTCGATCAAGCACCGAAACACGTGCATAAGTAGACCCCCCCTCCTAAATAAATCTGCGCCATCTGCGCCCACACGACAAGTGTAGCGCTAGTGTAGCAAGTGGTGTAATTCACAAAGCAATTTTTATTGAGTGCTTATGTTTGCTAAAAAAAAGCCTAGACGCGCCGTTCGTCCGCGAAGGAAGGGCGTCAAAGTCGATCAAGCACCGAAACACGTGCATAAGTAGCCCCCCCTCTCCTAAATAAATCTGCGCCATCTGCGCCCACACGACAAGTGTGGCGCTAGTGTAGCAAGTGGTGTAATTCACAAAGCAATTTTTATTGAGTGCTTATGTTTGATAAAAAAAGCCTAGACACGCCGTTCGTCCGCGAAGGAAGGGCGTCAAAGTCGATCAAGCACCGAAACACGTGCATAAGTAGCCCCCCCCTCCTAAATAAATCTGCGCCATCTGCGCCCACACGACAAGTGTGGCGCTAGTGTAGCAAGTGGTGTAATTCACAAAGCAATTTTTATTGAGTGCTTATGTTTGATAAAAAAAGCCTAGACACGCCGTTCGTCCGCGAAGGAAGGGCGTCAAAGTCGATCAAGCACCGAAACACGTGCATAAGTAGCCCCCCCCCTCCTAAATAAATCTGCGCCATCTGCGCCCACACGACAAGTGTGGCGCTAGTGTAGCAAGTGGTGTAATTCACAAAGCAATTTTTATTGAGTGCTTATGTTTGATAAAAAAAGCCTAGACACGCCGTTCGTCCGCGAAGGAAGGGCGTCAAAGTCGATCAAGCACCGAAACACGTGCATAAGTAGCCCCCCCTCCTAAATAAATCTGCGCCATCTGCGCCCACACGACAAGTGTGGCGCTAGTGTAGCAAGTGGTGTAATTCACAAAGCATTTTTTATTGAGTGCTTATGTTTGCTAAAAAAGCCTAGACGCGCCGTTCGTCCGCGAAGAAAGGGCGTCAAAGTCGATCAAGCACCGAAACACGTGCATAAGTAGCCCCCCCTCCTAAATAAATCTGCGCCATCCGCGCCCACACGACAAGTGTGGCGCTAGTGTAGCAAGTGGTGTAATTCACAAAGCAATTTTTATTGAGTGCTTATGTTTGATAAAAAAAGCCTAGACACGCCGTTCGTCCGCGAAGGAAGGGCGTCAAAGTCGATCAAGCACCGAAACACGTGCATAAGTAGCCCCCCCCCCCTCCTAAATAAATCTGCGCCATCTGCGCCCACACGACAAGTGTGGCGCTAGTGTAGCAAGTGGTGTAATTCACAAAGCAATTTTTATTGAGTGCTTATGTTTGATAAAAAAAGCCTAGACACGCCGTTCGTCCGCGAAGGAAGGGCGTCAAAGTCGATCAAGCACCGAAACACGTGCATAAGTAGCCCCCCCTCCTAAATAAATCTGCGCCATCTGCGCCCACACGACAAGTGTGGCGCTAGTGTAGCAAGTGGTGTAATTCACAAAGCAATTTTATTGAGTGCTTATGTTTGATAAAAAAAAGCCTAGACACGCCGTTCGTCCGCGAAGGAAGGGCGTCAAAGTCGATCAAGCACCGAAACACGTGCATAAGTAGCCCCCCCCCCTCCTAAATAAATCTGCGCCATCTGCGCCCACACGACAAGTGTGGCGCTAGTGTAGCAAGTGGTGTAATTTACAAAGCAATTTTTATTGAGTGCTTATGTTTGATAAAAAAAAAGCCTAGACACGCCGTTCGTCCGCGAAGGAAGGGCGTCAAAGTCGATCAAGCACCGAAACACGTGCATAAGTAGCCCCCCCTCCTAAATAAATCTGCGCCATCTGCGCCCACACGACAAGTGTGGCGCTAGTGTAGCAAGTGGTGTAATTCACAAAGCAATTTTTATTGAGTGCTTATGTTTGATAAAAAAAAGCCTAGACACGCCGTTCGTCCGCGAAGGAAGGGCGTCAAAGTCGATCAAGCACCGAAACACGTGCATAAGTAGCCCCCCCCTCCTAAATAAATCTGCGCCATCTGCGCCCACACAAGTGTGGCGCTAGTGTAGCAAGTGGTGTAATTCACAAAGCAATTTTTATTGAGTGCTTATGTTTGATAAAAAAAGCCTAGACGCGCCGTTCGTCCGCGAAGGAAGGGCGTCAAAGTCGATCAAGCACCGAAACACGTGCATAAGTAGCCCCCCCCCCTCCTAAATAAATCTGCGCCATCTGCGCCCACACGACAAGTGTGGCGCTAGTGTAGCAAGTGGGGTAATTCACAAAGCAATTTTTATTGAGTGCTTATGTTTGATAAAAAAAGCCTAGACACGCTGTTGCGAAAGACGGGCCGATCCCGCCGAAGCCACCACTGTTGCGAAGCCACCTCCGAAATCCCACCGCTGACCTCCACTGTTGCGAAAGACGGCGACGCCAACCCGGTCCCGAAGGCGCCACTGCTTCTAACTCCGCCGGGAAGGTCACCAGCCGTTTGGTAGCGTATGTTTCTCAGCTCGCGACTGCTTCTGCGCAGAGCTGATAAGACGAGCGGACGAGACGACGGTGAGTTAAACAAGGTTTATGTATAGCATATATACAGATGCGTTACAATTTCGGCACTGGGGCCGACAGAGACTCGAAGAGCCGAGCTCTCCTCTCTAACACATAGGTCAGCTTTTCGCCTAAGACCGCCGACTCACACACATGTCGGCTCTCCGACACGGGGACTCCTCTCCATAGGACCGCCGATCGCGACACGCCGCAGGGCTTCTTTTATTTGCACCGGGTCCAACCAAAATGTCCAATCAGAAGCGCCGCTGGTCGTCAGGGCAGATTCCTCCAATGGGGTCGCCGCTGGGCCACGTCAGACCCCCAGACACGAAGACGCCGGCTCGCTGTCACGTGCGCTGCTGACTCACTGCACGTGGGCCAGAGAGGAGCCGCGCGTGTTTACGCCGTTGAGTTGTTCGCGTCAGGCGGACTGCGGGCTGGCCCTGACCCAGATTGCCTTTTTCAGAGGCACGGACGTTTGACGAGGACTCGCTGGCATAACAGCACCCCCGCCGCCAGACAATGCACCGGAAAGACGAGCTGCTTCCACGGGGCTCGGATGTCAGGTGCGCTCGTTCGCCAGGTCCCTTCAGGTTCGCCTCCAGGGCCATGGGGAGAATACAGCTCCAGACTGTTCCGGAAACACATCCCATTTTTGACGACGGATCCCAGCTCCACTGGCTTGTCGCCACAACTTGCTGGCCAACTTCGCTCGTCTCTTCTGACCATCTTCGGTTTCAGCACTTGTCGATGGTTCTGCAACTTGCTAAGAACGGTTCGACAACAAACAACACACGACACAAGCAAGTGCCCTCGGTCACCCGACAGAACACCAGACAAAGTATAGCACAACATATACCTATCTACGTGTCTATCGGAATTTTGTTCCCTCTACATCAAGAGGCACATGTGGGACACAAGACTCTTAAATAAGAACTTGAATTTTTCACACTTACAACAACGCAACGAATTAGAATACTACATAAAGTTGGCCCTTTGAGATCACTCTGAACGAGAGCGCTCAGCCCAGGTCGTGATGAGGTCAAAATTTTGCCCCGAATCGCCAGCGAGAAACCGAAAGGTTGTGAATTTACTAGCTGGAACGCACTGCTCAATGCACCTGCATTAGCGTTTACCTTTCCTTTATATTTTTTTTTGATAGCGAACGTCAAAGTTGCGCTGTGGAGCAACATGCTCCACTTCAGTAACCGGCCACTTTTAGGCGACGATACCTATGCGGCACCAAGAGCGGCTCACACTTTCGACGTTGCACAGGGGAACAACGATACGGCTTGTTACGGATTGACTCCTCACCGCTTAGCTCGATATCGTGTTCGATCACCCTCGTGTTTCCGGGGCGGTCCGAAAACACGTCTTCAAACTCGGAACCAATCTTTCTCAGGTCCTCTTTCTCAGGTCCTCCTTCACTTAAGCTAGACTCTAGGTTCAACTGTTCCCAGATTACTTTCGATCCCGCTTTGATTACCTCACAAGAACTAAAAATTCCTGCTTCCTCTTCCTCTGAAGCATTCAACAACAGATTTACGACCGCTTGATGTTGAACGTATGGTTTCATCAAGTTGTAAATTTTGTCCGGCCGCCTTCCTAATTTCACTTCATAATTTGTATCGCAAGGCTTCGATAATACTTTGGCGGGGCCTTCCCAATCAACCTCAAGCTTGTTCTTTTTGGATGGCTGCAGCAGCATTACCTGATTATCAACTTCAAAAGCGCGCTTCTTCACCGATTTCTCGTAGTGCTCCTTCGACAGCACTTGTGCCGCGTTTTTCTGGCTTTCCACTAGCGCTTCAATTTGGCTTTCCACTAGCGCTTCAATCGAGAGATCCTCACGCTGCTCTCGAATGAGCGTCTCTCGATCAACTCTCGGCAGCTCGCTCCAACTTTCCGCTATAGGCGAGAGCGATGCAGCCCTCTCGCTCTGATTCAATGGCGCCATGTCGTCTCCCACTACGCATACCGCGCCGGCCGTTTCCGCGACGGGCCTCTCGCGTGACTGCTCACATGATTCATGCGGAAAATTTCCTTTCTGGGGTTCCGTCGACCCGCCGACAAGGTCACTTGAGAGTTCACCGCATTGAACCAGATCAAGCTGCCGCGATAGCTTCCGCGCTTGCGATCGCGTGAGGGCCATGCACGCAAAGCTGGGGAAGAACGATTTGCCCTGCTCTTTGAGAAGCTGCTCTGAGTTGTTGGAGAATAGATAAGGAAAACGATCGTTTAGCGCGGCAGACACAGCCGCTTCGGTGCGAAGCTCACCGAACGGGCCTTCAATGACAACCGTGGCGATTGGTAAGCGAACACTCTGCTCCTCGGCGACTTGCCTGATCCACGCGCATTCTCCTGTAAAGTCATCCGGAGACACCAATGAAGGATGGACAACGTCCATGGTTGCCGCTGAGTCTCTAAGTGCTCGGCACGTTTTCTCATTCACCCTAATTTCTTGGAGATACGGCTCCAACAACCGCATGTTTTTTTCTGATTCTCGGATTGTTGCGAAGGCAAACTTTTCCTGACAGTTTCTCGCGATGTGTCCTTCCTTTTTGCAGTTGTAGCAGATTAGCGGCTTCCGTTTGTTTTCTGATTCAAATGCCTGTGTGGTAGAAACCTCACTCGATTTCTCCGCTTCTGTTTGCCCTTCCCCTACACTGTTCTTCGTAAGAGACGGTTCCTTCTTGAAATTACGGTGCGGAACGGGTTTCCGTTGATCAGGTTTCCTTGAAAAGCCCTCTTTCCTTTCATCCTTTTCAACGCGCACTGCCCTGCTATGCAACTTTCGGCGAGTATAATACTCCTCAGCTAACTCAGCTGCCTTGTTCAACTGTACTTCCCCAAGTCTGTCCTGCAGCCAAAGTTTGACATCCTCCTCGATGCAGCGGTAGAATTGCTCCAATGCAACGCATTCCACCACTTTATCGCGGTCGTCATACACACCTTCGCCCTTGAGCCATTCGATCAAATCGGCTTTAAGACGTAACGCGAAGTCAACGTGTGACTCATTCCCCTTTCTAGCATACCGGAACCTTTGCCTGAAAGCCTCGGGTGATAACTTATAACGTCTCAAGAGCACTTCCTTAACCTCGTCATAGCTCTCAAACGCTTCCCTCGACAAGCAAGTTATCGCGTCGGACACTTCGCCGGGAAGAAGAGCTAGCAGGTTCCGCGCCCAAAGAGACCGCTCCAAAACGTTTCGCTCACAGACGTGTTCAAACTTGACGAGGTACTTCGCCATGTCCTCGCCTACTACGAACGGTGGCAGTTGGTCCCGAATTATAAAACCGCTGACCTGAATCGTCGGAGAAGCTACGCTAGGCGCCTGCGAACACTGTAGGATTGTCAATTCTAGTCGTTTCAACTCTAGGCGCTCCTGTCTCTCGGCCTCCTCACGGCGTTCTCGCCTTTCAGCCTCCTCACGAGCTTCTCGCCTTTAAGCCTCCTCACGAGCTTCTCGCCTTTCAGCCTCCTCACGGCGTGCTTTGATATCCGCCCAGGCCTCATCGACTTCCTCAGCCGACACTCCCTCATCCTTCATGATCTCAAGGATCGCTTGCTTTCGTTTCGCACGGCCCAAAGTAATGCCGAGTTCCTCACAAATTTCGACGAGTTCCTTCACTTTAAGGTTCTCCATAGTTCACACTAGCCTCTTGCTGTTTGCCCCTGTTAACAATTTACTTGCCGTACCCACTATAAGTCAACTAGCAAGACGCGCAAGCAATTTTTCACACTCCCGTGTTTACCCCCTCCGCATTAACTTCGGTTTCAAAGCACTTCGACTTTGCTTGAAACGATCAAAGCTCACTTCAATGCTTCACACAGCCCTTCTCTAAACTACTACAACATGAGCTAGAGTAGTCTGGTGAACTGAGGGGAAAACATCAGGCACTCACCGCATCGATGTCGCTGACGCCGGCCGATCCCGCAGCTGCCAACCACTGTTGCGAAAGACGGGCCGATCCCGCCGAAGCCACCACTGTTGCGAAGCCACCTCCGAAATCCCACCGCTGACCTCCACTGTTGCGAAAGACGGCGACGCCAGCCCGGTCCCGAAGGCGCCACTGCTTCTAACTCCGCCGGGAAGGTCACCAGCCGTTTGGTAGCGTATGTTTCTCAGCTCGCGACTGCTTCTGCGCAGAGCTGATAAGACGAGCGGACGAGACGACGGTGAGTTAAACAAGGTTTATGTACAGCATATATACAGAGGCGTTAAAATTTCGGCACTGGGGCCGACAGAGACTCGAAGAGCCGAGCTCTCCTCTCTAACACATAGGTCAGCTTTTCGCCTAAGACCGCCGACTCACACACATGTCGACTCCCCGACACGGGGACTCCTCTCCATAGGACCGCCGATCGCGACACGCCGCAGGGCTTCTTTTATTTGCACCGGGTCCAACCAAAATGTCCAATGAGAAGCGCCGCTGGTCGTCAGGGCAGATTCCTCCAATGGGGTCGCCGCTGGGCCACGTCAGACCCCCAGACACGAAGACGCCGGCTCGCTGTCACGTGCGCTGCTGACTCACTGCACGTGGGCCAGAGAGGAGCCGCGCGTGTTTACGCCGTTGAGTTGTTCGCGTCAGGCGGACTGCGGGCTGGCCCTGACCCAGATTGCCTTTTTCAGAGGCACGGACGTTTGACGAGGACTCGCTGGCATAACAACGCCGTTCGTCCGCGAAGGAAGGGCGTCAAAGTCGATCAAGCACCCAAACACGTGCATAAGTAGCCCCCCCTCCTAAATAAATCTGCGCCATCTGCGCCCACACGACAAGTGTGGCGCTAGTGTAGCAAGTGGTGTAATTCACAAAGCAATTTTTATTGAGTGCTTATGTTTGATAAAAAAAAGCCTAGACACGCCGTTCGTCCGCGAAGGAAGGGCGTCAAAGTCGATCAAGCACCGAAACACGTGCATAAGTAGCCCCCCCCCTAAATAAATCTGCGCCATCTGCGCCCACACGACAAGTGTGGCGCTAGTGTAGCAAGTGGTGTAATTCACAAAGCAATTTTTATTGAGTGCTTATGTTTGATAAAAAAAAGCCTAGACACGCCGTTCGTCCGCGAAGGAAGGGCGTCAAAGTCGATCAAGCACCGAAACACGTGCATAAGTAGCCCCCCCCTCCTAAATAAATCTGCGCCATCTGCGCCCACACGACAAGTGTGGCGCTAGTGTAGCAAGTGGTGTAATTCACAAAGCAATTTTTATTGAGTGCTTATGTTTGATAAAAAAAAGCCTAGACACGCCGTTCGTCCGCGAAGGAAGGGCGTCAAAGTCGATCAAGCACCGAAACACGTGCATAAGTAGCGCCCCCCCCTAAATAAATCTGCGCCATCTGCGCCCACACGACAAGTGTGGCGCTAGTGTAGCAAGTGGTGTAATTCACAAAGCAATTTTTATTGAGTGCTTATGTTTGATAAAAAAAAGCCTAGACACGCCGTTCGTCCGCGAAGGAAGGGCGTCAAATCGATCAAGCACCGAAACACGTGCATAAGTAGCCCCCCCCCCTCCTAAATAAATCTGCGCCATCTGCGCCCACACGACAAGTGTGGCGCTAGTGTAGGAAGTGGTGTAATTCACAAAGCAATTTTTATTGAGTGCTTATGTTTGATAAAAAAAAAGCCTAGACACGCCGTTCGTCCGCGAAGGAAGGGCGTCAAAGTCGATCAAGCACCGAAACACGTGCATAAGTAGCCCCCCCTCCCAAATAAATTCTGCGCCATCTGCGCCCACACGACAAGTGTGGCGCTAGTGTAGCAAGTGGTGTAATTCACAAAGCAATTTTATTGAGTGCTTATGTTTGATAAAAAAAGCCTAGACACGCCGTTCGTCCGCGAAGGAAGGGTGTCAAAGTCGATCAAGCACCGAAACACGTGCATAAGTAGCCCCCCCCCCTCCTAAATAAATCTGCGCCATCTGCGCCCACACGACAAGTGTGGCGCTAGTGCAGCAAGTGGTGTAATTCACAAAGCAATTTTTATTGAGTGCTTATGTTTGATAAAAAAAAAGCCTAGACACGCCGTTCGTCCGCGAAGGAAGGGCGTCAAAGTCGATCAAGCACCGAAAACACGTGCATAAAAAGCCCCCCCCCCCTCCTAAATAAATCTGCGCCATCTGCGCCCACACGACAAGTGTGGCGCTAGTGTAGCAAGTGGTGTAATTCACAAAGCAATTTTTATTGAGTGCTTACTTTGATAAAAAAAAGCCTAGACACGCCGTTCGTCCGCGAAGGAAGGGCGTCAAAGTCGATCAAGCACCGAAACACGTGCATAAGTAGCCCCCCCCTCCTAAATAAATCTGCGCCATCTGCGCCCACACGTCAAGTGTGGCGCTAGTGTAGCAAGTGGTATAATTCACAAAGCAATTTTTATTGAGTGCTTATGTTTGATAAAAAAAGCCTAGACACACCGTTCGTCCGCGAAGGAAGGGCGTCAAAGTTGATCAAGCACCGAAACACGTGCATAAGTAGCCCCCCCCCCTCCTAAATAAATCTGCGCCATCTGCGCCCACACGACAAGTGTGGCGCTAGTGTAGCAAGTGGTGTAATTCACAAAGCAATTTTTATTGAGTGCTTATGTTTGATAAAAAAAAAAGCCTAGACATGCCGTTCGTCCGCGAAGGAAGTGCGTCAAAGTCGATCAAGCACCGAAACACGTGCATAAGTAGCCCCCCCCTCCTAAATAAATCTGCGCCATCTGCGCCCACACGACAAGTGTGGCGCTAGTGTAGCAAGTGGTGTAATTCACAAAGCAATTTTTATTGAGTGCTTATGTTTGATAAAAAAAGCCTAGACACGCCGTTCGTCCGCGAAGGAAGGGCGTCAAAGTCGATCAAGCACCGAAACACGTGCATGAGTACCCCCCCCCCCTAAATATTTCGGAGAAAAAAAAAGCGAACTCAGACGCGCTTTTCATCAGCCGTGCACTTAGTAGCACGCTTCACCGTGTAGTTTGAGAGCAGAATGACAAATCTGCGCCATCTGCGCCCACACGACAAGTGTGGCGCTAGTGTAGCAAGCGGTGTAATTCACAAAGCAATTTTTATTGAGTACTTATGTTTACTAACACTAAATAAAAATTACACTCAATTTTCTATAATTAATTATTAGTTTTAGTGTACCTCATTTTTTTATAAGTGTATTAGGAGAACACACTGAAAGCATTGCGCTGACGCCTGTGCTGCCACTGCTCGACATTTTTTTTTTTCGGCGCAACTAGGTTCGCGTTCGCACTACTCATATTGATATGGTCTGTAGTCGGCGAGCACATGGACATGCGAGCTTGTGAGCTATGCTTTGATCGTGTGTGTGTGTCGATTATTTGCGTTTATACTTATTCGTGATGAAGGTTAGTGTATATTTATCTTTATGGAGCGCGAAGTTGTTGTGGATCTTGCTGCTGGGTGGAACAAACACATCGTAAACACGTCTTCAGCTATCTGCAAACCTGTTCGCTCGTCGGACAAAGGACTGTGCATGCCTCAGCGTGCACGTGAGTGGCATTTCCAGCAACATTTAATGCTCTTACAATACATTGTTGAGTGGTCCCGCTATTAAAAGAGAAATTATTTGCTCTTTCTTATTTACCGTATCGATTGCTAGCCGTATCGGACTAAATTACCTCTATTATTACCGCCTGCATACCCTCTTGCTTCCCCTGTCACCACTGCAGTGCCCGTGTACTTTTGCAGTTAAAAGTTCATTTCCGCAACACTACCTCGCTTGAAAAAAGCATTGGGGCGGGGTTGTAGCTGCCTTCATACTGGCACTTTTCTACCATTGGCTTTTTGTAACGTTAACGGCTGGGTGTTGGGGCCTTGGGCCGCAGTTTTTAGAGCTGTAAAGTGTATGTAAATCAGTAAGTGAACAAATCATTGTCGCATCACTTCACTGGCATAGCCAGGCGGTTGCGCACAGAATTTTTTTAGGCCGGGTGTAGGGAGCCAATATAGACGACCATATTCGCTTGTTCGGCCTCCAATTCAAATAAGCGGACCCGCCCCCCCTCCCCGCACACCTCAAAAAAAAAAACAAAAAAATCTGCCCACATCACTGCGTCACTTGCTTCACCTCCGCGCTGAACGTACTATTTTATAAACGCAAAATCAAGCGAGCAGTTTACATGTGGACAGAACAATTGGAGGAGGAATGACTCAAGTCTTTCAGATTTCTTTAGTGATGCAAAACCTTCGCAAAACTGAATATTGTAAAAGACAATCATAAATGCTGTATGTTCTCGTTAGCGTTGTCATTATTCTGCATCATGAAATCTTTATGTGCTGTGAAAACTTCGCATGCCGTTAAAGTCACATATCGACGTTAATACCAATCGACGAAAATTTCGACAACCTCAATAACGCCGTTTGGGATTTGCCGCATGTACATAATTAGGCTGATTCCCACTTGGCTGATCTTAACCTGACTTCACTGCTACCAAATGAAACAATATTTCATGCATGTCTTTTACTACTTTTTTTCAGGGATATGACACAAATTTGGTTATACTGCAGATAAGAAGATGCTGCCAACGATTCTAAAGTACAGAAAGCAAGTGAATTTTGGTAAGTGCAGACTTTTTGTACTACGTATATGAAAGCATCGCTTTTTAGGGGCCAACTGTGCATGTGTTGCCCAGAGAATAGTTCATCATTCCACGTGGTTACACTGGCACTGACAATTTGACATGGCTCCGCTGGCCCGTGTGTGCTCACACTGTTACCGTTAAGATAAAATGTTTATGTTTTCATTGCAGGAATTGCTGTTTGTACTAGAAAGCCAACTGCCAAGATTTGTTTACGCTGGTGCTCCTAAAAGTACGCTTTCCCTATTTACATGGATTTTGGCTTGCACAAAGCATAACACTTGGGCCTAGATTCACTAAGCTTTCCATGCGCAGGCCTTCATAACATCGTCTTTTGACTTGCCTTTACCCTGTTTTCTGCAGATGTTTCGTGGGTTTAAAAGTGCCACAGCATGTTGATTTCCCCCACTCTGAAAAATTTGCGTTCAAAGTTCTGCAAGAGTGGGCTTAACTTTCTTGTGCACCTCCTTGCTGTTCCAAGATCCTGAAGTGTTATGCTCTTACTAGAGGTGGCAGTGTTTCTAATGTTTGTATTTCCATCACATTGACCAATTATGCGATCTTGGCTTGACTGGTAGCACATCCTCAACAAATGTCTTTGTAACACATGTAGAAGGCAGTACAAAATAAATAGGCAGACACTCACACAGGGAGCTAACTTCTAATAATGCTTTTTTTTGGAAACCACGGTGCGCTTATTACAATTTGTCTAACAAAGCAGTAACCTGTTTGGCTGTGAACCAACTAGACGTCGAACTAATAAAAGCTTCACATCTTGTTGCTCTCAGATATATATGTATTGACAAGCGTCAACACTGTCAAACAAAGAATCAGAATATCTGTGCATACCTTATGATATATTGCTTCGTTCACATATCTCGTGGCTGTGACGTGTCAACCGAGTGAGCAAATGCACCCTAGTTTACTAAATTTAAAGCATTTTTGAAGGTAGCACGGTCTACATTTATTTGTCTATAGTTTTGTCCAGCCGTTTGCATCAGGTACAAAGAAATATACTGAAGATTATCATGTAGCCTCTGTAAATGGTTGCTTTCAAGCAGGCTTTGCATGCTTGGCTTGTGCCTACAGGTATTGCACAATTCAAGACGCAGCAGCGTATGATAGAATAGTAGAATCGAGAGCAACTATGTACACCAGCTAAATAAGTATTTTAACATGAGTGGACGGTACGTGTTATTTGCCACACACATGATCTCACTTAGAATGCCCATTGGTGAATGGGCTCATAGATATGTCACTCAGCTGTCTATAGGAAACAAGTTAACTGAACCTAAGGGTATCTTTAACTGCGACAAATATGCCTTGTTGAGGTGCTGCACATTTTCTTCCAGAATATTGCTATCTGAGACATCATGTGAAGAGCGTCACCACATCAGCATTTATATGGCTTGCCAAGTAACGTTTGGCTGAACCTTCCTTTTTTTCACATTTCGTTTTGCAGTAGACATCCTAGAATGTAAGTGCTGCTGCAGTGTGTGTGACTTATTGTTATGTATTGGTTCTGGCATGTTTAACCTCACACTTCTATTTTTTTTCTTGCAGAAGTGAGATGCTTTACATATGCCTGCAGTGACATTCCGCTGCGCTAGCCTGATGGAAAAACCAGCTGCGAAACTTGAGTTCTTCAGAATTGGAGAAGTTGCCCTTCTCTCACCAATGATGACACAGACTGCCCTATGCTAGAAATTCAAGATCGTTTTTCCACGGATGACGGAGAAAACTTTTGATGTATTATGGTGTTTGTTTAGTGCTGGCTGTGGTGTGGCGAAGTCTACTTTTACGTGTGCTCATACGTCGCCTCATAGAAAGAACAATAAAACATTTATTTTATTTTCAATATTGTCCTCTTTTTGCGTTAGAAGCACCCAAGCAGTGCTCTTCCAAGGAGCTCTCACCATGTGTTAAGCGTGTGACAAGCATACTCGAGATAGTCATTTCCCCAAGGAGGAACTGGAAGAATGTGCAGTTGGTTTTCAGAGAGTAACTGCGAACACGTGGGAGGAACGGTAAAGAGTAACTGTTGCTCTGAGAAGAGCAACTGGTGGGAGTAACTATTGGTCCGCAGGGAGCAACTGGCGGGAGTAACTGTTGGTCCGCAGGGAGGAACTGGAAGGAGTAACTGTTCAACCCCCGAAGGAGGAACTGAAAGGAGAGCAACGGTTCGTCCCTCAGCAGTTACTCCTTTTAGGGGAGTAATGGGAGTGGCAATGCAATTGCTCTCTGAAAGCAACCCCTATACCCCTGTTGCTCCCTTTTGGCTTAGAGTGTTGAAAAAATCACGACAGTCACTTCATGAGGCAATGAGCTCCTTTAGTAAATCTATTACGTGGCTACCTGGAAAAGTGTTGCAGGGCGTCGTTAAGCACACGACCCTTGACGATTGCCTATTTCCGGAAGGATGTGCTGCTCGGCGATACCAGGCCCTCAGAGCCAGCTTCACATTTTTAAACGAAACCGGCTTGACCCTGTATTGATAGGAATCTTCTTTGTGACTACTTGCGCTTACGCCTGTGTTACTTTTTTCCCCTCTGTGCCTCCCCTTCCTGAAGAAGAAGAAAGGCGTTGTGCCTCAAGGTGGCAGTTGTCAGTGTTTCTCTCCTTAATTCCTCTCAGCCTAAATGTCTTCTATGCACCCAAGTCAAATAAATAAATAATTTGCAATTGTTTTCTTTCTTTGTTCTCCTGTTTCCACGTTCTCCCTTCTCTCCGTTGTTTCCACGTCTATTTTCTTTGTTTACTTGAATTTGTTTATTTCTCTTACTTTCTATTTTTTTCTGTTTCTTGCTTTTTGACCTGCCTTCCTCCGTTCATCTATTTCTGCTCTCGTTCTCTCTCCAATCAGGCTTAATACGGGCCTTGCAGAGAAATGTACACCTGTGTCCCGGGAATGAAGAGGATGAATAGGGAGGTGTGAAGGGTGTGTGCCGCGTCGCAATCGTGACCATTTCTGTTTCCGACAAGCAAATTATGAAGAGCGTCGGTAGCTTCACGAGTAAAAACCGTGAGAACACCTTTCCGACAGAAACAGCACGCTACCCCCACTGTGCGATTGATCGGACTTGACTTGAAAAAAAAAAAAATTGCCAGACCGTTGCTCTTTCCCGACAACACATATAGGGTAGCTGTTGTTGTTATACTCGGAACATGGCTCATTCCCGATTCAGGAGATTGGCTGAGTAGTAAGCAAATTTTGCCGCTATTTTCTCTGTGTATTACTCGTAGGAGCTGTGGTAAATACAATATCTTGTTACAAGCTGTGACGAACAACACGAGAGATATTACAATCTTTGTCTTCGTCGCCTCAAGAGAGCATTCTCTCTTGTTCGTCATAGCCTGTAACAATATATTGACGTATGCGTGTTAAAACCTGTCGCTAGAAAAGGAAATAGGTTGGCAATTAAAAAGTGCCAATCTCATATATACAAAAAGTAGCTCCGAGACCTGGCGTAGCTCTGTGGCAAAATGCTTCATTGCCACGCAGAATGCTTAAGTTGAATTCCTGCTAAGACCCTGAAATTTATTATTTGCATTCGTCGGGTCGACGCTACCGATGTCGAGTACTTCTCAACGCTCGCGCATTAAAATTTCCCATGTGGCTTCTCGTCGTTCCTTGGTAGACACTGTCTATCACCTGTGGCACATACACGCATACCAACGGCACATACCCGCCCGTGGGCATGTGCCACTGTCTGGAGAGAAGTGTTTGACAGTACGCGATGGTATTGTGGCATTATTCATGTCTTGACCAGCGCGTCATCTTTGTCAAACCATCTTACCCTCCCATGCTAAGCTTGGTTCACGCCAAGTTAAGGGGGTGACAACGACAGCACCCAAACCTAAGCGGCTAGATAGATAGATGGATAGATAGATAGATAGATAGATAGATAGATAGATAGATAGATAGATAGATAGATAGATAGATAGATAGATACGCTCAAAGTCGCCGAAGTTCGCTAAGAAATGCTTCGCATTAAAAAAAAACATAACATAGATGCGAAAGAGTGTGTTTTTATTGCCATCCTGTTGCAGACGTTTAATTGCGCATGCTAGTTGAACTTTTGACTTTTTTGTTTTCTATTTGTGCTTTGATTGTGTTCTTACCGAGGTTCTTACTTTTGAATGGCTGGACCTACAGCACACCCGTTTTGTCACCCCTAAACGAGGAATAATATAAACGCACGCAAGGCTAGGTATCATCTGTTGGGCGAGTTCTTTGCTGGAGTTTGTCTTACGTTGCTAATTTATCGACATATCAAGGTCAGACTATAGTTACAATGAAGCTCGCACCCGACATGCAATAAATTATCACGAAGAACAGGGGGTTGAGTCATGACATCAGATGACAACTCCCTCTTAATAAATTGTACATCGTGGGGGTTGTGCACGGAAAATCGTGTGGACTCCCGTTCTTTTCTCGTAGTACTCGCTTATGGTTCACGCATAGGTCATGCTGTGTAATACGACTGCGCCGAAAGAATGGTTTTGAGTTGTGGGCCTTCTTTCGACTTCTCTCTCTATCTCTCTCTTTTCCCTTTGATCCTTTTCACCTAGTGCAGAGTAGCAATCTGGACGTGATTGCGGTTAGCCTTCCTGTCTTATATCTTCCTCTACTATTTTCCCGTAAGCTGGACCACTTTAGTGAAACTTATTAGCAAAACCGTCACACTTTCTCAATGGATCACCGGTGGACACGATGCATATGTACCGCGTGGTTTTATTTAGTACTAACGATGACGCAGTGAGAACTCACGGCTGTCAAATACAAGCTTGCCAACATACTAGCGGCCAGCTGCACTCCACACCCACGAATGAACCAGGTCGGTATCCTAAGTCTCCAAACAAAATAAATCAAGAACAAAACAGCGGCCACGCATTACGCCACAAATCATAGGTGTCCATAAGTATCGCCTGATTTACACTCGCCTGCCACGGAATCTGCATTGTGCACTGACAACCAGGGCGGCGCCGCCGGCTCTCTATTACGCACTAGGGCACGATCTGGCGCATATTTTGCGGCATTATACCTGAGCCTTATCGAAACAGCTGCGGCCAACCTATAGAATAATGCGGGCTGCTCGTGGCTCGCTCTGAAGGCGGTCAAAAAAAGGTGCGCCGGAGCTTTATGGTCCGGATGAAAGCGGCATACGTGGGTGCTAAGATGACTACATACTCGTATAAACTATAGGGCGCTTGGTGGGGGCATATAAGCGTGCTTTATTAGAGGCTAACGTCTCACACGTCTTATCAGTGAAAAAAAATCCGGTGTCCGGCGTTTACTACATGAAGTGCTATTAAATGATGTCACAATACGTCATAACATGATATTGCCGCATGGGCAAAGGTGAGTCCGTGCAGGAGGTAGTGAAAACACCAGTGAGGCGCGATAATTGCCAGACTTGTGCGGGCAGCAGCGGTGGCTTTTTCGGTGGAGGCGGAGTTGTAGAAGCCCATGCACTGTGCGATGTGAGTTGCCAGATTTAGGTTCACGTGCGTAGAGGCTTTGCGTGCGTCGAGCTTCCACGTGTAAGCATTGCGCATGCGCAGAACTTAGCGGCCGCGCCCTGGCCTCACGTACGTACGTGCTATTCGATTCTTTGCGTGTGTTTCTTGCGCACGTAGACAGCATCGCGCGGAAGCTCAAAAAAGATAGCGTGTTTAGAGTTGGCTACCACACTGTTCATGATTGCCAGCGGATAAAGCTACGTGGGAGCTCTCACTGCGCGTCGCGTACGTGTACTTAAAAGCATTTCTGATGGCGTGCACGTAAGGTACGTAGACGTTTCAGGTTGCGTACGTGAAGTCCCTACGTACGTGAAACTAAGACTGCCTAGTGCACGTTAAAGAACACCAGATGACCAGAATTTCCATAGCCTTTCTCTACGGCATCCCTCATAATCTCCATAATATTATTATTCATGGGTGCAGCGAGTTGGGCGGGTTAGTAAAGATGCCTAACTTCGATATCTTAGAGTCAAAAAGCGGAGACAAAATAAACAACGTAGACAAACGTTTACCTTTTAATTCCTGTTAATACGTTTTTTGTTTTTGTATGATATTGGATAGTACTATACCTGTAAGAGCGGAAGGCCTGAGATTTATGCTATTTGAGTTCATATATATCCATGTGTGTTTCCAAATAAACGTGGTTTGAAGTTAGCGCTCAAGTTTGTCTACGTCTCTTTCTTTCGTCTCCGTTTTTGGCCCTAGGACATCAAAGACATTATCAATAATAATAATAATAATAATAATAATAATAATAATAATAATAATAATAATAATAATAATAATAATAATAATAATAATAATAATAATAATAATAATAATATAATAATAATAATAATAATAATCATAATAATAATAACGTTATTATTATTATTATTAATATTAATATTATTATTATTATTATTATTATTATTATTATTATTATTATTATTATTATTATTATTATTATTATTATTATTATTATTATTATTGACATATTGCAAAACTTGTATGGTATGAAAGAACTGCATGGCTAACATACATAAGTGCCAGGCCCTAACGTGAAAATTATGACATGCGTGTCATGTAACTCATAAAAGATTTATGACTATATTTATGTTGCACTCGCAGTCATTTCACTTGCTTCACATATACCAAATTTGGCATAACGTGACGTGAATGGATGACAAAGGTATATGACTGGTGCGAACTTGATAATCCTGTTTGCACCCTGTAAGAACATGACTATACGCCACGCTCATGATCTCCTCGTGGCCATTTTGCTAGCTTTTCATATACCAAATTTAATGTTACGTGACGTGAATGAATGACGAAGGTATATGACAGGTGCAAACATGGTAATCACGACATGCGTGTCATGTAACAACATGACTACGTGCCACGCTCATGATGCGGTCGCCGCCGCTCCACTAGCTTCACATATACCAAACGTGCTGTTACGTGACGTGAATAGATGACGAAAGTAAATGACACATCTAAACATGATAATCATGACATGCGTGTCATGTCAAACATATCTACATGCTACGCTCATAGCACGCTCGCGGCCGTTTCGCTAGCTTCACGTGCACCCAATTTGGTATTACGTGACATGAATGGACGACAAACACAAATACCATGCGCAAATATAATAATAATCACAAGAAATTCATGTACGGCACGACCTAAGTCCACCTCGTAACGCTGTGTAGATTTTAAGGTACCATATCAACCTTCCTCATTCGTGCTTCGCGTATAATCGGTTCCCACTGTACGTGGGATCTGCCTTTTTTTTGCATTTGGCTGGCAACATGCACGTATTAGTGTGTTTATCGAGAGAACATGCACATTCGCACGCCTAAAAAAGGGCTGCTTACTGAGGCTAATAACTGGAGGTAAATTTCGCATATTACGGTGTTCCTTTTTTTTCTTTATCTCTTTCCTTGATATTATTCCCTCTTTCCCCCACCCTAAGGGTAGTGTAACCAACCGAGCCATAGCTTGGCTAACCTCCCTGTCTTTCCTCTCCATTTATATATATCTCTCTCTGTCTTTCAGATTATGGTAATTTTTAGTCTATGTTGGAATTCGCGGGATGTTGACAGCTTCAGAAACCACGGTATACGGTGTAAACCAGCCCTCGTTTCTTGACCTGTCGTCCAAGTTTTCACTTGAATGTCCTCTAAAGGGGCCTTTTCAACGCCAGTGATAGGACTGAAGTACCACTCTCTTAAAGGTGGTAGAAGTGGCTAGATATCGCGCTACTCAAATCTCCATAGCACTAAACAAGGTCTTGAGGTAAAGCTAGAGTGATAGCTTCAGCAGCTTCCCACCGCAGAGGTGAAGACAGCGTTTGCAATCATCTCAAAAATAGACCTTCGACAGGCTCGCCGAACAAGTACCCTTGATCTGCTGAACCTCATACGCCGGGTTGGGCTTAATATAGCCGGTAAGATAAGACTGCGTGGGAGTGCTTGGGCATAGCTTGGAAATAACGCCTTGATTTCAAATAAAGAGGGGAACACACACATAGAAAGAGACAGACAGACGTGTGACCTATATCACACCTAAATTTTGTTATTGCTCAAAAACGAGGGCATTATTTCCGTGATAAATAAAAGGCATATTTCACTAAGTAGCAATACTTCGAAAATCCTGAACTGGAAACTTCAAATAATAGCACTTTTAATCTTATTACAGTATTTCGTAAGTAGCAGCTCACTAATGATATTTGGTAATTGTTCACTTCTGAACACACATGCAAACTAAGAACGATTATAAAAAAAGATGCCACTTTTTTGGGGCCTAAAATATGAGCTCAGTGTATAAAGTGACTGTATCCACAACGATAGTTATAGCGGGAGAAGAAAACGACGGCACAGAGACAAGAAGGACACGAAAGACACGAGCGCTCGTGTCTTTCGTGTACTTCTTGTCTCTGTGTCGTCGTTTTGTTCTCGCGCTATAACTATCGTCATGCCATACCAACTAGCCCAAGCTGCCACACTTCTATGTATCCACAAGTCACAGAAGAGCTCTACGTTCAGCACAGCTTACATTAGTGCCCTGTTAGATTACAATAATGCGCTTTTGGGACGATTGCTTCTCAAAAGAGTAGTGACGAGGCTAAAGGGGGACCAATCAAACATATAGATGTAGGCGTTGGTTTATTGCCAAAAATTTCGATGAGACACAAGTGCAATAGATGCGTGGGGGGGGAGTGCCTCGTTTTAAACCAAACTGTCCAAGAGGCACGCAAAAATAAAAAAAAACTGTTTGAAAAAAAAGAGCGTGCTGATAAGCGTGCACAGGACCGTTGTAACGGGCGATTATAGCGCCTGGCTTATAAAATGAGAGTATGGAGCAGACTGTTAATTCCCTCCCCCTACTCTTCACCTTCAAGGTAACCAAGAGGGCCTCGCCCCCTCCCCCATAATTTGCGCACATCTATGGACATGCTGGTAGCCGCCACGTGGCCTCGGTTCGAGGCTTTAACTATAGAAGACGCCGCGGCAGTCAGAACAAGTATCGCACTCGTATCGGCTTCCGTCAGTCTCGCAAACATGCACGCTATCACCGAGGCTGCGAAACTCTCGATTTCCCGTCGGGGCGTCTTCGAGACGGATGGCGCGGAGAGCGGGAGTGGTTGTCGTCGTCTTAGTTGAGCTTATACAGCAGCCAGACCCCTATTGTGTTGTTGTGTCCCGTCAACAGGTAGTCATGAAGTTGATTTTTACGAGATGACGTCAGTGTGCCTTGACGTGGCTGTCATTTGATAAAACGTATCTCAGCGATATCGCACGTGGCATTGCGAGAGAGTGCGAGTTAATTGGGTGAATAATATACGGCCTGTGTCACTGGCTGAACCACCTGATGACAGCTGTCATGAAAAAGTAAACAACGTGACATCTCGCATTTAAACTAGGCTCTCATGTTACTTGTCAGGATCGCTCGTCCCCTTGCGATAGCTTCAGGCTCCAGAGCGGGGTTTCTCTCCACGTCGTCACAAAACGTGCCACGCGTGACCCTAGCGTCTAGCGGGAACGGCTGCAATATTCAGTTTGTGTAAAACTCAGTGCTTCTAACTTGCACAAGTGAGCCAAAGAGCAATTCACCCGCGAAATAAAACAAGGATGGAGGCATGCCGAGATCGAAGAGAGATTAGAACAAACAGAAGCAAGAACGGAGTTTGTTGTTCGGTTGGGTATCTGTTATGCCTAGATAAGTAAAGCCTAATCTGATAACGCGTCGAACGCCAATGAGTAGAACTAATAGACACAATAACACACACTAGACAAGAGTATCCTCATGGTTCGGGTGTAGTGTGTCCTTGTCGTGGTTAGTTCTTTCGCTTAGCGTACGACAACTAACATCGACGTGCCTGATTGCACGTCTTCGAAGTGTCAGCTTGGTTTTTGAAAAGCCGCATAAGTTCACATATGCATGTGAACCTTTGCGAGAGAACACTTTCCCTGAAAAACGTGAGATGATGTAACATTTTATGACATCTTCCCGGCTCCGTGCTTTGCATGCCAGCTGTGTTGCACAACTATATAGTCTATTACAGGGATATTGAAATTATTGCTATAGAGACAGCCATTCCAGGAATATGAGTGTTTATTGATTCATCGGCTTATCTGCGGAATATTTAATTGCGAGAAAGTGGCACTGAAGGGCGCATAGCAATTAAAAAAAAGTTGATACACGAACCATTTTAGGATCCCCCTAAAACATGTTTAGTCGGCTTTCTCGTCATCGATCTTTGTGTAAGCATGATTTCCGTTTGTACTTTTGTAAAAGTGAAGCACAAGCAATCGTGTGTGACCACGGAATCCTCACTGTGACATTTCCCTCACTATTTATCGCTCACTGAAGCTGTTCCAGTCTGTAATTTCTTGTTAGTATTGCATTTGCGCATGAATTTACTCCCGTGCCTCCGTGCCTACCGCTATAAGTAGAACAGGCTGCCATAGAAAACTTTAAAAAGACAAAAAATGCTGCTTAGGCTACCTTAGACTTCTGTGTGTTTACTTCCTTTGATTTGCTTCTTGAGATTGATGTTTACATACGCATGACGACGTAATCTCCGGCATCAGGTGTGGTATCACCCTATTCAGAACTGCGGGGAAATGTGGAGCGACTCCACGTTTCGATTGTCACATTTTTCGGAAATGTGCACACCGTGTGTTATAAAGCTCTCTAGTTGCACAATGAAGCATTGTTCGAAGAGAAGCGATGTGTCAAACAAATCGCATATGTTATACCCGTTACTTTAGTAGTGGGACTGAACGATAATGACACAATGATGTGTTTATGATTTTTCTTTCTTCTTTTTCAACACAAGGACTCTATGAAGGAAGCAAATAGATGGATAGATGGATGGATGCGAAACTTTGTTGTAGGTCCTGAGGTGCACGATTCAACGCTCCCATGTTCGGATGGCGCGAATTTTATGTAGCTAACTTGCTGAACACACCAATTGGCTTACAAGCTACTATATAAGAAGGCACGACAGCAGTGGCATTGTTACAGGGAATTATTTTCTGTATTATACACAGGCTAATCGAACTGACAATCAATCAAAATATGGAAGACACGGGAACACATTCATGATTTCTCAACTGTATTGTCATGCTCTTCATTTAATTCGACAGAAATTACAGCGGACAAACAGGCATGACTCTTTATGTCAGTGGACTCGTACACACAACCTCCGAAAGTTTTCCATCCACTTTAATTTATTTAAACTTAAACAAAGATAATTACAACGCAGCTGACTAATTACGAATAAAGTTCTCTGTTCTCTTTCCTCGGCTTAAATGTGTGGCGGTTTCATTTCGTCGTGTACATATGCAGGTAAATAGGATAAGAGAGAGCGCTTCAGATAAATCCACATGTCAAGAAACCACGTCATAACTCCTACACAAATTCATTGGTAAGCCGTTTCTGCAGAGAAACCTCATCTATTCAAGAGATGGTAGAAAGCTTCAGACAGTCTTCACCAAAATCTCCAACCTCTATTTCATCAACAAGCTTTTGGAGATAGTATTGGCGAGCTCTAACATTGAAGCTGAAACATTGACCCTGAAAGCCTCCTGTTAACACATGGTGAATAGCATTGGATAGATCGTGTTTCTTTGCCTTACACGCTTCATTACTGCGATTCTGCCACCTGCTTTATGAAGGACTATCCTGGCTGTGGATGCACTGTATATTGCTGTGTTTATGTAGGCATCATCGATGCCTGATACCGCAGTGCCTGTGTGACTGCTGGTATCTATGAAGGCTATATATGGGAGTTGGTTTTATTCCGAGCATTTCTCTATCACCTGATTGATAGTATGAATATGGTCTATATTGTTGAGAAGCATCGCACGTTTATTGTCTAAGTAGTAACTTCGACTCGCAGCCACTGGTGACAAGCTATCTTTTTTAGTGGTTTCAAGCTGGTTCCTGTTATGTTTAATATTTCGATTACACACACACGCACACACACACGAAAATTCCTAATTCTTTATCATGCCACATACCTTTTTCTTTCTTATCTGAGTTAAACTACCAAAACAAACAAGCAAAGCAAAAATAAAATCAAACTGACGAAGTTCTTCCAATTCCCTCATGATCTCATTGCTCATAAAATGTCGTGATGGTCTGGTTCTTACGGTGCTCAAATAGCGATCCGAAGGTCGTGGGATCGTATCCCGGCCACACCACCACATTTCGGTGGAGGTAACGCGCCAAATGCCAGCGTACTTCGATTAATGTGTGCTCTCAAGGCGACTAGGTCGTCGAGGCTTATGAAGACCTCCACCATGGTGCCCCTTATATCATATATGATTGTTTGGAATGTAAGAAGGCCAACAGTCATTATTCGCCGAATACCGCGCTTGATAATCGCTGAACATCGCGAAGCAGTTATTTCGATTCCAGCGAAGTGCACGAGTGGTCACCACACCGAACGTCAGCATCTGCCAGTTCGTAATTCATAACAGTAATTGCTCGTGTTTTACATTGCAGAGAGAGAGAGGAAGTAAAGATAAAGGCAGGTAGCCTACCAGGGCTAAGCCCTGGTAGGCTACCTTCCACTAGGGAAAGGAAGAGAGGAAGGAAAGTTATAGAGGAGGAGGAAAAAGTCACTAACCGGGCCAGCGCGTAACAGTGTCACATCATAAACGATGGAACAGGTTGGTGTCTTTGAAAAAAAAAACACAACAGCGCTTTCGTTACCTTTCGGAATTGCGATAAGCAGTGCCACGGTCCCAATACTTTCTCGACAGTGAAATCACTTTAGTCCAGTTGAAACCCCATCTATACCCGTTCGCTGCAGCTGACATGCGAAGACACGCCACTGCACTGCCGTGTGTCTATACTTTATATTACGCAAGCGGTCTTCGTCTTACCTTCAATCCCAGGATTGCGGGTAGGTTCTCGACGACTTCGATCTCGGCGTGAACGGCGCGAAGCGGAAGACTTCGGCATGGTTGTACACTCGACACACGCGAGCACGCACACAAGTTGCACGACCCACTTGCAACGTGGCCCGGTCCCTTGTTATTGTGCATCGTTTTCCACCATATCGACTCAAACAATAACATGGAAGAAAAAGGCTACGCTCATGTGTACGGAAGACAACTGTTTTGGACCATTGTTGTTCCGTTGGACGACGGTCGAACGGTATTCTACGAAGTGCGCTGACAAGCCATTTCTGTTTTTACGAGCGGGTAAAAGCCCATATAGGTATATAATATCACGAAAGTAACGTGAAATCGGAGACCCTAAATAGAGTGCGAATTTGAAGTATATGTAACAGTTCATTTTTGGGCCTGCTCACACACGGTGCCAAACGATCAATATTGGACACGAAATGTTCTCAAAAGAATCGTAAGGAGCGTTAGCGCTTCTTGGATTTTTTTAACAGAAAAAGGGCGAATTTTCATCAATACATAGCTGATTGATTACATCAATATTGTTATAAAGCCGAATGTCCTGAAACGGTGATATTATTATTAGACGACGTAGGGAAAGGCTCTGGAAATTTCAGTCCCCTGAAGTTAGGTAACGTGTCCCTAAATCTTAGCACACGGACCTTCTAGAAAATTTCACCTCCATCGATGTGTGGCCGCTAATGCCGAAATTCAGTGTCATGGCCATCGGGTCAGCAGTCAGCCCAATTACACAGCCGGTGATTATTTCGCTCCGGAGTGGATGACGCGGTGGAGAGAGGTTCACCCCGTTTTCCTGCTCTTTTTTATCACGGTGCAAGCGTGCTTTCCATAAATGTGCAAACTGATCCAAACAAAAACTGTTGGTCGAAGTCAGCAGTCTGTCCTGTGACTTCTTGACTTCTTGTTACGTTTGTACTGTTATACCTTCAAACTGTTCATAATAAAGTTTTTAGAGTGAGAGTTACATTTGGAGCGGATAAACCTGCCAGAGTATTGTATTAACCCGTTTTAATGCCAAAGCTTCATCACTACACGACTACAGGTTGAAGGAAAAAATATATTCAAAGAGGCGAAACGGTGCTGTAAATCATGTAACACGAAAAAGAAGAAGAAAGGGGATACAGTAAGTTTCGTAGGACTTTCACGCCCCATCAGCCGCAAACAATCGTCTCTCAAGGGCTAGAAGTCACATAGAAGTAAGTAGTAGCAGTGATACGAAGCTAAAATTTGGAAATTTTGTTGACAAATCGCGTAGCAATAGTTTATTGTTGTAAGTACCATTTTCAAAAAGTCAGCCCTTTTAAATTGTGAAGTGTTTGTTTATGATGCATTCCAAGAGGCAACAAAAGCTTCTCTGTGTGAAGCACCAATATACGAGGTGTTTTTGTAGCAATACCAAGCTTTATCAGTAATAAGTTTTAGGGTTTGACATCACAAAACAACCATATGAATATGAGGCACACCTTAGTGAAGGACTCCAGAAATTTCGACCGTCAGGGGTTTCATTACGTGCACCTAAATCTAATCACACAGGGCTAAAGCATTTTCACCTCTATCGGAAATGCAACCGCCGAAGCCGGAATTCGATCCAATGCCCTGTGAATCAGCAGCTGAGTACTTTAGTTCTACTAGAACACCGTAACAGGTGTAATGGAGATTTTCACAGAAGCGATAATTTTGTAGAACTTCTCCCACACGATCGCCGTCGCATAGTATTTCTGACGAGGCGAAAATACCGCGTATTTTCTGTAGTACGTGACAATATGACATAGGTATGATCTTTTTAGAGTTTCCATAAAACGCACGTAACTTGAGAAATACGCACGCAATTTATTGTTTCCACAGTAAGTGAGTTCACGAAAAAGTAATATGACTGAAGCTTGATAATTGATTTATCGCGTGCTACCCTGTTTTGTAGGAGTTATATATATATATATATATATATATATATATATATATGTGCCATGGGCTCAATGAAAGCTCAAGATACATTTGAGCCGAGGTTAAAGCAGCCTTGCTGTCTTCTAACCTGAATAGCAGCCTCATTATGAGACGAAATATTTAACAATTTGAGTACCGTATAAAAATATCAAAGAGGTGCCAAAGGTTCGGGGTATTTACCAAACCGCAAATTTTGTTAAGACAATAATCATCGCCGGCTGATGCGGTTTATATCCAGTTGATAAGAAAACATTGACAGTAGAATGGAAAAGAGTGTTCACCTAATAACTAAAGAAAAATCGTGAAGTTGACTGCCTCCAAAATGCTAATATATCTCAGTAGTCTACTTGTGCATTTCACGGATTTCTTGTACAATGGCACTCAGCTGACGTTACACTTCATGTTTTCTAAAAGTGCACTAGTGTATTTTGTTTCAGCATGAAGAGTGAAAAAAGCAAAAATAGTCGCTGTATGATTCGCTCAATATGTTTGTGTGGATATTCTTTCTCGATGCCTGTTCTTGTTCTCCTCTTATCTTTTCTGTGATTACTTCAGCGCAGATTAAAGCATGTAGTAGCCTGCCTGGTTAACCTCACTGCCTTTTCACGGTTATTCATTTTCTCTCTTTAAGAACTTTCTGAAGTTATGAACGTAATCAAAATTTATAAACTTGCGCCAAAAGAAAAAAAACACTGGGTGCACAAACAATGCTTGCATGTAGTACTTGGACGGTGTAGTACTTGGATGGATTTGTAGTGTCGCCGCAATCTCTCCTTCGTCTCTTTCATTATTCTACACTCTATTTTTCTTTTCCAAGTATATACAGGGTAGCCAACCAGGCACCTGCTTATTTTAACCTTCCTGTTTTATTTTTACTTTCCCTTTTTAATCATTAGTATCCATAGTTATACCTACGCCTCTTAGCAAATAGCATCCACGTATTCATGTATTGGTATGTAAATCAGAAATTTTGAACCATCACAAAAGTTTCAGATCACCAATTAAATAAGCAAACGCAACAAAGACAAATGCTTGTGACTTCTTGTAGCAAACTTGCCGGCATGACAAGACGCGGAAAACGAAAAGGCATTGTTTGCGCGCGAAGACTATCGCATCGTTGCATCTCGAGAGAGACATCTAGTTCTTTCTTGCATTGTACATGTGGTGAAGATAGAACAATCGAAACACATGTGACTACAGCCACAACAATGAATGCCCCAGGCCCAGGTGCACGACCTCAAGCTCACAAGTTCAGTGTCAAGAGATGTGTGCAGTGGACGAACGTAAACAGCATGTTTACAATGACACGAAAGTGCTGCCATAACAGGAAGCCGTATCTCTTCAAGTGATTTGATATTTGATTTAGCCCATTGTGAAACCACGCAGACGCCAAGTATGCTCGCTGAAGAGGAGGAGAGAGCCCAGCAGTTTATATATATATATATATATATATATATATATATATATATATATATATATATATATATATATATATATATATATATATATATTGTGTTTGAAGTTTCAAACTTAAATTTCAGGCTTAACGTACTGCTGTAAGCTCGAGCCAAAAATAGTGATAAGCAGTAGTATACTCACTGATGTCCAATAGCAGCTCATACTCATTCCAGCTTCCTGCCCTGCGACGACGCGGTGGTCTCATCTTGGCTTATAGAAGCGATCCGCGGGAAGACGCTTGCACGTTTAACGAAGCACTTACAGATGTCGAAGCCGTTCGCACAATCCAATGGGTAAGGATGTTCACCGCCTTCCCTTTAGCGACACGTGAAACACACTGGCACCTGCATCGAGCGATGTCATGGCTTCTCGGTTTTACAGGAGAACACTCTCGGTGGAAGGTCGAGACACCACAGGCGCATCAATTACGTGATGACGTTGATGAGTGAACCCTAGAAGATCAGTAAGCGTCAGAGAGATTCCAGAGTGAGCTGGGAGGTATCCGTAATCCGTCCGAGAACTCAGTTGTTTCTCTAATCAACCGGGCAGCAGGACACCGCGAACCGGACGCTTATCCCACCGGGACGCGAGGCCTTCGCAGTCGGGCCAGCCCGCTGTCAAGTACTCGGCTCGTGGAGAGCGCTTAGAATACACACACACAGGTTCAAGTGGGAGGCGGAGATCGATGTTTTTTTTTTTACTTTTTTTCACTTCGGAAACAAAAAGTTCTCTCATTGACCACTCTCAGCCTTCTTTCCACGCGGCCTCGAAACTCGCAACAAGACTTGGCCCCGCTCGGCTCCCAACGCTTTTCGCTGTTTGGAGGGACTGCGCCCTGCAACGCGGGCGCCCACACGAAAGAACGACCACGCTCGCTGAGCTGTCCACAAGCACGACGGCTCGCTCGTTCCACGTCGCTGCCGGTGTTCCGCCCCGAAAAGAAAACGTTGCCACAAGCAACGCCGCCGCTATCGCTGTAGCCGAAGGCGCGAGCCGAGAAACAAAAAGCTCAGCGCGGAGCCCGTTCGGAATACACGTGGTCTCCTTCCTTCCGCAAGCCTGCGTCTTTTTCGCGCTCCCGTTTCTCGCATCGAGTTTTCGCTTCCTGCAGCCGTGTGGGGCGAGGCTCGAAAGAAGGCTCGGCTTCGTTGCAGAAACGCAACGAGGGAGCGAAACAAACAAAAAGCGTCCTTGTCTCGTTCGATGACTTTCCTTCCTTCGATGTCGGCGGTGAGAGCCGGCGGCTATAGCGCTCACGAAGGAACTGCGGACGCCTTGCGTATCCCGTAGGAGCGGTGACGGTGCGGTTGGTTAAACAGGGTGGTGCCTGCTGTGCGGTTGCTGCCGCGGTTGTGAAGCGAATGTGTTGAAGAAGAACCGCCCATATGAGGTTGGTCGTTCGTCGGCCTCCGTGGCACCCCGGATGAGAACAAGCCGACGGACGTGAAGTAACTCGAGCTCTTGTCGCCGGGATGTGAGGGAGATGCCGGAGTCGCGCTGTGCTGCGATCAGCAGCGCATTGACAAGACTCGGGGAGAGAAAGAACGAGAAAGAGAGAGAGAGTATTTGTGTGTATATTTGTCTGTATACATCCGCCCAGAAGGAAGCCATTCGTTCTCTCTAGGCCAAGTGATAGAGTCGCTGCACTCAGCGTCCTCGCTTAACTCAAGATCTAGATCACCCACGCACGCGACAACGAACACCGACTCTAGTTTAAAAGGAGCCGCTCACGCGCCTCTCCGAGAGGAGACGATCGGCATCGCTTATTCATATCGACGGTGATCTCATAGACAAAATAACAGCACGAGACGTATTGTACAGGAAACAATATAGCCGGTGGTTTGTGAAAGTGCTCTATAATTAAAAAATAGGCAATTGAAAATTAATAATATTAATATTACAAAAATAAAAAAATAGCCTGAGTATCTACAGGCTATTGTGAGTAGTATGCATTTGGTTCAATTCGCCGCCTAAGTGTCTTTCACTTTCAAATTCTTGGCTCAAGTTATGTGGGAGACACCCTGTATAATCTTTCGCTTTATCGATAGATTGTCCTGTTAGTGTTCACGGGACTGGGAAGATATTCTTGGTGTGGGTGATCGTCTCATCCTGGCCTGTGGAAGAATACCAAAAGTTTTAAATCGGCCTCGAGATAAGAAGTTTTGACGACAGGGTGGGAGATGGCATCGTCAAGTCAAGGTTAGAGTGGTCGCCGTTTAGCGACGTTTTGGAACTTTCTGCTTATATGAATGGAATGTTTCAGTTATCGCGGAACTAGTAAACGTATTGCTGCTGACAAGCTAGCAAGCATGGTCAATATTTGCTATGCAAAGTCGTTTGCGCCATATATAAGTACGCTGAGGCAAAGCTTCGAAGGCTGGTACGTGCACAGTGTGGTATTGTTAGGTTATTACGCGGTTTTAATTGTGGGGAAAGTGCGGATATATCGCTTATGGAGACGTTAAAACAGCGGGCATTGACTTCAAATATTAGCAGAGGCTCTCCTGTGTTATAGTAAATCGCGTGAAAAAGCCATACTTACAGATGGACGCTGAAGAAAAAAAAAAGAATTCATTTAGTACTAGTAGACGACCTTTGCACAAGTACAACCAGCTCTCTTTCGATAATTATCTGAAGGAGGGTGGGTTGTGGCAAGTATGTGCTACAATGTTCGGCCCAGTGGCTTTATTTAGAACTGTAGGGAAGCTTATGGACAAGTAGGTTTTGGCAATAAGGGTAACCGAGGGCCTGTTGAGTTGCATGCCAAGAAATGTTAACATCACACTTTTACCTTTATAAAGCTAGAGACCAATGACATCCACGGAGTTATGGTGAGCACGTCATCATTTCACTGTGAATTTTGCACTCATCGCGACGTCTGTTTTCTTCTGGACTCGACCAGTGTACAGATATACAGATAGAGTGGGGGGGGGGCTGTGGAATTTACTGTTTTACTAAAGGACTGCGAAAGGCTATGCTGTCGACAAGGAAGTACCTAGGATGGGAACTAGCAAATAAAACTGAATCCTCGTTGAGTTCTATAGAGCATTGTTTGAAGACATTGTTTCCCAAACTGGGACGTATTACTGCTACACGGACATAGTTCGACTCGTCACGGTGGTCTAGCGGCTAAAGCATTGGGCCACTGACACGCAGATCACGGGATTCAATCCCGGCCACGGCGGCCGCATTTTCGATGGAGGCGGAAATGTTGTACGTCCGTGTACTAAGATTTGGTCCGTGTACTCAGCATGTTAAAGAACCGCAGGTGGTCGAAATTTCCGGAGCCCTCCACTACGGCGTCACTCATAATCATATCGCGGTTTTGGGACGTTGATCCCCAACAATCAATTAATCAATCAATCAATCAATCAATCAATCACTCAATCGGGCACAGTTGGACCTTCGAGTTCACGGACACCTAGAAATAGCGTTCGCAGTGTTCGCGATTTTCGTAGCCGACAAGCAACATCTAAAGCCACGCACAGATCACCCACAGCCCGTGCGGCCATACTCGCTGCCCAAGCATTAGCGGCCTCGTGCCCACTATAGCTTCATTGTTCGCCCGAGATGTGACGAAATACCCCTATTTCGTCACGCTTCGCTATCGACGTAGAAAAGCCGGTTATCCACAGACATGCTCATAGGCCTTGCGGCAGCGAGTGGCTTGATTATTCTCGATTTGCTTTTTGCACCAGATTGAAGTGGGCAAGAACACAAATCGATGAAACGAGCACAAGCGCACGCAAAGCATGCGAGCCCACAAAGTATGCAGCTTGAATGAACGGCATCGCGAGCACGAATTGAATGCAGGGCACAATGCAGAGCGTAATGTGTGATGTACCTTTGTTTCTGGATGGTAATCATGTTACTATGTTTCTAATATTTCTGTTGCCTTTTTTTACGCGGACTATTATTTTGTTTTGAATTTTCTATGCATATGTATAGGAATTTCAATGTTATTTTTACGTCCTGTTGTAGCACACTGCCAGTGAAGCGTGATATTGTCAATTCTACAGGGGGGGTATTATCACTCCGGCTATTTCCTTTTAGGGGTGAAGCCTTTTATGACGTCACCCGATTGTCCCGTTATCGTAGTAACCACCGCTCGATGATTCTCCAATCCAGCCATAGATTGGAGACTCATCGAGACTCATTCCTTGCAGTATAAAACGAATGCATATACGCTGAGAAATGTAAAATCGTCTCACATAAAAGGGTGTTTTGTAACAAACTATAACAATAAAAGGCGAGTTTTGTGATAACAGTATTTACGTCACAAGTTACTGGCCGTAGATGGCGCTCCTTGTACTATAGAACGAATGCATATACGCTCAGGAATGCAAAATCAACCCACACCGAGGGCATTGTTATGCCAGCGAGTCCCCGTCAAACGTCCGTGCCTCTGAAAAAGGCAATCTGGGTCAAGGCCAGCCCGCAGTCGGCCTGGCGCGAACGGCGTGAACACGCGCGGCGCTTCTCTGGCCCACGTGCATTGAGTCAGCTCCGCACGTGACAGCGAGCCGGCGTTCTCGTGTCTGGTGGTCTGACGCATGGCGCGGCGACCCCCCATTGGAGGAATCTGCCCTGGCGACCAGCGGCGCTTCTGATTGGACTTTTTGGTTGGACCCGGTGTAAATAAAAGAAGCCCTGCGGCGCGTCGCGATGGGAGGTCCTACGAGAGAGGAGTCCCCATGTCGGAGTGCCGACATGTGTGTGAGTCAGCGGTCTTAGGCGAAGGGCTGACCTATGTGTTAGAGAGGAGAGCTCGGCTCTTCGAGTCTCTGTCGGCCCCAGTGCCGAAATTGTAACGCCTCTGTATATATGCTGTAGATAAACCTTGTTTAACTCACCGTCGTCTCGTCCGCTCGTCTTATCAGCTCTGCGCAGAAGCAGTCGCGAGCTGATAAACATACGCTACGCAACAGTGGTTGGCAGCTGCGGGATCGGCCGGCGTCAGCGACATCGATGCGGTGAGTGCCTGATGTTTTCCCCTCAGTTCACCAGACTACTCTAACTCAGGTTGTAGTAGTTTAGAGAAGGGCTGTGTGAAGCATTGTAGTGAGCTTTGATCGTTTCAAGCAAAGTCGAAGTGCTTTGAAACCGAAGTTAATGCGGAGGGGGTAAACACGGGAGTGTGAAATATTGCTTGCGCGTCGTGCTAGTAGGCTTATAGTGGGTACGGCAAGTAAATTGTTAACAGGGGCAAACAGCAAGAGGCTAGTGTGAACGATGGAGAACCTTAAAGTGAAGGAACTCATCGAAATTTGTGAGGAACTCGGCATTACTTTAGGCCGTGCGAAACGAAAGCAAGCGATCCTTGAGATCATGAAGGATGAGGGAGTGTCGGCTGAGGAAGTCGATGAGGCCTGGGTGGATATTAAAGCACGCCGTGAGGCGGCTGAAAGGCGAGAAGCTCGCGAACGCGAGGAGGCTGAAAAGCGAGAAGCTCGCGAACGTGAAGAAAGGCGAGAAGCTCTAGAACGTGAAGAGGCTGAAAGGCGAGAAGCTCACGAACGTGAAGAAGCTGAAAGGCGCGAAGCTCGCGAAGAGGCTGAAAGGCGCGAAGCTCGCGAAGAGGCTGAAAGGCGCGAAGCTCGCGAACGTGAAGAAGCTGAAAGGCGCGAACGTCGCGAGTAGGCCGAGAGACAGGAGCGCCTCGAGATGAAACGAATAGAATTGGCAATCCTACAGTGTTCGCAGGCGCCTAGCGCAGCTTCTCCGACGATTCAGGTCAGCGGTATTAGAATTCGGGATCAACTGCCACCGTTCGTAGTAGGCGAGGACATGGCGAAGTATCTCGTAAAGTTTGAACACGTCTGTGAGCGAAATGCGTTGGAGCAGTCTCTTTGGGCGCGGAACCTGCTAGCTCTTCTTCCCGGCGAAGTGTCCGACGCGATAACTTGCTTGTCGAGGGAAGCGTTTGAGAGCTATGACGAGGTTAAGGAAGTGCTCTTGAGACGTTATAAGTTGTCACCCGAGGCTTTCAGGCAAAGGTTCCGATATGCTGAAAAGGGGAATGAGTCACACGTTGACTTCGCGTTTCGTCTTAAAGCCGATTTAATCGAATGGCTCAAGGGCGAAGGTGTTTATGACGACCGCGATAAAGTGGTGGAATGCGTTGCATTGGAGCAATTCTACCGCTGCATCGAGGATAATGTCAGACTTTGGCTGCAGGACAGACTTGGGGAAATACAGCTAAACAAGGCAGCAGAGTTAGCTGAGGAGTATTATACTCGCCGAAAGTTGCACAGCAGGGCAGTGCGCGTTGAAAAGGATGAGAGAAAAGAGGGCTTTTCAAAGAAACCTGATCAACGGAGACCCGCTCCGCACCGTAATTTCAAGAAGGACCCGTCTCTTACGAAGGACAGTGTAGGGGAAGGGCAAACAGAAGCGGAGAAATCGAGTGAGGTTTCTACCACACAGGCATTTGAATCGGAAAACAAACGGAAGCCGCTAATCTGCTACCACTGCAAAAAGGAAGGGCACATCGCGAGAAACTGTCAGAAAAAGTTTGCTTTCGCAACGATCCGAGAATCAGAAAAAAACATTCGGTTGTTGGAGCCGTATCTCCAAGAAATTAGGGTCAATGAGAAAACGTGCCGAGCACTTAGAGACTCAGCGGCAACCATGGATGTTGTCCATCCCTCATTGGTGTCTCCGGATGATTTCACAGGAGAATGCGCGTGGATCAGGCAAGTCGCCGAGGAGCAGAGTGTTCGCTTACCAATCGCCACGGTTGTCATTGAAGGCCCGTTCGGTAAGCTTTGCACCGAAGCGGCTGTGTCTGCCGCGCTAAATGATCGTTTTTCTTATCTTTTCTCCAACAACTCGGAGCAGCTTCTCAAAGAGCAGGGCAAATCATTCTTCCCCAACTTAGCGTGCATGGCTCTCACGCGATCGCAAGCGCGAAAGCTTTCGCGGAAGCTGGACCTGGTTCCATGCGGTGAACTCTCAAGTGACCTTGTCGGCGGGTCGACGGAACCCCAGAAAGGAAAGTTTCCGCATGAGTCATGTGAGCAGTCACGCGAGCGGCCCGTCGCCGACACGGCCGGCGCGGTATGCGCTGGGGGAGACGACGTGGCGCCATTGAGTCAGAGCGAGAGGGTTGCAACGCTCTCGCCTGTAGCGGAAAGTTGGAGCGAGCTGCCGAGAGTTGATCGAGAGACGCTCATTCGAGAGCAGCGTGAGGATCTCTCGATTGAAGCGCTAGTGGAAAGCCAAATTGAAGCGCTAGTGGAAAGCCAAATTGAAGCGCTAGTGGAAAGCCAGAAAAACGCGGCAAAAGTGCTGTCGAAGGAGCACTACGAGAAATCGGGGAAGAAGCGCGCTTTTGAAGTTGATAATCAGGTAATGCGGCTGCAGCCATCCAAAGGGAACAAGCTTGAGGTTGATTGGGAAGGGCCCGCCAACGTATTATCGAAGCCTTGCGATTCAAATTATGAAGTGAAATTAGGAAGGCGGCCGGACAAAATTTACAACTTGATGAAACCATACGTTCAACATCAAGCGGTCGTAAATCTGCTGTTGAATGCTTCAGTGGAAGAGGAAGCAGAAAATTTGAGTTCTAGTGAGGTAACCGGAGGGGGATCGAAAGTAATCCGGGAGCAGATAAACCTAGAGCCTAGCTTAAGTGAAGGAGGACCTGAGAACGAGGACCTCAGAAAGATTGGTTCCGAGTTTGAAGACGTGTTTTCGGACCGCCCCGGAAACACGAGGGTGATCGAACACGATATCGAGCTAAGCGGTGAGGAGTCAATCCGTAGCAAGCCGTATCGTTGTTCCCCTGTGCAACGTCGTAAGTGTGAGCCGCTCTTGGTGCCGCATAGGTATCGTCGCCTAAAGGTGGCCAGTTACTAAGGTGGAGCATGTTGTTCCACAGCGCAACTTTGACGTGCGCTAAAAAAAAAGGGGGAAAGCTAAACGCTAATGCAGGTGCATTGAGCAGTGCGTTCTAGCTAGTACCTTCTCAACCTTTCGGTTTCTGGCTGGTGATTCGGGGCAAAATTTTGACCTCATCACGACCTGGGCTGAGCGCTCTCGTTCAATGTGATCTCAAGGGGCCAACTTTATGTGGTATTCTAATTCGTTACGTTGTTGTACGTGGGAAAAAAAATTGAGTTGTCATTTTAAGGGTCTTTTGTCCCACATGTGCCTCTTGATGTAGAGGGAACAAAATTCCGATAAACACGTAGATAGGTATATGTTGTACTATATTTTGTCTGGTGTTCTGTCGGGTGACCGAGGGCACTTGCTTGTGTCGTGTGTTGTCTGTTGTCGAACCGTTCTTAGCAAGTTGCAGAACCATCGACAAGTGCTGAAGCCGAAGATGGTCAGAAGAGACGAGTGAAGCTGGTCGACAAGTTGTGGCGACAAGCCAGTGGAGCTGGGATCCATCGTCAAGAATGGGCTGTATTCCCGGAACAGTCTGGAGCTGTATTCTCCCCATGGCCCTGGCGGCGAACCTGGAGAGACCTGGCGAACGAGCGCACCTGACATCCGAGCCCCGTGGAAGCAGCTCGTCTTTCCGGTGCATTGTCTGGCGGCGGGGGTGCTGTTATGCCAGCGAGTCCCCGTCAAACGTCCGTGCCTCTGAAAAAGGCAATCTGGGTCAAGGCCAGCCCGCAGTCAGCCTGGCGCGAACGGCGTGAACACGCGCGGCGCTTCTCTGGCCCACGTGCATTGAGTCAGCTCCGCACGTGACAGCGAGCCGGCGTTCTCGTGTCTGGTGGTCTGACGCATGGTGCGGCGACCCCCCATTGGAGGAATCTGCCCTGGCGACCAGCGGCGCTTCTGATTGGACTTTTTGGTTGGACCCGGTGTAAATAAAAGAAGCCCTGCGGCGCGTCGCGATGGGAGGTCCTACGAGAGAGGAGTCCCCATGTCGGAGTGCCGACATGTGTGTGAGTCAGCGGTCTTAGGCGAAGGGCTGACCTATGTGTTAGAGAGGAGAGCTCGGCTCTTCGAGTCTCTGTCGGCCCCAGTGCCGAAATTGTAACGCCTCTGTATATATGCTGTACATAAACCTTGTTTAACTCACCGTCGTCTCGTCCGCTCGTCTTATCAGCTCTGCGCAGAAGCAGTCGCGAGCTGATAAACATACGCTACGCAACAGCATGTTGTAGCAAAAGATAGTAATAAAAAGTGACTTTATAAAAACAGGATTTACCTGACACGTACGGAACAAGAGAGAGACCATCGCGCCACTGCAAGCGCGTGTTCTTCGGCGGCGCCGTTTTGGTGTGCGCGCCAACGGAGGCTCGTTTACGGTAGGATGGACAGGGCTGCCAAGCGGCGTGCGCGCAGGGTGGCGGCGGCTCGCGCTCGAAAAAGCGACCCCGCAGTGCGGGCGTGGGAGGCTGAAGCTAGCCGTCCTCTAGCAGGGTCCTTCGCGGCGCCGCCGCGAAGGACCCTGCTAGACCAAAAGTGCAAGAATAAAAAAATGACAGCATATCCATGGGGTGAATGATTGAGGGGGCGAGGCTCATAGCAGGGTCCTTCGCGGCTCCGCCGCGAAGGACCCTGCTATGAGCCTCGCCCCCTCAATCATTCACCCCGTGGATATGGGAGCCGCGAAGGACCCTGCTATGAGCCTCGCCCCCTCAATCATTCACCCCGTGGATATGCTGTCATTTTTTTGTTCTTGCACTTTTTTGTGGGCCTGTGAACGGGTCAATCTGTTTTGTACTCATTATTCCTTTCAGTCGTTTCTTCCTGTAAAAGAGAACGAAAAGTAAACTTGACAATATTATGAAAAGTCACACAAATACGCATCACCTTGACTGTGCTGCCCAACACCGCTTAAAGTGTTGCACTGCAATATCTCGGCATCGATATCAGACGCAAGGGAAGCCATAGAAGTGACCATAGTGTCATGTCGGAAGGATGAATTTGCGCACCCTAAGTAACGTTATCGGAGAAAATTCAAGCAGCTCTGCTTCGCGGACGCCGATGAAAGAGTGAACCTCGTGGCGTTCTCTTCGTCAGGCTGACGCATTTTTGTTTTTAGAGCCTTTCATATATGTTGTATTACTGCTCCTAATTAGGCTCTCTTTGTTAAGATATCAAGTGTTAACAAAGCGATTACCTTTTATAATAACCTAGTACCACGTGACAGTGGAGTGACTATATGGAAACACGCACACCATTTGTTGGGCCAACTGCTGCTCTGTTCCTTTTTTTTTTTTAGTGGAAGTTGTGTGTCGTAATATTTACCCAATGTGGGTGGCACATAACCGTTCATGATGCCACAAGTGTCACCACGGATCCCGGACTTCATGAAAAGCTTGACAAAGAGCAGCTTTCCTGTTCAAATAAATGAACCATCTGAAGGGTGAAGGGGGAAACGGCTTCCAAAGCAGTCACTGCCTCAGATAAGCTGTCCGGAGCGTCGCCATTGCATGTTGTACTGCGTGCATGCGGCATTTATTTTGTTGTTTCTTTTTATAAGTGTACACGCGAATGTTCATCCGAATATGTATTCGAATGTCCATTAGAATGAATGAACGTCACGCTCACGCGAGTTTCATCATTGTGTTCCAGCCCATTTCAGTTTTTGGCGAAATAACAACGATATGGATCACCGACCTAATCGCTGGCTCACTGGCCCGGATCCATACTGGATGCTAAGCGAGTTTTCTCCGTTCGTGGTTTTCACATAGGCTGGCAGAGAGCACACTCTTCAAGTGCGTAATCTCTCCTTTGTTTTTGCTTTTTTGTTTTCTTCCTTTGTTGAACAAAAAAAACAGTTCTCGTTTTTTCTCGATGAGCTCAAGAAGCACTCGGAGAACAAGTTTTGAAGGGTGCGCGAGAGACATACACTGAAAGCAGGGTGCCACAATAGAAAATTCGCCAATGCACCATCCTCTGCATCACACATTACGATCAACTTTCTATAATTGCAGAACATTCGCATAACTTCGTGTTAATGCCCACAGAGAGACCTATTAATGAAAGTATAAGTGTTGCAATAAATTGTAGCGCATCTTAGAGCAAATAACTTGGGTTACAACGGGAATACTTCTGGAGAATCGTGTACCGCTCTTCATGCTATATTTCTTCATAAGCCGAATTGAGCGATCAACTCAAATTTGATACGATAGGTATCATCTAGCAACAGACATTTCAAATAAAGGCAAAAAATATTTCAATATTTCTACCGCAATATCTCACGTCTAACGTATATTTAAACATGGTACAGCCTTCACGAACTTTTGTATTGTGCAGTGAAAACACCCTAAGCAGAAGAGAAGAGCTCGACTGAGATCACGCTCAACTGCCGACTCGAAGATGACGGGATCGAATCGCGGCGTCGGCATTTTCAATTGAGGCGAACATGCTTATGAAACTTGTGTGCTTAGATTGAGGAGCTAATTAAAGAACTCAAGTGGTCATAGTTCTCTAAATCGTCCACTATGGTGTCCCTCATAGTTATATTTATTTACTCATTAATTTAGTTTGTGATTTACTTATATTTATTTATTTGTTTATAAATACTGCAGCCCTATACAGGGCTTTAGAAGGAACAGGATATTATACAATACTAAAAGCAGGAAAGAAATTTAAGAAAAATGGCAGAAATGGTAAAGCAAAAACTCTTATAAGAAATCAATGTTGAAGAGGAAGTTGATTATACATTAAAATATGTTCAACATTTGCAACAATAAAATCTTTTTGCTACCAAGCAGGGAATTCCAAAGTGCGATCGCACGTGGGAAAAAACTTCATTTAAAAGCATTGGTACGTACAGATAAAGTCGTTAATATTAAAGCACGGGAACTGCGAGTACAATCTTCTTCAGAAAATGTGATGCGGTGAACGTCAGAAAGGCTGGAGGAGGAGTTAATTATTGCGTATAAACATTTCGAAGCTTCATTGTGGTATCGTGAGAGTTGTGATGAATGTTGATTGATTGAGGAGCTAAGGTCGGTGAGAAGTCGCGACTGTAGCTATCATAAATGAAGCGGATTTCCGTTGAATTTTATCTAGTGAGCTTGTTACACAGTATTTGTAGGGTAACCAGGCCACAGATGCATATTCAATATATCGTGGCCAACGGACGTTAAAGATACTTTACTACAATCAAACATTGAATTTATTCAGAGTGATAAAATCTTCTCTAAAAACTATAATGTAATTGGCCTTACCATGATAGGTTCCCAATAGAGGAGCTAGTCAAAGTCAAAACTTCTGTTCCGAAATTTCGCACCGAAATTGCACGCGTGAAGTCATGAATTTCAAAGTGTTTTCGTCGTACTTTGCCGACATTGGCTTAATGAACACTCTAAAAACTAAGAGAGTGCTGGGCACTCTTTTTGGGTGGGTACTTTCTTGTCCCATATTTCACTCTCTTTTCTAGAGTAAATCTCCTCTTGTTAAGTCAGAGTACAGTGACTCACCCGATCGGGTCAAAGCACTCCACCTCGACAAAGTAGCATAACGCTGCCCGAAGCCGAGTAGCATGACCCCACCAAAGAGAGTAACAGTACACCTTACATAAGAAATAGCATAACTTGAGCCGGACTTCAACTTTTTAATTGTTTTTGACAGATCTCTGTGCGCGCGGATTGTAAGGATAGCTAAATACGAACACTATGACAAATAAAAAGAAATAATATTGCAAAAAAGAACACAATTGAGCGCAATTCAAGCCTTAAAGCTCTAGACGTACTACAGATAACTAGCCCGCCACGCTAACCATTACACCGACTGACATTTTTCTTCTTTACTACACTTTCATATGCCATACATATACATATATACATATGCCACACACCACCCACCAGCGTGCACAAGGCTGACTGTATTCCCTTATGCAGCTTTAACCCTTTCAAAGTGTCTAATAAACTATGCAATTCATCGCTTGCTCTAGATGTTCTAGCACTTCTCTTAGCTTAGTTACCGTTTTCAACAAAATGGGCGTTAACCAACCGCGTTTGGGGCTCAGCATTTTGTACATCTATACGTGACCTCCATATGCTATGAAGAACTAGAAGCATGAAGAGGTCATACGGTGCACAATTTCCTCGAACAGGCAGAAAACGAATGCCATAGGCGTCGATTGAAAGCTCCTTCTTCAAAGTTCTCTGCAGCACATCCTAATGAAATACAGCGTTCCAACATATAATAAAAACGTGTTCCAGAGTTTCTGCTTTGTTACACAAATGCAGTTCACTCCCCACGGCACAAACATACCTCGTTGTTCAAGCCATGTTTTCACAGGTAGTATGCCCATGTGAAGCTTTAAGGAAAACGTTTTAACCCCAGGTGGTATTAACATATTTTTGACGCGTTTCGTGATATCACTACCCAATCCGTCCCCATAAATTGTTCTGTAGAGCGGGGGTGGGAAAAAGTGTCTAACAGGTCTTTCTGAAGACGTTTCCTGGGCACGTTGCTCAAATATTCCATAGAAAGTGTACTTATTAGAAACCTATACGAAGAACTTATAAGGAGCGGAATACTGTATACAGCCCGTTGTCCACGGTGGATGCAACAAATTCTGGTTTAGCTACCGGCATAACATAGCCTGAAATATTGTACGAATGAAAGGATCTTGCTGATCTCATAAAACAAGAATCTGCTGATTACCTGTTTCAAGAACAGGTGACTAAGCCCAGCCCACCTTCTCTGACCTTACGGAAAAGATTGGTCCAAGACGTTAGCTCATATGACGACTCCCAGACAAACGTTGCGAAAATCCAATGAAACCGCTGACAGACAGTGATTGGGCTTCTATTTCTTTATGTCATGAGTAATTTTAGTGACATATTTAGAATTTTTTGATTAGACGCATAGATTTGAGTGTCTCTGGGCTTCTCAAAACTAGCCGTAGATTAGCTATCATGTTTACTGTGTTTGTTTTGCGCTTCGTGAGATTAGAATGTCTATTTTACACGTTTTTTACAGTAGAAACAGGAAGATTAGCGCAATCAATTGTATGAACGTCATTCGCACTGACTCGCTGAGTGGTTAGTCATTTTTGCGTACGAAACATCGCGCTTCTGAAGTGGACACTAAACAATTTAGTTTTTTTCACCCCCTTGGACATATTTTCGGTCATTCTTGCTCAACTTCTACGACTAAAGACACAATACTTCACTGTAGCCGTACCGTACGTTAGGCTTACGGCACCATCGCCCGTGTGCGATAGTCGCATCGAAAAACATGAATAATAATATAAGGATAATATCATAGCCGCCTGCGTTAACTTTCGATCGTGGCCTATTGAATGAGGTACCATTCACTTATTTTACTACGCATATCAAAAGCTAAAAACGTAAATATTAAGAGTGCCAAGTGCCTTCCAGTATGCTGACATTCACCGGCGCGTGCTGGACACGCTGTTCTTATCTTAATCGTCTCTTACGCCCCAAACAAATGCAGTACATTTTACTGCATATATGCGTGGTTATTAGGTAGTGCTAATCACTCGCGGGGTGCCGACGCATCTAAAAGTAATCAAGGACAGGAGTATAATCGCGTTTTACTATCTCATGCTGAAGAATGTATATTATATAATATATATATATATATATATATATATAATATATATATATTATATATCTGTGAAATGGCCATATATGGACATTTTACTCTCTCAAAGAGCGGGAGAGTAGAAAGTTGTCTCACTCTCTCGTTTTCATGCAGAGTCAAAATGAATTTCAGTCTATTGATGTTTTGCAAGAGTAGAAGAACACTTTAAAGAGTAACTTGGCCTTTTTACTCCTGTGATACCCTCCGCAGTTTTTATAGTGAAGTCTCCCGAAGGGGGAATACGTTAACCCTCTTAATCAATCAGGCGATAATGCAATTCATTTTATCATCCAGGAAGTACGTAGGCCTTAGTAAACATCATTGAAATTAGTGACGTCAAGACGTTTGGTGCAGGAATTTCAAGGTGGCGTCGCCCCCGTATTTACGTTATGCGCGTTCTCTCGCTTACCAATCCACTCCTCGTGGCGTTCTCGCTGACTTTGTATCATGTGAAACGGTAATCTGCCAACAACAGAAACAGTGTCCCTCCAAATTCCTACAAATAGGATTGCCAGAAGCGATGTCAAGGAGTTTAAAGTTACAAGCCAGAGCGAGAGGTAGAGGTTGTACAAGAATGCTGTATTCATCATCAGCTCAGTGTGTTTGCTGCGTGTCTCTTGCAATTACGCACAGCAATGACAAAAGTAGGCGGTGTCCCAAATGAGGACGTCGCGTAACAAAGGGATAACACTGTGCCAGCAGTGCAAAAGCGAAAGCAGAAACGTACGCGAGGCTGCCCACTGTGCGCAACAATGGAAGCACGTGCGAGTGAGCGTGACAGAACCGGCACAGGCCGGTTTGCCGGTCGCATGCACTGGCGCGTATGCGCATCCCAGTACGTCACGCGCGTAATCGAGCGATAGACGCGAATTCGCTTGAGCGTCTAGAGCACTGGTTCTTCAACGCAGCGTGAAGCCCCGTGACAGCTCCGGCTGTTGTGTGCATGCCCGGAAGCCTACACGAGCGCCGTCCGTGTCAGAAGCGTCCGCCAGAGCAAGCACACCACTGTCAAGAACAGTGCGGGATAACGACGTGTTCGTTCTCTCGGCTAATGAGTGAGTCGGTGTAGTCACGATAGTGCCAAATCTGTATGTTATTTTGCGCACAACTCTTTGCATGTTTTCAACCACCGTTTTGTAGAGCACGAAAACATAGGGATAGAACACAAAGAAAAAACGAATGCTACGCTACACAGCTTCATTTTTTAAGTATTCTATAGAATGCTGGTCACGGACTGTCTCGGCCCTGTCGTACTCTTTATCTAAGCTTAAAGAATCTTTTGCCAGGTTAAAGCATTTTACACCGAGGAACTCGGTAGCAGAAAAACCGCGGTGAGAGAGAGAGAGAAAATAAGCTTATTGACTTTGAAGATTCGATGGTGTGTGCTTGCCAGACGGGGTGGTTCCCTATTCTCGGGACCAATATGTTTCTAGCAATGTCTGACCCCTGGCGCCAATGCAAGCTGAGTTAGCAGGGCGGGGCTGGACAAGAAAATCTCCCATCGCTCGGGAGGTTAGGGATTGGGTGCGTTCGGGGGAAGGGGAAGTGGAGGCTTCTAAGGGTCCTTACACTCAACTATGATGGCGATCGTGTCTTCGAAGACCGGAAACATTTTAGTTGCGTGAAAATTCAAAATTAAGAAGGCTGCGCGTCTTTCTTCACTGAATCTTGAAATGAGAATAAAAACAAAAATACTGTTTTGCTCTAATAGTACTTAAAAGGGAATTAAAAATGTAACAGAGACACCTATTGCAGCAAGATTATCGCTCGCATTTTTCAGTCTTGGGAGGTACTGGTACGTTACATTTTTCTCGTATTTTATGTTCATGCCACGGTTTTTTTCTGGCCACAAACGGTTGCAGGTAGTGTTCGACAACGAATGATGATAATCTATGCAGTATCTGCTATGTGAACATCTTGGTGAGCTCTTTGGTTGCGTGGACACATTTCGGTTGAGGTACCATTTATGCTGCTGGATATATTGTGCTGCACGAACGTTTATGGTGCAGTAATAAGCTGAGCTTCCAATTCTAGTCCATGCGTTTTTGTGGCATAGGACACAATAAAGTTCGGCTGCTCTCAGCTCAAAATGCGTTGAAAGCGTTGCTGCACCTTCTAAGGACAACCAAGCTTAGGGAGAGACTTTCTTCATTTCGATCTGGAACATCACCTGCCGCACCCTTTTAGGCATTGCTGCGGGGACGCAGACCATAATCGAAAGAATCTGGAGTTTCGTGGCTGACCAAACTTTGTGATCCGGTG